>CM022545.1:2207933-2222933 GCA_012273795.1 Dendrolimus punctatus
GTCACCTCTCCAATACACCAACTTACATTGGAGACACCTGATATCCAACCGGGAACCTGCCGGAACACTATATTCATACACGTTCAAATACACAAACATACAATGCATTATAAAAACATGCATAACTCAATTACAAACTTACATTCATAGCAGAACACACATACACACACATACTCACACCTACACACCGTACTAAAACTTAGCGGCTTTTAATTCAAAAGATCGCGGTTTATAGCACTCAAAATATACGTATAACAACCTTACACTTGCATACATCAACAACCACACATTAGCATATCACGAACAACAAAACAAACTTACGCGTAGATTAGCGGGCTCCCGGTGAGTAGAGGCGACCTGAAACAAGCATAATGTACACAATTAATTAACTAAATTGAGCCATGTATATGACCAGTACAAAAACATTAGTAATAATTTAAAGTATTCATGTGACATTACAGACTTATACTGTAGTATAAGATCTTGTAGCGTCAAAACTCAGTAGAAATAAGAAATATATGTATTTAGTTAAGTTAGTGTTAAAGATAAATAATAAATCTGCAAGGCAGCTGCCTGCAGCACGTAACTAGAACTAGATATTAAGCATGTGCTAAGAATATAACTACCTATTAATTGAACAATAAAACATGTATTAGTAATAAGCAGTAACAAAATGTATTAGATGTAAGAGTTAAATAAAGACTACACCCAACCCACCCACCCAGTAAACCCGTAAACCTTTGGCCCAATCCAATCAAATTATCACATCCACCCAATCACTTCCAAACACAACCAATCCCGACAGAATACATACCTATCCCTCACCCCTACAAACTTATATAATACCTTTAGATATCCCAAACCACAGCCTACTATACCAACCTGTATCCAAACAGCTTCCAACAGCTTCCAGCAACTTCCCAACCAAAACCAACCATCCAATAAAAACCTGCAAACCAAGTTACCCAAACCAACATTATCCAACAAAAGCCAACCTGTATTTTATCCAACCAGTACCCAAGTAGTAAAATTATTTACCCGCATGCATTAGTATACAAACAAAGTAGCCTCACTACAATAAAAAATTAGGTAGTATATACAAGAATAGAATTAAAGTAGCTATTATAAAATATTGTAACCTCTTTAAATAAATAGTAAAGAAAACAAAAAAGCAATGAACTCTTGCACATGCCCTAAGCAGGAGCCTAAACGAAAAAAAAAAAAAAAAAAAAAAAAAAAAAAAAAAAAAAAAAAAAAAAAACCTAACCTAACCTAACCTAACCTAACCTAACCTAACCTAACCTAACCTAACCTAACCTAACCTAACCTAACCTAACCTAACCTAACCTAACCTAACCCCAAGGATGTTGACGTCGACAGTAGTCGATCAGTCGCATCTCTCAGCCCCAGCCCAACAACATCGCGCGGTAAGCTGGAGCCACAAACAAAGAAGAAGGTGGTCACACTAAAATTCTCCCCACCCCCTAAAAAGGTTCCACAAGCAGTAGCTCAGACAGCTGCCGGCCCTAGTAAACCACCACCAGTAAACAAAACGTTTACAAAGCAAGCGTCACCAGAGGCTCCCAAGAAAGTGGCTAACACAAAAAACCCGATGCACAACAAAAGGTTTGACAGGTTGCTAGAGGCCAAAGAGCAGTTGGAAGCTTCGACCGAGCATTTAAACAACTCCAAGAATCTGAAGACAGAAATAAAGCAGAGCGTGGCGTACGCGGTAAAGCGCCTTTACGCTCTGCTTTGCATGTGTGACAAGGATTTGGGGGAAGCTCTCATAGAGTTACATGAGATCAAGGGGAAGGACCCGGGCGTGGAAAAGAAGGAAGTTAAGGATATGCAAACACAATGCCAAATACAAGATCTCACTCAAGCTGAGAAAACAAAAAGAAAAGAAGTGAGGGAAATGCAAACGCAATGCTCACTACAGGGTTTTACTCAGACTGAGAAAGTGGAAGATACTGCAAAACAGAAGGATATACTACTGGAAAAGTTGGAAGAGCACACCTCACTCATCCAGAAGAGCATGGAGAAGATCAATAACTTGCAACAAGTTATTGAGAAGAACAATGCAAGCATGAGTGAGGTATGTGCTCCTAAACCGAGCTACGCGAGTGTGGCGGCTATAAGGACGGGCGCGAAGCCGCCGACATATAGGACGCTGCACTCCGTGGCGATCGCCAACACCAGGGAAAACCGCTCCGGAGACGACACCCTCAAGGACCTCAGGGAAGCACTGGATGCTAAAGATGGGGGGGTGAACGTGGAGCGAGTCCGCAAGGCCAAGGATGGACGGGTGATAGTGAGCTGCAGAACGATAGAAGACAGAGAGAAGCTTAAGCTTAGGCTAAAGCAGAAGAAGGCAGCTCTAATAGCAGAAGACATCACTAACAAAAGACCGTTAGTGATGATAACCGGCGTTCTAAGGAGCCATACAGATGGCGACCTCTTCCGGGCCCTAAGAAATCAGAATGCTCTGATTTTCGAGGGTCTGGAGGAGGACGACAGCTGTATGGAAGTCGCGTACAAAATAAGAGGTAGAAACCCGCATACCCATAAGGTGATACTCAGAGTGACACCGGCCTTGTGGAAGAGATTTACGGAGGAAGGGGCAGTGAGAGTAGACCTGCAAGTGCTGCAGGTCGTAGATCGGTCGCCGCTTACACAATGCACGATATGCCTCGGCTTCGGGCACGGCAGAAAGCAGTGCCGAGAGACCGAGGAGATGTGCAGCCATTGTGGAGGTCATCACATGCGATCCGAATGCGAGGCACAAACAGTGGGCACACAACCGGTGTGCATTAATTGCAACCGGGAGAAGAGAGACGATGTGTCGCACAACGCATTCAGCGGGAAGTGCCCAGTGAGGGCTCGCTGGGACAAGATCATCCGTGCAACCGTCGCCTACTGCTAGATGCCCTGAGAGCGACAACATTATAGTAATGGGATGGAAGCCATGCATTGCTGCAATAACACCCATTAAATGTTAAATTATTAATTATTACAACCTCGCAACAAAACATGGCCTACAACCCCGCTATCATGTGTGGAGCTCCCAGATAAGTATGTAGCAGTGGACGACGCTGTACATTAGAACAAGATCAAAGCGGCGTACCTTACCACAGGACTCAACCGGATTCTGGGGACTTATAAACACAGACACATTAAACTGAAATCACACTATTAAAGTCTTTCATACAGAAAACTCATAAACACATAAGTAAACAAACACAAACAGATACAAAACAAACTAGCAAATTTTTAATGTAAAAATTGCGGTTTTTATAGCAGAACACACATGCACTAAAACACTACATAAACATGAACACAATCAAATATACAAACCCAAAACACGTACACAGGCAAATACGTAAACACGTGCATATATACACACATTCAACCAACAACACACAGAACACCAACATTAAAATATAACACACATAAACTCACACATGATTCCACGTTGCGTGCTGAACTGTAGTTGGCTCAGCGACACGCTACCGTAGGAAATAATCCCTCAGATATCCGGTCATATGGTGTGATCTGAAACAAAAACAAAAGATATAGTCATAGATAATATGCATTGAGCCATAATATATAGTAGTAAAACCCTAGTATAATAAAATGTATCATAAAAGACACTGAGAATATATAGTTTTATATATTTACCCAGTATCTAGCAATAAGTAGGCTAGCATATAGCAAATATATCTAAAATAAGACACACTAAGTGAAAATAATGAGTTTAGAAACCCTGAACTTTGTATATAAACAACTAAAAGATAAATTAGAAAAACAACACAGGTACTTACTGTTTTTATAAGAAAATATATATATAAGAAATTTGGTTCAAAATTGTTAGTATATAATATAAACATATGTATTGATAACATGTATAAATAATAAAATAAAGAACTCACTGGCAGCAAAAATTGTAAACTATAATATATAAGACATAATATAAGACAACACTGTAATAGTTATAAGATTTAAGTAAATAAAGATAATAAAAAAAAAAAAGTTAGTAACCTTCCCACTCCCTTATGTAATATAATTAAGTATATAAAAACCACGATAGAATAGGCAAAGTAGGGAAGTACATATTTGGACGCCTGATCATCTTCCTCGAGCCAAAAGCATCAACCCAAACACAACCCGGGTTGGTGACTTTGACTCAGGGGAGGCAACGCGGGCACTCGCATATGTAAATATATTAAATATACATAGTATAAACAATATATATAGTATAAGTAAGTTTATAATATAGTCCAACCAAAGCCAACTGTAACCAACTTAGAATCCCAACACACTTAACCTCCCAAACATATATATATATACAATAGCAGGAATAAACAGTAGCATACCTGGGCATATCCTGAATCGCCCGGGCTAGGAACGAGAAAAAAAAAAAAAAAAAAAAAAAAAAAAAAAAAAAACCTAACCTAACCTAACCTAACCTAACCTAACCTAACCTAACCTAACCTAACCTAACCTAACCTAACCTAACCTAACCTAACCTAACCCAGTTCTGGTCCAACCGGCACCGAAACCAGTCGATTTACTTTGAGCTCCTGCGAAAAAAATTAGTAAAAATAGGATTTTTGATAGCTACATACCTGTGTCATATACCAAAGTGTGCGGAAAAGTGAGGCGCATCCACCTGTGAAAAGAGAAAAGTGATATCAATTCCGGCAAAAAAGTTATTAGTGAAAAACATATTTTTGAAACTTTGTGAATTTTTATCTCGAGAACTAAATCGAGGAGGTGTGGTTTTTTCGGGCGGCTTTGGTGGGGCTCGTGTGCCCCCAGGCCCCCGACACCAAATCTGCAGCATCCCAACTCCGCGCACCAAGATATTCGGGTAAAAGTACTAAAACGTGGTACGAAAATCGCCAATTTTGAACTTTTTCAAGATCCAAAAATACCATCTGGTAGGGCTTCAAAAACTAAGGCGAACCTGCCAGATACAACCTTAGATTTCTTTTTAGTTATTTTTTAAAAAATTAAAAACAGTGAAAAATTTTCGGACTTTTTTGTTTTTTGACTTTAACTTGAGAAAAGTGTTCGAGGCTCAAAAAAGTGGCACGGCAGCCACTTAGACTTTCCAGAGACGCGTCGTCTGACACCCCACTCTTGGGTATCGGACCATACCCGGAGCGGCCCGGGACAAAAAAACAACTTCCTAACCTCAAAATTGCTTCGGAATTACCGGAGCGATCGATTTGAGGTTAGGGAGTCTTGAAGATCTTCAAGAGGACGGCGCGAATCCGGTGTCACCAGAATTTTAGAGTAGATAATTGTAAGTTATTTTTAATTAGAAGTTTTAAGTTTGACCCTCAATATCTTCGCGAATATTAAGAGCGCGTGGGTTTTGAAATTGTAGTATTGTGCGCGCTGGATAGCTCTATCCAGCCGTACCAAAACCCATTTTTCTCCCAAGTAAAAAACTTGGGAAAAAATTCAAAAACTGAAAAATTCGGAATTTTTAACTTTTTTCCAATTTTTTATATTGGAAAAAATTATTTTATTGTAGAATCAAATAGAGCAACATTTTAGGCTAATTTTGGTAATTTTTTGGAAATTTTAGCGCTAATACTCACGGAGGTATCTATTTTCAAAGTGTTTTTTGTAAATATATAAATAAATACATAAGTTAGCATAGGTCTGACTGCAGCACCATCCAGGACTCGTCGAGACCTATCATCCGAACCCAAGATCGGCGGAATCGGACCGGTATTTACCGAGATACGACTTTTTCTGACCTTTTGGCCAAGGGCTCCGCCATCTTGGAAATTTTTCTTTTCCCGATATCTCGGGAATTACGCTACGTACGACGACGGGGTTTTGGATGTAGCTGTTGCCTGGACATACCCGACACGACCAGACCTTAAAAAAGGGTCAAATTTTTTGATTTCAACCCCCCCCGCAGCGGGGTGTAAGACGCGCTGGGAACCAGCCCAGACCAAATCCGAGTCAAATCGGAGCAGTATTGGCCGAGATACGGCCATTTCTCGCCGAACTTTGACAGTTCGGCGGCCATCTTTGGAATTTTTGACCTAAGATATCTCGGGAACTATAAGTCCCACGAGTACGGGGTTTTCTGTGTTGATCTTAGCTTCGCCAGAACTATCGATTCCGGGCTTAAAAACCCGGAAATCTTACCACGTACTTTTGAGCCTGGTTTTTCGCCTAGGCAGACAGAAGACCTCAGGGGCATCGGGAAAAACCCAAACACCAGGGTTCTGGGGTGGATAGTTCCTGAGATATCACTTTTTGAAATTGGCAATTGACATTTGGTCCGCCATATTGGAAATTTTTAAGTGGCCGTATCTCCGGTTCTACTAATCGTACGGAGCTGCGGTTTGCTTTGTTGATAAGCCCAGCCTCCCCACTACCGGACTAGACAATAAAAATCACTTCTTTTTTGACCAAAATTGTGCACCGATTTTTGACCGGATTCGGGTAGAGCTTGAGAAGCCCTACCAAACGAGCCCAAACACGCCCCATTTGGAGCGAAACTTGACCCGCAAACTGAAGTTCTAAGATTCAGGTTGACTATTTGGAACTTTTTCCAAAACTTTAGAACCTTCCCTGAAGGCCATTATAGTACTCAAGGTACTCGACCTTGGGCTCATTTTGTTTGGGAGCTCAAGCTCTTTCATCAGGAACCCCCCCCCGTACCCTACCTTCCCCCTCAAACTAATCTGCCTGTAACTCAGCCGTTGTTGGTCTTGGGATAGCCGAGTTTGGTATTGCCGAGTTCGGCTCGCCGAGACCAACAATCTGGGCCTGGCAGATTAGCTCATTTCAGTCACTTACCTCACCCACCTTACATAAACACTCCACATTCATCACTCTTGTATACATTCACATACACACACGTGCACGAGGCACTTACCTCGAGCACTCTACATACTTACCTTACTCACCTCACTTACCTCACTCAACAAACTTGCAAAACACATACACAAACACCTTTCACACACACCTAACACACTTACCTTGCACACTTATAGAATAAAAAACTTACCTCACACTTACCTCATCCTTTTCTGCATCCTATCCTCTCCTTGACGCTCGGCGCCTCCTCGGGGGTACCTGAAAACATAGTTATAAGTAGATTAAGTAGTTTTAAGGACATTGTAAATATAAAATTTGACAATTAAACTTTTGTTTATTTTATTTATATTTTTTGACTGGTTCAACATATATTGCTCTATTTATTTTTATTAATTGACCCCTCAATCGTGTGCTATTGCGCCGATTGATTACTTTAATCTTACACTAGAATAGGATACATTTAGGGACAGTTACCCCTTCTCTGACAACATGTTCCGCACTCCAGCAAAAGCCTCGAAAAGGGGCCACAGAGAACCTTCACTGTTGATTCGCCAGAAACAGAAGAGGAGTGGAACCGTCGTGCCAGTCTGGAGCAATACTACCAGATCGACGACGACGAAGACCCAGACCAGGTATTCGAAAGGGCGGAGAGGGAATTAAGAAGGGAAAGGGAGGAAAAAGGATATTACAGGACCAGGGATACTCCGTCCCCCTCATCCCCCTCTCAACCACTCCAAGAGTACACAAGGCAAAAAGCCAAAGAAGCTGAACAACTGGAGCGGATCAACAAGAGGAACGCGGCGAAGGGCCTGTCGGTAATAAAACCGGCAAACCCCTTCGGCTACAGCCCGCCAAAGGGTAAACAGAAGGGAACGTCTCTCAATTTCTCCCCACCCCAAGGTAGGACTACACATGCAGTCGCCGGCATCAGTGGTACCAACCAAGAGAAAAAGACCCCCGTAAAACGTACGCCACCAAAGGAGACTGTTGACGTGGCAGCACGAGGAACGCGAATGACCGAAGCTCGGCGATGCATAGTCGCGTTTAAGAACCACCTAAACGCCTCCCGAAATCTCAAGACAGAGATAAAACAGGGAATACAGCAGGCAACGGACCGGCTGTATGACCTGCTGAAGGAGACAGACGCGGACCTTGGGAAGGCCTTATCAGGCGCAGTGGGGAAGGGCTCCAGCGAACAAGATAAGAAGACCTTCTGCAGCGTGCAAACGCAGGCTGACATACAAGGCCCACTGCGGAGTGGACTCCCTATGCAGGAGGAAGACAGGGAGGCTCTTGGCAGAAGATGGGCCATCCTCACCGAACAAATGGAGAAGCACTCCGAGCTACTAGAGAGGAACCTGGTGAGTACCAATAACCTTGAAAAGGTTATTGAAAAGCACAGTGTTGTAGCCTCGGAGTGCAATCCTAAACGATCATACGCCAGTGTAGCGGCCGAGAAGTCGGGGATTAACCCCAAGACTTTTAGGACGCTACACTCAGTAACAATAACTAACACCGATCCCGACAGCATTCAGACGGCCGAGACCACCCTTAAGGCCATTAGGGAAGCGTTGAACGCAACCAATGGCGGGATCGAAGTGGAGAAAGTTAGAAAAGCGAGAGAAGGCAAAGTGATCGTCAGCTGTAAATCAGTAGAAGAGCGTGACAAGCTCAAGAGGATGCTGAAGGAGCGTAGAAAAGACCTTATTGCAGAAGACATCACGAACAAAAAACCAATGGTGATGGTGACGGGTGTCCTCAGGGCACATTCAGACGACGACCTCCACAGGGCCCTCAGAAATCAAAATAGGGAGATTTTTGAGGGCCTTGAGGGGGAAGACGCCTGGATGGATGTAGCCTATAAGATCAGGGGACGAAACCCGCATACACACAAAGTAATATTCAAGGTCTCATCAGCACTCTGGGCGAGGTTTACAGCCACAGGAACGGTGAGGATAGACTTACAGACCTTGCAGGTCACCGACAGGTCGCCTCTAACCCAGTGCACACTTTGCCTAGGTTTCGGACACGGTAGGAAGATGTGTACCGAGGTAACCGAGGCAAAGTGTTGTCACTGTGGGGGACCTCACACCAAAAAGGAGTGTGAGGAATTTGTAGTTGGCGCCCCGCCTAAATGTATTAATTGCACGAACGAAAGGAGAACCGGACCTGAAGCAATGCATAATGCATTCAGCGAGAAATGTCCGGTGAGAATTAGGTGGGATACCATAGTGCGTCAATCTGTGGCCTACAGCTAAGCGAGTCGCCGGGGACATCACAATAGTAATGGGTCGGAAGTCGTACCTCTTTGATACACAGTATTAAAACTCGTATCACCTTTGAGTATCATCAAATTGACAAAGAGGTACGGCCAACGACTCCGCTATCGTGCGTGGCACCGGCGGCCACGCTTGGCACTAGGTCACCTCTCCAATACACCAACTTACATTGGAGACACCTGATATCCAACCGGGAACCTGCCGGAACACTATATTCATACACGTTCAAATACACAAACATACAATGCATTATAAAAACATGCATAACTCAATTACAAACTTACATTCATAGCAGAACACACATACACACACATACTCACACCTACACACCGTACTAAAACTTAGCGGCTTTTAATTCAAAAGATC
The DNA here is from genome assembly GCA_012273795.1 of Dendrolimus punctatus. Classification (NCBI taxonomy): domain Eukaryota; kingdom Metazoa; phylum Arthropoda; class Insecta; order Lepidoptera; family Lasiocampidae; genus Dendrolimus; species Dendrolimus punctatus. The sequence continues at coordinate 2,217,431 of CM022545.1, forward strand.
GCGGTTTATAGCACTCAAAATATACGTATAACAACCTTACACTTGCATACATCAACAACCACACATTAGCATATCACGAACAACAAAACAAACTTACGCGTAGATTAGCGGGCTCCCGGTGAGTAGAGGCGACCTGAAACAAGCATAATGTACACAATTAATTAACTAAATTGAGCCATGTATATGACCAGTACAAAAACATTAGTAATAATTTAAAGTATTCATGTGACATTACAGACTTATACTGTAGTATAAGATCTTGTAGCGTCAAAACTCAGTAGAAATAAGAAATATATGTATTTAGTTAAGTTAGTGTTAAAGATAAATAATAAATCTGCAAGGCAGCTGCCTGCAGCACGTAACTAGAACTAGATATTAAGCATGTGCTAAGAATATAACTACCTATTAATTGAACAATAAAACATGTATTAGTAATAAGCAGTAACAAAATGTATTAGATGTAAGAGTTAAATAAAGACTACACCCAACCCACCCACCCAGTAAACCCGTAAACCTTTGGCCCAATCCAATCAAATTATCACATCCACCCAATCACTTCCAAACACAACCAATCCCGACAGAATACATACCTATCCCTCACCCCTACAAACTTATATAATACCTTTAGATATCCCAAACCATAGCCTACTATACCAACCTGTATCCAAACAGCTTCCAACAGCTTCCAACAACTTCCCAACCAAAACCAACCATCCAATAATAACCTGCAAACCAAGTTACCCAAACCAACATTATCCAACAAAAGCCAACCTGTATTTTATCCAACCAGTACCCAAGTAGTAAAATTATTTACCCGCATGCATTAGTATACAAACAAAGTAGCCTCACTACAATAAAAATTAGGTAGTATATACAAGAATAGAATTAAAGTAGCTATTATAAAATATTGTAACCTCTTTAAATAAATAGTAAAGAAAACAAAAAAGCAATGAACTCTTGCACATGCCCTAAGCAGGAGCCTAAACGACAAAAAAAAAAAAAAAAAAAAAAAAAAAAAAAAAAAAAAAAAAAAAAAACCTAACCTAACCTAACCTAACCTAACCTAACCTAACCTAACCTAACCTAACCTAACCTAACCTAACCTAACCTAACCTAACCTAACCCAAGTTCTGCTCGAACCGCGGTCGGAATCGGTCGATTAAAGTTCTGCTCCCCAGTAAAAAATTCTGAAAAATAGGTTTTTTAAGTGCTACAGTGGCGTGCGATATACCATCTTGTGCGGAATAGCGAGGCGCACACGCCAGTGAAACAAGTTCAGTGATAGCACATCGGACAAAAAAGTTATTGACGAAAAACCAGTTTTTAAAACTTTGGATTGAAATAAATCGAAAACAAGATCGACGAGGTGCTGATTTTTTGGGCGGCTTTTGTGGGGCTCAGGTGCCCCCAGGCCCCCCAAGTGAAAACCGCAACATCCCAACTCTTCCCGAGAAGATAAAAGTGAAAGTGTCTAAACACGTGGAGTGAAAAGTGGCAATTTTGGACTTTTCCAAATTCTAAAAATACGGTCTGGTAGAGCGTCAAAAACTACTATAATTCCGCCAGACACTATCTTAGAAATTTTGATAACCGACTAGCAAAAAATTAAAAAGTGGTAAAAATTTTTGGTAAAAAGTGTTTTTTGGCTCTGGTGAAAAAATTTTGCTCTAAATTGAAAAATCGGCCACGGTAGCCACCTAGGCTTTTGCGAGACGCGTCGTTTGACGCCTCACACGACATCATCAGAGAAGACCCGGCTTGGCAAACTCCAAAAAAACAAGTACCTAACCTCAAAATTGCTCCGCCGTTATTGGAGCAATTGATTTGAGGTTAGGTACAACTGAAGACACCGTCCGGCGAAGAAAGAATCCGCAGTCAGCAGAATTTTAGGTTAAGTAGTTTCTAATTATTTACTATTAATAAAATAAACTTTGACCCGGTATTACTCCGAAATTACTGGAGACGCGTGGGATTTGAGACCACCAGTTTGTGCGCCCCAGGGAGCTCTACCTGGCCGCACCCAGATCCCATAGGGTTATCTAGGAAAATATCCAAGATTTTTCCAAAAAACTCACTTTTTCAAAATTTTCTTATTAACTATTATTATTAATATTAGGGCAAAATCAATAAAAATCAGTATAAAATAGAGCACATTTTCTCGGACACTTTGGATATTTTTCGGCGTTTTTAGCTCCAGAAATTTCGGAGATACAGAATTTAGAGTAGTTTTTTGTAAATAAATCGGAAAATATAATCTTTAATTAATTAGCAATAGTCCCTATAGATAGGTCTCTTCAAGACACACATTTAGATACCAAACTTGGCGCTCCTAGCCCAAACCAGTCTTGAGTTACTGGATTTTTAAGTTTTTCGGTCAATCACGTCCGCCATCTTGAAAATTTTAAAATTAAGATAACTCCGTCAATTTTGGACTCACGGTGACGGGGTTTCGACCACAGATAATAGGACAGGCTTTTGCAGCGGACTAGCCTATAAAACAGGCCAAAAAATTTTTGACCAAACCCCCCCCCCAGGCAGGGTGGGAAACGTGACGCTTATCATCTGGGTCGAAATCCGGAGCGAATAGGATCATAAACGACGGAGCTACGGCTAATTCTCTCCGTAGTTTGACGTTTCGGCCGCCATCTTGGGAAACTTCAGAGGCGAATAACTCGGCCGCTATCCGTCGTAGCGACTCCGGGTTTCGACCAAGGGCGTTAAGACAGTCACAGCCATCGACCTAGGCCAAAAAATTGGCCAAAAATTTTTGGAGTCCAAAAATAGTATAGGGACCTTGTACAGGCCAGGGGATCCATAGTGAACCCAAACTCGGACCCAATCGTGCGCGTGGTTCCTGAGATATCGGGGTACAAACATCTGACGGCGGCCATATTGGAAATTTTAAATTTCCAATATCTCGGGAAATATTCACCTGAGGAGACTCGGGTTTCCTCAGGGGTTACCCCCAGGACCAGGCGCATCGGTTGGACCCGTTTTTGAGTCCAAAAATTTTTATCCTATTTTTTCATCGAAATCGGTAGATCTCGGCGCGGCAAGAAGTTTGAGCCCAAGCACACGCCTGTAGCATCGATATTGACCGAGAAACAAGGCGCGAAGTTTCGTCTGGACCGGAAGTTGCAAAACTTCCAGCCCAGTTTCTCGGCCAATACTGAAGTGAAAGTAGTCGTGTTTGGTATCAAACTCCTTGGGACAACGAGACCTATCGATTGAGACCCCTCCCCCCCCTTATCTCCCCCCCTCCCCTTACTTACCTGTAATTCCGGCATCTTCCTTCCAATCTCGGCGTTCCTGGTGTCGACGAGTTCGTGGTGTAGCGACGAATCCATCTGTCTTGCTCCCCAGCTCCCGGCACCGCTCCTTCCACCTCCCCTGGACCTGAAACAGAAAGATCAAAATTAGGGACTTTTTCGGGTCAATTAGTTATAAGGCTTAGTGTATAAGTTAGTAATAATAGACTTAGACTAGTTAAGATTGATTCTGCCGATTCCGGCAAAGTGTAAAAATAAAAACATTTTATATTTTGTTTTATTTGACATTTGACGGGTATATATTATATCGAGTGTATTTGACTGGTTCAATATATATTGTATCATTTTATTTTATTTTATATTTTGACACCTCGACTTGTCGCTATTGCGCAAGTTGAATAGTTTAGGGTTTTAGTATAAATAGTCAGCACACACCACCTTCTTTACAATGGCCATGTTTAGAACACCGGCAAAGAAGCAGTCGGCGCCACCGATTGCCTTTGAAGACATGGACTTTGAGAGCAGTCCGGATTCATCGCTCTGCCTCAGTCCTAGTCCAAAACAGGCACAGAAAAAGAAGGCGGTGACGTTGAAGTTCTCCCCGCCGCCCAGCAAGGTCACGCAGGCAGCCGCTGGTCCTAGCAAAGCCCCCTTGGTGAACAAGACCTTCACCAAGAGAACACCACCGACGGAGCTTCCCAAGAGAGTGGCGGGCACGGCAAATGCGGACCATAATAAGAGGTACGACCGCTTGTTTGAGGCAAAGGAGCAATTAACGCTCGCCAATGAACACCTAAACAATTCTAGGAACCTCAAGACCGAAATTAAGAACAGTGTGGCATATGCGGTCAAACGCCTATATGCCTTACTCTGCCAGTGTGACAAGGACCTTGGGCAGGCACTAATAGATCTTGATGATAACGCGGGGAAGGGCCCGGTGCAACCAAGGAAAGAAATGAAGGACGTACAGACGCAAGCAACAGTGCAGGAACTTGCGCAGGGCAGACCACCTATGGAAGCTGAGGATAGGGAAGAGCTCCGTAGGAAACTCGATACCCTCGCTGAACGCATGAATGAACACACCAAACTCCTACAGAAAAGCCTGGAGAGTACAAATAACCTCGAGCAGGTTATTTTGGAGAACAGGCAGATAGTGAGCGAGGAGTGTACGCCGAAGATGAGCTACGCGCGAGCAGTGTCAGGGGGGGCGGGGGTCAGACCCCAAACCCATAAAACACTGCACTCAGTGACAATAACTGCGGAGTCGGGACGCTATACAGCCGATGAGACCCTCAAAGGTATTAGGGATGCGCTTAACGCAAAAGAGGGGGGGGTCGAGGTAGAGCGCGTGAGAAAGGCCAAGGATGGCAAAGTTATTGTCAGCTGCAGAAGTGTGGAAGAGCGCGAGAAGCTCAAAGCCAAGCTGAAGAGAGAGAGGGCGGACTTAGTGGCAGAAGACATCACCAATAAGAGACCTATGGTGATGGTAACGGGCGTCCTCAAGGCACATACAGACGACGACCTCTATAGGGCCCTCAGAAACCAGAATAAACTGGTATTTGAGGGCCTGGAAGAGGCCGACGACTATATAGAGATTGCCTACAAGATCAGAGGACGGAACCCGAACACGCACAGGGTAGTGTTCAAGACGTCACCGGCCCTTTGGAGGAGGCTCACAGAAATCGGCACAGTGAGGATAGACCTTCAGAACCTGCATGTATCTGACAGGTCGCCGTTGACGCAGTGCACCATCTGCCTGGGCTTCGGGCATGGCAAAAAGCTATGCACGGAGACCCAGGTGATGTGCAGCCACTGCGGTGGCCCTCACACCAGGAATGAGTGCGAGGAGTATGCGGTCGGAGCGCCGCCAAAATGTAAAAATTGCGTGAAAGAAAAAAGGGCAGAGGCAGGACACAACTCGTTCAGCGAGGTCTGCCCAGTACGTAAAAGATGGGACGCAATCGTGCGCTCGACCGTAGCTTATGACTAGGACGGTAACCGAGGACAACAAAATAGCAGTGGACTGGAAGCCGCACCTCGTTGGGCATGATAGGTTACATACACGGTAACACACCAGCAACACTAAACCACACAACGGGGGCGGCCTACGGTCTTACTATTTTGCTTGAAACCGGAAACCGAGCTAGTCAATAGGCACGCCACAAACACACATACACGTCGACCATACACAAATCCGAGCAATCGCAACACAGAACACACAAGCATTACATGTA
>CM022545.1:2225433-2541552 GCA_012273795.1 Dendrolimus punctatus
CGTTCCGCCTCCTCCTTCGCAAACATGACTTGCTCGCAGAAGGAGGAGACGGCGTCCCATCCGGTGGAGCTCCCGACCATGGTGCGTACCACGGCCGGGAGCGAGGTGTCAAATCCGGTGTGGGCGACGAGCTCTCGGCGCTGCTCTGTCCAGGCTGGACACTCCTGGAGTGTGTGCAGCGCCGTATCCTCGTCGCCCGTGTCACAATGATGGCACCCTGACGTTGCCTCGCGGCCGAGGCGACACAGGTACCTTCCGAAGCAGCCATGCCCCGTCAGGACCTGTGTCAGCCTGAAGGTCAGGGTGCCGTGACTTCGTCCAATCCAGTCGTGCAGGACGGGCCGCACCGCCTCAATGGTGGCGGGGCCCGCGCTGGGGCGTCGTAGGCGATCTTCCCAGACCCCCACGGCTACCTGGCGGAGCTCCGACCGGCACGCCTCGATCTCGCGAGGCGCGGGTCTGGTGCCCCTGGCCAGGGCTTCTTTGCGCCATATATACAATGACGCCAGGACCCTGGCTTCCAGGTCCCATGGGGGGGATCCGGCGAGTAGCGAGGCCACTTCGAAGGACACCGTACGGTATCCTCTTATTGCCCTGACGGCCAATATGCGTTGCGCTTGACGCAACAGCGCCGCGTTTTTGGCCGTCAGGCGGTTCGACCATATTGGTGCCCCGTAAAGGGCCATCGAACGTACGATGCCTTCGAAGAGTTTTCGGCACGTGGCGTTAGGCCCCCCGACATTTGGGAGCAAGCGCGACAGTGCACCGGCTGCCCCCTTGAGTCTGGGGAGCAGCTGCCGAAAATGTGCCGAAAAATCCCATCGGCCATCGAGGACCAGTCCCAGATACTTCATGGTCTGCCCGATGCCGATGCGGATGCCTCCTACAACGATGCTACTGGCTGGAGGTGGGCGGTTACGAGGACCGTGAAACATCACGGCCTCGGTCTTCTGCAACGCCACCTCCAGACCAAGACGCCGGATCCTGCCTACTATCGTTGACACCCCAGCCGTGCCTAAAAGACACGCCTGCCTATGGGTCCTCCCGCGCGCGGCGATCAGCGTGTCGTCTGCGTAGCATACGACGCTGACGCCCGGGGGGACCCGACACCTCAATGTCCAGTCGTATGCGATGTTCCACAGGAGGGGACCCAGAACCGACCCCTGTGGAACACCGCACACCATGGCTCGCCGATTCCAACCCTCGTGGACCGGGTAAGTGACGGCTCTACTGTTTAAATATGCCCCGACTATTCGGCGGAGGTAGGTCGGCACCCCGAAATATCGGAGCGCCTCCATGATGCATGCCCAGGGCAAGGAATTGAATGCGTTGGCGATGTCTAAGCTCACCGCCAACAAGACCTCACCCTGGGAGACTGCGTCCTCCGCCAGGCTTTTCAAGCGCATGATTGCGTCGATCGTGGAGCGCCCCGTGCGAAAACCAAACTGGTTGTCCGCCAGATCCGGCCCCGTCGTCGTTAGGTGCTGGACGAGGCGGTGGACGATGATACGCTCAAAGAGCTTTCCGACCTCGTCCAGCAGCACAATGGGCCGGTAGGCGGACGGCGAGTCCGCAGGGCGCCCCTCCTTCCGCAGCAGGACCAGCTTTCCTGTCTTCCACCGCTGTGGAAACTGGCCCTGCTCTAGGCATGCGCTGAAAAGCCCCATCAGTCGGGGCTCCAGGGCGTCGTAGGACAGAACCCACGCACGCCCTGGTATGCCGTCAAGGCCGGGGGCGGCGTTCTTGGCCTTAGCCGTAGCATAGCCACCCCCAGCTCTACCCGGTCCACAGTGGGCACAGGGTCTCTTTCCGCGCTGGGCTCCGCCTCTGGCGGTGCCATAGCAGGAGGCATGTGCTCAGCCCGTGAAGGGAACAGAGCGCCAACAACGTCATGAACAACGTCTCTGGGGAGAGACTCGGTAAGTGGGGGCGCCCAGGCACGGAGCTTGTTCCGTGCCATCCTGAAAGGGCGCCCCCAAGGATCCTGGTTGAGAGTGTCCAGGAGTTCTCCCCAGGCGACGTTCTTTGCGTTACAGATTTCAATCCGCAGTGTTCTTCTGGCGCTTCTGTACCCCTCATACAGCTGAGCCTCTACGGTCGCTGCGTCTGCTGCGCGACGACGCCGTCTTCTGTGGCGGGTGTACTGGCGGCGCGCGCTATTGCACGCGCGCCTTAGACCCTCTAGTACGGGGTTCCACCAGTACACCTTTCGGAGGGGCTGGAATCTGCCCCTCCTCGGCATCGCCGCATCACAGACGCCAGTGACGAGCGACCGCAGGTATTCTGCCTCCTGCTCTACATGCACATCGGGAGCGTTCACCTCGGGCCCTGATGCCCAGGTGGCGACGATCAAGGCCTCTTTGAACAACTCCCGATCCAACTTTTGCAGTGCCCAGCGCGGGCAATCACCTACCGGGGACTCTCGGGACGGGGGGTCCGAATTTCGGGAGGAGACGCTAAACCGAATGTATCGGTGATCGGAGAGCGTCTCCACCGTCGTGATGACCCTCCAGTCCCGCACACGGCGCGCCAGTTCAGGGCTGGCAAACGAGACGTCGACAATTGAGCCGCCCTGTTGGCGCACACACGTGTGTTCGGAGCCCCGGTTGAGAACTACGAGACCCTGCGTGATGACCCATTCTTCAAGCACCTCGCCACGCGCGCATGTCCTCGGAGATCCCCAAGCCACGGATTTTGCATTGAGGTCCCCGAGCACGAGCACGGGGCGAGGTCGGCTGCGGGCCACCACTGTGCCCACTTCCTCTATCCAACCCTCGAAATCGGCGAGCCTTCGACTTGGGGAGAAGTAGCCCCCAACGACCACAATCTCCCCAATAGTAGCCGCCACGTAGCCCCGTCCCCTTACCACACCGGCTAGGGGAGGGCATGCGGCGGCGGTCCGGATTATAATGGCCACCGAGCCATCGAGATCCCCCGCCCAGTCAGAACGGGGGGGGACATAATATGGCTCGGCGACAACAGCCAGATGAATGCCCCACTGCGCCAAACTCTGCACCAGTAAATCCTGGGCAGCGGCGCAGTGGTTCAAATTGCCCTGGACCACTAGGAGAGCCATGAGAACGACTGTTATTCCTCCATCCTAGAGGTCCCGGGCACCGGCGACGGCGATGGTGGCGGCGGCAGCGAGCGAGGTTTGGGCTGCGGTCGCTGCGGCAGCGGCGGCAAAGAGGTGTTCGTTGCCGCAGTCTGTGTGGAACCTTTTTTCTTCTTTTTCTTCTTGTTTTTTTCCTCGGCTGCTGTTTTGGCCGTTTTCCTTTTTCTTGGTCCACCCTGTTGTTGGTGGACCTCGCGATGTTGGTGGGGGGCCCGTGCTTTTCCGCACGGCCGGCACTCCCCTACACATCCAGTGCCCTGCCGCTCTGCCCGCCGCACTGCAAATACTACAATGCGGAGGGTTCTGACAGGTGGCGGCAGGGTGACCAGGTTGACCGCAGCGGTAACAATCTTTGCTGCGGTCAACAGGGGAGGAGCAGGTGCAGGCGACGTGTCCTGCCACAAGGCAGCGCCAGCACCTCTCAGACCGGCTCGGCAGAATTTTGACGTCCGCCGAGGCCCACCCCACCATAATCCTCTTCCTTTCTAACCAAACCAAACCAAACCAAACCAAACCAAAACCAAACCAAACCAAACCAAACCAAACCCAAACCAAACCAAACCAACCAAACCAACAACCAAACCAAACCAAACCAAACCAAACCAAACCAAACCAAACCAAACCAAACCAAACCAAACCAAACCAACCAAACCAAACCAAACCAAACCAAACCAAACCAAACCAACCAAACCAAACCAAACCAAACCAAACCAAACCAAACCAAACCAAACCAAACCAAACCAACCAAACCAAACCAACCAAAAAACCAAACCAAACAAACCAAACCAAACCAAACCAAACCAAACAAACCAAACCAAACCAAACCAAACCAAACCAAACCAAACAACCAAACCAAACCAAACCAAACCAAACCAAACCAAACCAAACAAACCAAACCAAACCAAACCAAACCAAACCAAACCAAACCAAACCAAACCAAACCAAACCCAAACCAAACCAAACCAAACCAAACCAAACCAAACCAAAACCAAACCAAACCAAACCCAAACCAAAACCAAACCAAACCAAACCAAACCAAAACAAAAAAACCAACCAAACCAAACCAAACCCAAACCAAACCAAACCCAAACCAAACCAAACCAAACCAAACCAAACCATTTTTTTTTTTTTTTTTTTTTTGGCCAGGGGAAATCCGTTTGAGGACTAGGACCGCGACAGGCGCAGAAGCCTGGGGGATGCTCGCGACCTTGGTGAGACAGTGTGGGATTCGCCAGATCGGGGGTGGCACTAGCGCGCCCGGTCAGAACCGGTGCCACGCTATTGCCACTCCCCAGTTAGGGATACCCACTAAAACCCCTGGGTGTTCCGTCCTGCGCCTTTTGCCAGGGCTACGTGTATGCGGTTTTCCCAACTCCGCTGCCCTGGCAGGCGTGGGCCCCGCTCACTGGGCCTCTTCAAATGCCGGGGGAGCTACTCCCCCGGCGACGACTGGGTCTTTTCGGCGTGGGGCGGTTTGTAACGCGCCCCACGGGAAGAGAGATGAGCGCACGCGGAACACTCGCGCTCTCATCTCGACGGCATGTGCGGGTGAGTGAGAACCTCTATACCCCTAGAGGCCCCACCCGCGCCGCCCGCTTACGGTGGCCGAAGGTCTAAATCAGACCGCCGGCGCCGACGCGTCCTCCTTTGTCGGGAGCGGAGCAGGGAATTACGCTCACGCTCCCGTTCCGCCTCCTCCTTCGCAAACATGACTTGCTCGCAGAAGGAGGAGACGGCGTCCCATCCGGTAGAGCTCCCGACCATGGTGCGTACCACGGCCGGGAGCGAGGTGTCAAATCCGGTGTGGGCGACGAGCTCTCGGCGCTGCTCTGTCCAGGCTGGACACTCCTGGAGTGTGTGCAGCGCCGTATCCTCGTCGCCCGTGTCACAGTGATGGCACCCTGACGTTGCCTCGCGGCCGAGGCGACACAGGTACCTTCCGAAGCAGCCATGCCCCGTCAGGACCTGTGTCAGCCTGAAGGTCAGGGTGCCGTGACATCGTCCAATCCAGTCGTGCAGGACGGGCCGCACCGCCTCAATGGTGGCGGTGCCCGCGCTGGGGCGTCGTAGGCGATCTTCCCAGACCCCCACGGCTACCTGGCGGAGCTCCGACCGGCACGCCTCGATCTCGCGAGGCGCGGGTCTGGTGCCCCTGGCCAGGGCTTCTTTGCGCCATGTGTACAATGACGCCAGGACCCTGGCTTCCAGGTCCCATGGGGGGGATCCGGCGAGTAGCGAGGCCACTTCGAAGGACACCGTACGGTATCCTCTTATTGCCCTGACGGCCAATATGCGTTGCGCTTGACGCAACAGCGCCGCGTTTTTGGCCGTCAGGCGGGGCGACCAAATTGGTGCCCCGTAAAGGGCCATCGAACGTACGATGCCTTCGAAGAGTTTTCGGCACGTGGCGTTAGGCCCCCCGACATTTGGGAGCAAGCGCGACAGCGCACCGGCTGCCCCCTTGAGTCTGGGGAGCAGCTGCCGAAAATGTGCCGAAAAATCCCATCGGCCATCGAGGACCAATCCCAGGTGCTTCATGGTCTGCCCGATGCCGATGCGGATGCCTCCTACAACGATGCTACTGGCTGGAGGTGGGCGGTTACGAGGACCGTGAAACATCACGGCCTCGGTCTTCTGCAACGCCACCTCCAGGCCAAGACGCCGGATCCTGCCTACTATCGTTGACACCCCAGCCGTGCCTAAAAGACACGCCTGCCTATGGGTCCTCCCGCGCGCGGCGATCAGCGTGTCGTCTGCGTAGCATACGACGCTGACGCCCGGGGGGACCCGACACCTCAATGTCCAGTCGTATGCGATGTTCCACAGGAGGGGACCCAGAACCGACCCCTGTGGAACACCGCACACCATGGCTCGCCGATTCCAACCCTCGTGGACCGGGTAAGTGACGGCTCTACTGTTTAAATATGCCCCGACTATTCGGCGGAGGTAGGTCGGCACCCCGAAATATCGGAGCGCCTCCATGATGCATGCCCAGGGCAAGGAATTGAATGCGTTGGCGATGTCTAAGCTCACCGCCAACAAGACCTCACCCTGGGAGACTGCGTCCTCCGCCAGGCTTTTCAAGCGCATGATTGCGTCGATCGTGGAGCGCCCCGTGCGAAAACCAAACTGGTTGTCCGCCAGATCCGGCCCCGTCGTCGTTAGGTGCTGGACGAGGCGGTGGACGATGATACGCTCAAAGAGCTTTCCGACCTCGTCCAGCAGCACAATGGGCCGGTAGGCGGACGGCGAGTCCGCAGGGCGCCCCTCCTTCCGCAGCAGGACCAGCTTTCCTGTCTTCCACCGCTGTGGAAACTGGCCCTGCTCTAGGCATGCGCTGAAAAGCCCCATCAGTCGGGGCTCCAGGGCGTCGTAGGACAGAACCCACGCACGCCCTGGTATGCCGTCAAGGCCGGGGGCGGCGTTCTTGGCCTTTAGCCGTAGCATAGCCACCCCCAGCTCTACCCGGTCCACGGTGGGCACAGGGTCTCTTTCCGCGCTGGGCTCCGCCTCTGGCGGTGCCATAGCAGGAGGCATGTGCTCAGCCCGTGAAGGGAACAGAGCGCCAACAACGTCCTGAACGACGTCTCTGGGGAGAGACTCAGTAAGTGGGGGCGCCCAGGCACGGAGCTTGTTCCGTGCCATCCTGAAAGGGCGCCCCCAAGGATCCTGGTTGAGAGTGTCCAGGAGTTCTCCCCAGGCGACGTTTTTTGCGTTACAGATTTCTATCCGCAGTGTTCTTCTGGCGCTTCTGTATCCCTCATACAGCTGAGCCTCTACGGTCGCTGCGTCTGCTGCGCGACGACGCCGTCTTCTGTGGCGGGTGTACTGGCGGCGCGCGCTATTGCACGCGCGCCTTAGCCCCTCTAGTACGGGGTTCCACCAGTACACCTTTCGGAGGGGCTGGAATCTGCCCCTCCTCGGCATCGCCGCATCACAGACGCCAGTGACGAGCGACCGCAGGTTTTCTGCCTCCTGCTCTACATTTACATCGGGAGCGTTCACCTCGGGCCCTGATGCCCAGGTGGCGACGATCAGGGCCTCTTTGAACAACTCCCGATCCAACTTTTGCAATGCCCAGCGCGGACAATCACCTACCGGGGACTCTCGGGACGGAGGTTCCGAATTTCGGGAGGAGACGCTGAACCGAATGTATCGGTGATCGGAGAGCGTCTCCACCGTCGTGATGACCCTCCAGTCCCGCACACGGCGCGCCAGTTCAGGGCTGGCAAACGAGACGTCGACAATTGAGCCGCCCTGTTGGCGCACACACGTGTGTTCGGAGCCCCGGTTGAGAACTACGAGACCCTGCGTGATGACCCATTCTTCGAGCACCTCGCCGCGCGCACATGTCCTCGGAGATCCCCAAGCCACGGATTTTGCATTGAGGTCCCCGAGCACGAGCACGGGGCGAGGTCGGCTGCGGGCCACCACTGTGCCCACTTCCTCTATCCAACCCTCGAAATCGGCGAGCCTTCGACTTGGGGAGAAGTAGCCCCCAACGACCACAATCTCCCCAATCGTAGCCGCCACGTAGCCCCGTCCCCTTACCACACCGGCTAGGGGAGGGCATGCGGCGGCGGTCCGGATTATAATGGCCACCGAGCCATCGAGATCCCCCGCCCAGTCAGAACGGGGGGGGACGTAATATGGCTCGGCGACAACAGCCAGCTGAATGGCCCACTGCGCCAAAGTCTGCACCAATAAATCCTGGGCAGCGGCGCAGTGGTTCAGATTGCCCTGGACCACTAGGAGAGCCATGAGAACGACTGTTATTCCTCCATCCTAGAGGTCCCGGGCACCGGCGACGGCGATGGCGGCGGCGGCAGCGAGCGAGGTTTGGGCTGCGGTCGCTGCGGCAGCGGCGGCAAGGAAGTATTAGTTGCCGCAGTTTGTGTGGAACCTTTTTTCTTGCTCTTTTTCTTCTTCTTCTTTTTCCCAGGCGGCTTGTCTTCACCGCCTTGACCTTTTCCTCGGTCCACCCTGTTGTTGGTGGACCTCGCAGTATTGGTGGGCGGGCCCGCACTTTTACGCGCGGCCGGCACTCCCCTACACATCCAATGCCCTGCCGCTTTACCCGCCGCACTGCATATACTACAATGCGGGGGATTTTGACAGGTGGCGGCAGGGTGACCGGGTTGACCGCAGCGATAACAATCTTTGCTGCGGTCAACAGGGGAGGAGCAGGTGCAGGCGACGTGTCCTGCCACAAGGCAGCGCCAGCACCTCTCGGACCGGCTCGGCAGAATTTTGACGTCCGCCGAGGCCCACCCTACCATGATCCTCTTCCTCTCTTTCAGTTTGATGGCCGCTGCCACAGGGCAGGCCAGGATAGCATATCCCAGCCTATCCGGGCCCAGACGTATGGCGCTGGAGTTGAAACGCCCAGCGGCGACGTCCGAGGCCCGGGCGACAGCGGCCACGACCTCCTCTACTGACGTACAGTCGTCCAGACCCGAGACGCGCACGTTGAAGCATCTCTCGGGCCTGGACACCTTCACTTCCTCTTCTGGCAAAACATCTTTTAGCCGTGCGGCGAGGGCGTCGGCTTTCTCCCCACTGTCCTTCCCAGGCAGGAGAAGCATGCGGGCCCCTGTCCGCGCGGTCTTGAGCTTGACGCTTGTAATGCCAAGCTCTCCCAGCTTTATGTTGGTCTTCGCCTTCTGCATAATGTCCGCGTAGCTGATGCCCTTTTCGACCGCCGCGGGCAGCAAGGTAAGAATTACCGCGGTGGTGTTGGGCACCCGCATACGCGGACCCTTTTTCGCCGGTGTTTTTGGCGGCTTCGCTTTCGGCTTTGGCTGGGGAGTCCGACCAGAGCCGCTTTGTTGGGCCGGTGGTTTCTTCTTAGCCTTTCGAGCTACCACCGACCAACCTTCGTCAATCCTAGGAGGCGGCTCTGGGACAGACGAGTCCATCTGGGCTGGCCTCTTTGGTCTAGGGGTATTTGCGTCCCCGTTGCTTCCTTCAGCAGTGCCCCGCTTCCTTTTGGGGGTAGGAAGTGCAGGAAAGTCTTCGGGAGGGCGGTTGGCCTCTCTTCTCCCAGGTGCAGAGGTTTGCTGCGCACTCGCCCGCCGGGCGTCTACTGCCAGCGGCGGGCGGACTCGCTTCTCTGGGAGAAGGCGGTCATCTAGAGCGGCTAACTTAGCGTCCATCATGGCCCCGAGAGACAGGGTCAGATGGCGCAGTAGCTCGTCCTGGTCGTTGAACCGCCCTCCCACAACAGGCCTCGATGAAGGCGGCGGTGGTGGTGGCGGTGGCTTCGGCGTTGAAGTAGTCTTGGGCGGTGCAGGCCGGGGACGGGCGATCTCGGCCCGTAGGCTGGCTAGCTCTTTCCTTAGCTCCTTCATTTCGGCCTCGAGGCGCCGGTTGGCCGCTTCGAGACGCCTAATTTCGTCGGACTCCGTGCGGCCGCGCAGCACCTCGAAGGCGTCACTAATAATGCCCACGGAGTCGTTCAGGGACTTCATGAACGTCCCTTTCAACCCCCTGGGGACCTTCGCCACGTGGCGGATAACTCCCAGGGCGTTGCGGACGTCCGTCTCTATCGCCTGGGCCGTTCGGGCCCCGGCCTCGTCGGTGATGGTGACCGACCCTGAGCCAAGAAGTTCTGGGGCCCGTCGAGCGATACGCGCCTCCTCGGCGGCTCTAATCAACTCGACGGTGCTTTCTTCATGGTCCAGCTCAAGGTCGGTCGTCCTGCTTGTTTTGGCGACGGCCTCTTTGGCTCGTGCCAAGCTGGCGGCCTGATCGGTGGCCTCTTCAGAAGCTCCCGCAGAAGGTGGGGACACCCTGCGGCAGGTTTTCGGCGTCGCCGTCTCCTCATCACTTGAAACAAGCGAGATGCGTTGGGGGCCTCTATATGGCGCAGGTCTCCTTCTCTTCTTCTGCATGCGCCACTGGCTCGACGGCTTCGAAGGCCCGGCTTCCGGTTCGGTGCGTATGCCGGGCCCCGATCCGGAGCGTGAGCGCGTTGGAGAGCGCGATCTCGTTGGAGAGCGTGACCGCCTAGGCGAGCGCGATCTCGAGTCTGAACGAGAGCGGGACCGAATGGAGAACATTGACATGTTGGAGTCAGATTCGTCAACAGCTCCACTCAAGGTCCCGCCCTTTGAGCCGCTTATGGCGCCACTTGCAGCTGAGTTGCGGCCACTCACTCTGCTGCTGCTGCGCGAAAAAATTACTTCACCGCCCATCTCGGGCATCTTCTTCTTGGACAAAGTCCATTGTTTTGAGCGCAAAGGCGTCTCCCCCCCAGAATACGACGGGAGACTTCTGTCCTTACCAAAGGTACCGGCATCGGAGCGAGATTCGCCTGCCTTTTTTTTTTGGGCGGCAGATCGACTCGCCTGGGGTAGTGCTTCTTGCTTTTGTGCTTCCATGCTTTGATTTGAACCCCTTTCGGGGTTATTAAAACTAAAGTTGTCTCCTCTACGGGAGACCATCTGAGTGACGATTTGTGAGCGGCGTGCGTGAAATCCGCTGTTTACGAAAAGCCCACACGCCGCCCACAGGGCGCTAGCAGCCGGGTTGACCCGCCCGGCATGCAGCTGCAGGCACGCCCAACCAAGCTTCGGGTGGGTGGGGAAGTAAACCTGCCCTAAGGGCGAGCAAGTCTAAGTCTCCACCCAGAAACATCTGACAGCTTGTCTCTTCATCCGCGGTGTGGGTGCGGTCGGGTGAAACCGCCGCCACCACACCCTACATCGCACGACGGTGGCGAAGTCAGAAAAGGGGCGGACCGCCCTTAGGCCCACTCCGTCGCCCGCCCGGTGATTGGCGAATGCCCTAATCGCCGGACCCGTCGCCGCCACATCGCGAAAGAGCCTCTCCGCTGAACGGAGAGGTGCGAGTGGCCCGTCGAACAAAAGGTAGGTGGGTATTTGGGAAGGAGGGACACACAGGAACGATTTTAAGGATAGGAGCGTAGGGGGGACACCACTGTCACGGAGAGAACGGGGGAAATGTGACAGTGGTCGCTCGGGGCCCCGGGGTCGCTTCCCCGTGCGCCAACCACGGTCGGAAAGGGGGGGACCGCGGGGGGCGCCCCCTGGGGGAAACCAAACCAAACCAAACCAAACCAAACCAAACCAAACCAAACCAAACCAAACCAAACCAAACCAAACCAAACCAACCAAACCAAACCAAACCAAACCAAACCAAACCAAACCAAACCAAACCAAACCAAACCAAACCAAACCAAAACCAAACCAAACCAAACCAACCAAACCAAACCAAACCAAACCAAACCAACCAAACCAAACCAAACCAAACCAAACCAAACCAAACCAAACCAAACCAAACCAAACCAAACCAAACCAAACCAAACCAAACCAAACCAAACCAAACCAAACCAAACCAAACCAAACCAAACCAAACCAAACCAAACCAAACCAAACCAAACCAAACCAAACCAAACCAAACCAAACCAAACCAAACCAAACCAAACCAAACCAAACCAAACCAAACCAAACCAAACCAAACCAAACCAAACCAAACCAAACCAAACCAAACCAAACCAAACCAAACCAAACCAAACCAAACCAAACCAAACCAAACCAAACCAAACCAAACCAAACCAAACCAAACCAAACCAAACCAAAACCAAACCAAACCAAACCAAACCAAACCAAACCAAACCAAACCAAACCAAACCAAACCAAACCAAACCAAACCAAACCAAACCAAACCAAACCAAACCAAACCAAACCAAACCAAACCAAACCAAACCAAACCAAACCAAACCAAACCAAACCAGTACCATTGGTTGATAATACTTTAATATGTTCTTTGGGAATTATCAATCATATCGTGCATAACTATTGAACAGCGCCATCTGTTGTCTGAGCTGTGATACTGAGTAATTTCTTTTACAATGTATGGTTTTGCATTAGTCATTGCCATTTTGAAAGCCAAAGTCCATTGATCTAGAGCATAAATCAAAACAATTCTAGTTTTTCTTTCAACCACAGAGTGAATGCTGTCACCCTCGTTTTGGGTGTGACCAACAACAAGAAATCTATGAGTAATATCCACATTAAATTTCCAAGAGCAGTACGTATACATAAGAAAAATAAATCTGTCCTCCACAATTGCCCGATCAGTATATAAAGGATTTAACTCCTTCCTTTACCTTCATACAAATAAAATTTTGCAGTCTGTTCATGTAAACAATAACAATATCCTTGGAGATCAGCCATGTCAAATGGAGTAAAGTTGTGAAAATGAAATTTTCTTTTGCAGTAAAAAGTACTAACGTTTCCATGTGGTAAGTTTTGTGTTTTTTATTAATCAAAAACAACTATATTATTTATTATCCGTTCCGTATTATATGATTTATCCGTGCAGAAACATGAGTCTTTAAAGCAGTCAGGCCAGGCAATCTTGACTGAATTGTAAAGGATTATTACTAAGAAATAAATATGTGAGCATTATTACTGATGTTATTATATTACTGCCTACCCCGCAAGGGACCTGGCGTGAAGTTATGTATGTATGTATTACTGATGACTATATTTCAAATAAATTCCAACGGCATTTTAATTCGAGTCCTGAAGCTCGTAACAGTATATTACTACGAATTATTATATTATATATTTCGGAATACAGATATTGAGGGCCGGTTTTCGATTGTCACGCGATACATACACGACACTTTTTCATCGCGTCGAAAAGCGGGTATGTCGGTGATTTGCCTTAAAGACGCACGGTACTGCTCTCGCGCAATATACTACTACATATTCAATTATTTATTGAGATTTTGATCATTACTACAGTAAGTGGAACAATATGCTAGTTAATACAGTCAGTGAACAAGTCGTGACGAAATAGGCCAAGGCGCGGCTGTATTTGGTCTCCCGTAGTGTTCCCCTTGTTCCTGTTCCCGCCACCGTCGGCTGGAGTACCAGGCAAGTATCCGATCCCGCCGTGTACCTGTTTCTTGATCTACTTTACAACTTTCATAACCTACGTTGTGTAAGTCAAACCCCTCGCTGCACCGCTATGTACAGCGGTGCAGCGAGGGGTTTCTACTACTAAATGATTACGATTTCTGGCCAATATTAATGTGATAAAATTAAGTTATAAATATTCATTTAATAACTTTACAAATCTCTACTATATAAATTCTTTAATTTCATATTTCATACAATGCTTCGGCTTGAGTATGTTATTCCTGTCTTGGGAGACGTCATAAAAAGACCTACGTCTTAAATTTGTATTTTGTCTATTTCTAATGTTTAATTTTCAAATGATTGCGTTTTCATTTTGAGTTGTCTTTCTTTATGCGTGTTGTTCTTAAGGTGCAGAACCGTGCACCGGTTTCTTAGACCACTGAATGTTAGCAAATCAGTCGGCGATGCTCGCCTTTATTATGTTAAAATAATATTTATTTAAAATTTTTAATATTTTATTTTTTTAATATGTCTTATTACGTTACATTATTTGTATCTTGGTATTCATCCTTATCATAATAAATTACTTCATATTCAAGACTGCTTCAGTACCTTTATATAACTTTTGAATTATTCAATTTGGACATTCCATTCGAAAGATATCACGAGTTTAAAAGAGGTAATAGATATATTACTACGTTCGCCCTTTCTCACTCTCTCTCAATCGGTCTCAATAGCTCTCTCCCCCTTCTTTGACAAAAGCGCTGCACATCTTCATGACGCTAAATTGCGTTTCATCCGTAAAAATTTTACCCTCATACGCCTAAAGAAGTTTCACTTCAAAAATCCTTTGAGATCATTATGTTTATAGTTTTAGTATATCGCATAGAAAACCCCTCTCCCAAGGCTGATTATACACATACTATGTACTATATCGTACCATACTTTATTAAAACCCATTATTTGTATTTAGCATTTATTAAAACGATCATTTTTTTTCCTCTTTTACAACCTTTACAAAGATACACGTCTTCATAAATTACACGTTTACATATTCCTCTATAGTTACGATAAAACACTCAAAGGACACATTTCAACATTATTTACAATATTACATATTTACACGGGACTCGAATCTACGCCGAGCCTAAGGAATAAATAGCGGGAGTCGTTCCGTCACTACACACTAGTATCACACGTGGGGGGCGAGTGGCGCGCGGGGGGCGTTGCGCGGGGGCGGGGGCGTCACACGAGCACCGTGAGGCGCTCGGGGGGCGGGTGGCGCGCGGGGGGCGGCGGCTCCGGGGGCGGCAGCGCGCGCTTCGTCAGCTCCTTGTCGCGCGGCGGCGTGTCGTTGCGCGCGTCTGCGTTCTGCGCCTTGTAGAGGGTGTGCGCGCGCGGCAGCTCGTCGGGCGGCCGCGCGCCCGCGCCGCCGACGCCGCCGACGCCGCCCACGCCGCGCGGCTCCTCGCGCAGCGGGTTCGCGTACCGGCGCAGGTTCTCCTCGTTCTGCAGGTTGTTCGACTTCTCCTCGTCGCAGCGGCGCGACCGCTCCGCGGCGGCGGCGGCGCGGCGCCGGCGCACGAGCAGCGCGGCGCCGCCGGCCGCCGCCAGCGCCACCAGCAACGCGGGCACGCCTAGCACGACGGTGGCGCCGGGCGCCGTGGACGGCTCCGGCGCTGGCGCCGCGGTGGGCGCGTGCGGCACCCGCAGCCGGAGTGCGGCGCCGAGCAGCGCGTGGTGCCCGAGCCGCCGCCGCGAGACCAGCTCGCTCAGGGCCCGCACCGAGACGCCGAGGGCGTCGGCTGCCTCCGCTCCCTCGGACCCCAGCTCGTCGCCGATCCACTGAAAGTAATTATAGAGAGTTCACCATAAAACATATACGTACCCATATAAAAGTAGGAAAGAATATCGAAATCGACAGACTGTTGTCTCACCAATGCTAGGTCGAGGGAGTCGTCGTCGTCGGGTGCCAAATCGCAGAGCAGCGCGAGGGGCGGCGCCGGAGGGGCGCGCGAGGCGAGGGCGGCCGCCAGGGCGCGGCGCAGAGCGACGCAGGCGCGCTCCACGTGCGCCCCCCTCGCCAGCCGCTCCCTGGCCAGCTGCAAGGAGGCGCGGGCGCAACCGGGAGGGGGACGCGCGTCGCGGGAGCCCGGCCAGCAGGCGGGGGGCGCGGGCAGGGCGGGGGGCTCCACGCGCCTGCCGGACACGCGCCGGCATTCGCCGAGGGGGGAGCAAGGCGCCCGCAGGCAGAGTGCTGGCGCCGCGGGGACGCACACCTCGTCGGTGCGGCAGGGCTGCGCGTTGGGCGCCAGACAGTCCGGCAGCCCGCACCAGAGACGCGTGCAAGAGGGGGCGCCGGCGCTGCAGCGGCACGCGTTGCAGCCCCACCACCAGGTGCCGTTGTCGGCGCCGCACGCACCCGGCCCGCCCTCGGCGCCGCTCTCGCCTCCGTCGCCCCCCTCCGCCCCGTCCCCGCTCTCGAAGCCCTCGCCGGCTTCACCGCCGTCCACGCTCAGGCCCGCGAGGACTGGAAAGTAAGAGAGGAATCGTGCAGAAAACACCGCAAGAGACCGACCGTTGACTCGGAGCGGACCGCCGCGGCTGCGAACTCACTTTCGAGACAGCGGCGGGCCGCGCGCTGCGGCGCCGGCGGGCAGAGGCAGCGCGCCGCCACCGAGGGGCGCGCGGCGTCGGCGGTGCAGGCGGCCGGCGCGGGGCACGCGGGCGCGCACTGCGGCGGCGCCGGCAGCGCGCACGTGTCGCCCGTCCAGCCGGGGGCGCACTCGCAGGCCCACCACCCGCCCTCGCCGACGCAGCGGCCGCCGTTCCGGCAGGGGGCGGACGCGCACGGGTCCGCGGGCACCTCGCATCGCGCCCCCGTGCGGCCCTCGCGGCACACGCACGCCCAGCCCGGGGGCGCGGGCACGGGCACGCAGCTGCCCCCCGCGGCGCACGGGCACGGGGGCGCGGCGGGCGGCGGCAGCGCCGGGGTCAGGGGGGCGGCGGGCAGAGGCGCCTCGCACGCCGGCCCCGCCCAGCCGGTCGTGCAGAGGCACCTCCAGACGCCGCCATCGCGGACGCATGTGCCGCCGTTCGCGCAAGAGCCCTCGGGACACCGGTCGGCGCCCTCTACGCGCGTCGAACATGTTTTACCTGCTCGAACAGAGTATTGTTATTATTATTATGCTATGGAAGATGGGAGGGAGTGTCATAAAGGGACGGGAAGGAATAGTAGGACGTGAACGTACCGGTCCACCCTTCTCTGCAGATGCACGTGAAGTCGGCGCCGCCTTCGACGCAGGTGCCGTTGTTGCGACACGGGCTGGCTGCGCACTCTTCTACCCCTGACGAATGAGATATGACATATAAAGTAATAAACTTTAAAGAATAATACGTATTATTGCTGCCATGTGTGCCTTTAATAATTAAATTCGCAAACTGCGACCATATGCGAAACAGCTATAAACAAGTAACGAAAAGAGAAAGACATAGTTGATGAGTGGCCGAGTATTCTAATTGCGAACATCAATTTCTCAAAATAGCCACTTACGTATATAATTATATTATTGTAGGTCTTTGAAGACCACGGGCCATAAAACCGGCCCGGACTTTTGGCTTACGTGGGGCCATAGGAAGGCCAACACGTAGTGGTCCCTTGACGATTGTCTCTGTTTACACAATATAAAAATGCGCCAGTGCAGGACTATTGTGGGAAATGAGGAGAAAACGTACCGGGCTATTGGGGTGAAATGCTATTTACTTTTGCGATCTCTACTCCGTGACGGCTGGCTATTGGCCATTATGACTATATAAGGAATCATTTCTTCTGAGTTCAGTCACTCAAGTTTATTTTCCAGGAAATCTTTTGAAATTAGTTTACATCATGATCAAGATACAGACTGATTGAATTTTGGAATTAATTATGGAGCAAAATAATATTAAAATATTATGAAAATAAGGTCCAAAATGTAAACCTTGAGGAACACCAGAAGATATTATTTTAATTGGAGACTTAAAGCGATGAACGCTAATTAACTGTAATCGATTTCGAAGGCAATACTCGCACAAGCCCAACAGAAAATCAATTATTTCGGCGGGGCCCGGCTTTTGAGGAAGTAACCATGGTCGACCATGTCAAACGTCTTGGAAAAGTCAATATAAAATGCGTGAACAACATTCTTATTTTCAAATGCTTCAATAACTCCCTTGAGATAATTATTTAAACAGGTTCGACGTGATCGATCTACTTTGCAGAAAGAAAACTGAATTGTTGGTTGTTTTTCGCATTTTCGAATCTCAGTCTGAGGTTTGAATCGCTTAAAATGACAGCTTGCAACTGGGCAACGAGTCATACCAAAACTTGGAAGTGTTAAGGGAAAATTCCACAAGTTGATACTGTCTCATATTCAAAATATCTAAGGTGCCAATGCAATAGGTGTACGTTGCGAATACTAACTGTCGGTGCAGAGGGGCCCCCGGTAGGGGGGGTCGCACGCGCAGCGCGGCGCCGCCGGCGGGGCGCGCACGCAGCGGCCGCGCGCGCACGCGGCGCCCCCCACGCACGCGTCGCCCTCTACCGAATTGAAGCACAGCTCAGGCGACGTCTACTAATGGCACAAGGGCAACTCTATGTGCAGGCGGAGGCGTACTCACGTTCCCTGGCGACGCGCTGCGTGCAGTTTTTGCCGGTCCATCCGGGCGCGCAGTGGCAGTAGTAGTCGCTCTGCGCGGTGTAGCAGGCGGCGCCGTTGCCGCACGGCGCGCCCGCGCAGTGGTCGCGGTCGTCCTGACAACATTCGCATGACGCACGATAAGAACGGACGCGCGAAGCACATCGACAAAGATCACAGCGAAAGTGGACTCACCGAACAGTACCGTCCCGAGCATGGTGGCAGCTAGGCAAAAAGCAGAGGGCGTGTTAGTGCGGTTAGTGCGAGTGGTGCGAACGGTGAACGAAAGTGAGAAAGACGCGAGAGGGGTCAGGGCAGTAGGCTCCGGCTCTCACCTCGCAGTTGGCGCCCGAGAAGCCGACGGGGCAGATGCAGCGGTAGGCGTTGAGCAGGTCGACGCACTCGCCGCCGTTGCGGCAGGGGCGAGGCGCGCACTCGTCGACGTCGAGAGCGCAGGTGCGGCCCGCGAAGCCCGCGGCGCACGCGCAGTGGAAGTCGTCCACGAGGTCGATGCAGGTGGCGCCGTTGAGGCACTGGCCGGTGCAGTCGTCCACGTTCGCCTCGCAGTCGCGGCCCGTCCACCCGGCGAGGCAGACGCACGCGTACCCCCCCGCTGTGTTGTTGCACGCGGCGGCGTTCACGCACGGCCCGAGCGCGCCTTCCGCCGCCGCCGTCGTCGCGCACTCGTCCACGTCGTCGGCGCAGGCGGGGCCGGTCCAGCCGGTCGGGCACTCGCAGGCGAAGCCGTCGAGTCGGTCGGAGCAGAGGCCGCCGTTGCGACAGGGCGCGCTCGCGCAGTCGTCGAGGTCGAGATCGCAGAGTGGGCCCCCCCAACCACGCTCGCATGCGCACGCGAAGCCGCCGGCGGCCGCGGCCAGCGAGCACGCGCCGTGCGCGCACGGCTGCGGCGCGCACGGGTCGTCGACGCGCTCGCAGTCCGCGCCGGAGAAGCCCTCCGCGCAACTGCACAGGTATTGGTCGGGCGCGGTGTTCTCGCAGGTACCGCCGTGCTGGCAGGGCTCATGTGTGCCGCAGTAGTTAAGGTCCTGGTCGCAGAGGATGCCGCCCCAGTTGGTGTCGCAGGTGCAGTCCCACGAGGAGCCGTTGCAGTAGCCGTGCTTGCAGCCCGGGTACGGCTGGCACTGGGAGCAGAGCTCGCCGCGCCAGCCCGGACGGCAGGCGCACTCGCCGGGCCGGTCGCAGCGGCCGTGCGTCGGATGGCAGCCCTCCTTGCACTCGGGCCGCTCGCAGTTGTCACCCTGCCAGCCGGGCAGGCAGCGCTTGTCGCCATGCTGGGAGCACGAGTAGTGGCCGAACTTGTCGTCGCGCGGGCGGCAGAAGGTGGTGCAAGTGGCGTTGTAGTAGTTGGGCTGACAGAGTACGCGCACGCGGTACGCGAGGGCTGCCGCGGCGCCCGCGTGCCGCAGTGCGTGCCATTCCGCGCTCGGCTCCACGATGCCCGACCACCACGCCTCCTCGATCAGGCCCGCCTCCGGCTCCGGGTACTCGTGGTCGTCGTACGCTTGCAGGATCAGCGTGAACGACCTCGTCCAGCGGAAGGAGAAGGGCAGCGCGAGTGTGTAGAGCGGCTCCGCGAGCGTGAAGGAGTCGGTGCCGAGCACGGGGGAGGCGGCGCGCCCGAACGAGCACGCGCCCGGCGCGTTCGCCGACTGGTACTCCTTGAGGCAGAGCGTGAAGCGCGTGCGGCAGGGGTGCGCGCACGCTGCCGCTGCCGCGCCGCTGACCTCCGCCCCGCCGCCGCCGCCGCCCCCGCAGCACTCGCCCGAGGCCAGCTGGAGCCGGTAGTTGGAGAACTCGAGGATCTGCAGCTCGAACACGCCCGCCCCCGCCACGCACTGCGAACGCCATTCATTTCATAAGTATCATAAAGCGTAGTCGAAGGCAGCGTGAGGTGCGACGCGGCCGTCTCAGAGGCAGGGCGGCGACAATCCCATACAAACAATTGGCATTTCAATTACATTAATTTAATTTACTCTCTCTTAACTTAAACGGCGGCAGCTTATTTACGAGTAAAGTAGAAGCAGATGGGCTCAAACTTATAAAAAAGATAACACATTTTGTAAACCGACTTCAAAAAAGGAGGAAACACAAATATTTTGTATGTATGTTCACTTGTTCAGCCATTACTTTATTTCTGAACTGATTTCGACAACTCTGTTCGCGTTGTTCTATTAGGAGTTGGGTTCCGAAGGTGCACACAATTATCATAACCATGTTTATATATTTTCGAAGTTTAGTTCAGTTCAATAAACCAGTTCATCATATTAAGGGAGTGTTTTTATTTAGTGCTTAGGTCCTAACTAGGAGTAGGGATGCAACATCGCTTATAAAAAACGTCGATGTTAGGAAATCGATGTTTTCAAAAGAAACATAACATAATTCTTTATTTCCTCTTTAAGTACACAGTGAAACTTAAATCTAGTAACAACATTAACTAAGAGGCTGGTGCCTGAATCAGGTTAAAAAGAAACCTGTGGTACAGGTCACCAGGATCAACCCGTTGGCTATTTAAGAGAAAAAAGAAAATATACTAGTACAACTATTCTAAGTAATCTGTTAAGAGTGAGCCCTTCAAGTGCAAAGGTGTGATGTAGTGTGTGTAAGGTAAGTTCGTATACAGGTGATGTAAGAGGAAGTATGTGTGGTTGAGTGAGAGTGAATGAGTCAGATGTATAAGAAGTGTCAGGGAATCGTGGAAGGGATTAAGAAATAACGTTGGTAGTGGAAAACAGCATAGTTATTTAAGAATATACAAGAGGTCTTCAGTGGACTGATAATCGAGAGTTTACAAGATCTTAGTAATTTTTGCTTTGCAGGTACATTTATTAACATATACCCTCATGTTTAATATATTATTAATTTTATTATAGAGGAAGTCACCCAAAAAACAGAAGAAATGTTGTAAGCGACTGGTACGAAACAAAGGAGTTGTACAAACATCTAGTTTACGTCGCTTATCTATGGCCTGATTAAAATGAATAAGAGTGTTTTTTAAGTAATATGTGCAGGATGAAGATTTGCCTGACTGTCATACATCCCATTCCTTATAAAGTTTAACGGTAGGATAGCGGAAAGGAAGACCTGCCCCCACCTTAAGAATGGCGCGTTGAGTTCTTTCTGCTTCAAGGAGGTAACTCTTAGCACATCCTCCCCACGTCGTAATACAGTAGCTAACAAGAGAACGGCACAAGCCAAAATAAACCATCTTAAGTATTTGCCTATCTGCTATATGTCTGAGCATTCTAAAGATATATTTATATAAGTTTACGAAGTCTGGTGCCTAGGTATATGAGTCAATATGAGTCTTGAAAGTTAATTATTATTGGTCCAGTATAATGCCAACATATTTTGTAGTATCAGTTCTCTGCAGTGAAGGACAAACGCAGTTAGGAGTTTTAAGCAAGCAAGTGTTAGCCGTGATGGAGAAACTTGTTTCTGGGGCTATATTAGCACTTAGCGAAAAGGCGATGTATTTAGTTTTAATGGCATTAATAGTTAACATGTTACTGCGCAACCAGTCACTCACTCTATCAACTCTGAGTTCTGCACTATGATATGTTTCATCCCAAGAGTTACCACTAAAGACTAAGGCAGTAACATCCGCAAACGTTATAATTTTGCCATTAAGAAGCCGAAGCCGGCATAAATAATTGATATAGATTAAAAATAAAGTGGGGCCAAGAATGCTACCCTGCTGAACACCATAATTTATAGGAAGCTCATCACTTAGCATTTCATCGATCTTTACTATTTGAGATCTATTTCTAAGGTAATCAGTAAAAAAAAGAAGTGATAATCCTCCGATGCCAATTTTTTCTAACTCGTGTAACAAGAGTGGGACAAAAACCGTATCGAACGCTTTTGCAAGATCTAAAAATGCAGCTAAACACTTTAATTTGTCATCTAAATTCTTTATCAAAGAATCAGAGAGTTCGTAAAACACCATTCGATATTGAAAGATAACAAATGTGTACAATCGGTGGAGTAAGAAGGTCACAGTACCTTTTTAATATCTTACAAGAAATTTGATCGGATCCAATTGCATATTTATCTTTTAGACCATTAATAACTCTTGTCACCTCAGAACTATCAACTGGTAATAAAGCTAGGGTAGTAAAAAAGTGAAACATCGATGTTAAAAATATCGATGTTTATGAACGATATATCGATGTTCATGAACGATGTTTTTTATCACCATTAACATAAACTATTGACGCTTGTTCGCTGATGTATCGCCCAAACCACTTTAGCAAACCTTTCTTAATTCTTGCTTTCACTAATCATCCTTTTACATCACAGTCACTCCATCTTTCAAAGAAATACCACACACACTTCTCAATACTCTCATTCCTACTGAATACTATGTTTATTCTATTTATATATCTTTCGCGTCACCCAGCATTCACTGCCGTACTTACTATTCAACAGCGTGGGCACGCACTAACACATCCCTATCACCATTTCAAATAAATGTACTACATCTAAGAAAAATGGCCATTTTTAATAGAAATAAGTATAATAATCAACTTTTACATCATAAATTATCATTGGCAATAAGAAAATTTATATAATGGAAATCTGTGTTGATCGTACGACAACCCGCACATCTTTTCCGCTACAAGTTGCGTATGCAGTTTACCGCGCCGCGTGTGTACATTTTATCGAAGGCCGCAACAAGGAGACAAGCCAGAACTACTACACTACGCATAGTGCAGTAGTTAGTGCAGCCCAGAGGCATGTAGGATAGTCTCCTTTCTCATCCATACGAGATTCCTCAGCATTCCACCGCCATTTTGGATACGCGTTCAGTACCTATTACTAGGCTGCCGCGTTGACATAAATTGCCAAGTTTTAATGTAAAGAAGTTTCTCGAAGACATACATACATATAAGTACAAATCTATGAGGCCGAGACTTCAACCAGAACGTGTGTTCGAAATTTGAATGTGCACGCGGGATCGAGCTTGTACGTGCACAGGCGGGGCCTGCTGAAGTTTGAATTTGGAACCTTCTTTTGCTGGGACTGTGGACATTACTCGCGTTTATTGTTTTTTTATTTTAATATTTTTTTTAGCTAGTGTTGTACATTGTAAGTTTTGTGGTTATATTAGTTTTATAAGTAGTTTATTGTAAAAAATTGTGACGATGTCTGAGGTACTAAAGGAACTAGTCTCTAAGCGCGGAAGTCTCTTTCTAAATATGTATTCGTCGGTATAACATTTTCATTTTTGATTTTGTTGAGTTAATTCTTATGAGGCTGGGATCTTATTTAGACATCGTGTTATTTATTTTTATGTTCTCGTCTTATTTATGAATCGTTGTTCATTACAGTCCAGAATGACTGAATGAAAAAGGAGTTGCCCAAACACGTGTGCAACTCCAGCATCGAACCACACACAAAACAAGCTGTCTGTGTGCAAGTAATTGCTGCCATCTAATGTAGATTCTGTTTTTCGTGTCTGCAAGCAGAGGAGAGAATATGAACGGAATAAATCCAAGTACAAAAGTATTATATTTTGGTTCATTTTGTATCTTGAGTTGAAATCCTGTATGGATCTTGATCTTTTTATTAAGTAAATATTTATAATACTCGTATGTATAATCTGGCCATAACGTCTAGAATACGAATTCTTGTTGACCATATTTTGTCTATCTTAAATCAATATCAGTGAATTGAAGCGCATTTATCCGTGTTATTATAATGTTCATCCTAGTCTAAAATCCACTCAAATAACTAAATACGGATATAACCACACTAAGTGCCACACGAGCAGTGTTTTTTCAAGTTTACCAAGGATCTTTAGCAGAGTTTAAATTAAAAATATTGTCGAAATATTAGTGTTGCTAAAGTATGGACTAGTTTGGGAATGTGGCGCCCTATTAGTTTGTGCTGTATTTGGCCAGCCTGTATCTACATGGAGTTTTGTATGAAGAAAGGGTTGGTTATAGGTATCTTGTACCTAACTTATTGGTAATTTGAATTTAGGGATAGCACCTACTAATACTTGCGATTTATTCATAGATCCTTTGAGTCTAAGAAACAAATTTAGAGATTAATTAAGATAAAACTTATGAAATGTCACTTTTGGTGACAACAAATTGCAGGGATAGGCAGCAGACAATTATGAAGCACATCAATAAACCGATATGTCAATAATGCTGATTTTACAATACATTCCGATGAAAAATATCAATGATTTTTTCGTATATGTATTGTTGCGAATTTAAATTGGTAATGTGTGATTTCCTTTTTATTCAAAGAGATCCTTTAGGTAGGTACTTTACTTTTTTATTATAGGAGATCTTGCCTTTTCTAAATATGTGTTAGATATTAATAACGGAGTGAGTCGCCTGTCAAATGATATCTTGAACGTGCGGTGATGGTGTGTACAGTGCGGAGGGGCGGCGCGCACGCGGCGGGGGGCGTGGCGGGGGCGCGTGCGCACGCCCGCGCACCGCCACGCCCTCGCTTCTCCCCCTTGGACAGGGTTGGCCCGAGATCATTATGAGCTAGCCCTGTGTCGAGGTTTATTTAAATCGGTTCAGTGACTTTCACGAGCTCCAAGAGGCAGGCAGACAGACAAACTACAAACTCCGACTATTTACGGATTTTTATATTACACATTTTCATATCGTATTGCTGATTAATTAGAGAGGAGGAGTGTTTAAATAGACGTTTACGCGACCCACAATACTATAATCTATACGATGTGGTTTGTCTTTAATAATATTAGTTGGGGAAAAAGTTTCTTCGCATTTTATATAAAAATTCAAAAGGTTTACTAATTAATTACGTTTATTTAGATTTGACTAAAGTATGTAGGTGCCATTTTTTTTGGGTGATTTTTTCTCTTGTAGGTAGGGACGTGATCCCATTGCTATAAAAATGTTGGGGCTTCTGATAAAAAAAAACCGCGACAAGTAGTTTTGGCAGTCCTCTCGTGATGTTAATGTGACACTGCCTAAGGAACTGCAGAGACCGAAACAGGTGAAAATCTGAAGGTGCAAGGTCAGGACTATACAGCGGATGCATTAACACCTCCCAGCCAAACTCTCGTAATTTTTGCTGAGTGGCTAAAGATGTGTGAGGTCTAACGTTATAATGGTGAAAAACCACACCCTTTCTGTTAATTAATTCCGGCCGTTTTCTCTTAACTTTTTGCTTTAATCTCTGTCACTGTTGGCAGTACAGTTCAGATTTGATGATCCTGGCTGGCAGTAACATGAAAAATGAACAATGCCCTTCCAATCCCACCATACACACAGCATCACCTTGTTGCGAGTTAACCCGGGTTTCGCCACAGTCTCTGAAGCCTGACCGACCTTTGACCACACGATCTCTGTCTCACGTTCTTGTCGTCCGTGCTCCACTTTCCATCACCAGTTATCAGCTTCTTCAAAAATGGTTCGGTTTCATTACGTCGTAATAAAGAATCACAAATGAGTACACGGTTCATTAGGTTTCTTTCAGTGAGCTCATGAGGCACCCAAATATCGAGCTTTTTTGTGTACCCAGCTTTTCTCAAATGCGCCAAAACTGTTTTGTGGCCAATAGCCAGTTCTCCAGCTAAATCGTAACTACTAATATGCCGATCTAGCTCCACTTTTTCAAAAATGGCATTTATTTTGTCCGTAACAGCGCGACCAGAGCGACGTGCATCTTTGATATCAACATTTCCGGATTGAAAGCGCTTAAACCAAATTTGCGCTTCACTCACAGATACTGCATTAGGTCCATAAACATCACAAGTTTTTTTCGCGGCTTGTGTTGAATTTTTACATTTTTTGTAGTAAAATGTTAAAATGTATCGAATTTCTTCATTAGATTCACTCATTTTAACAAGATGAAAAGCAAATGAAAATTACACATTTTCCTTATTTGAATTTGGGATTGTCTTCTTTAAAATTAAAGCTTTTTAATGATACCAAAGCCAGCCAGATACGATGTTTTTATGGGTTAAATGTGTTACATGATTTTTGGAGAATAAAAACTGTTATACTGAACGAGATTTTTCCGAAAAAAATAATCTAAATAATCAGTAGTAAAATTGACCCACAAATGCTGAAAATACAAAAACATTAAAAAAGGTCGTCGTTGTCTGTAAGCCGAGATATTATTTATTTTATCTTCATGTAGGTACCATAACAATACCTGCGAATTTCGTTACGCATTTTTTTTTGTTCTGCATACAAAGAACCCGTAACAGTAGTTCCCTGATGGAGGTATCCATTCTATCAGAACAACTCCCTTACTACCCCAGAAAAGAGAGCTTATAAACTTTCCGGCGGAATGACGCACCTTTTTCTTACGGGTTAAGTACTGTAAATTTGTTTTTGAATCGTAATAATGGGGCCCCGTTTCATCCATGGTTATAAATCGAGACAGAAAACGATCAGCATCTTGTTGTAACAGTTCCAAAGAAGCTCGAAAATGTAGCACGCACTCTGGGGACATTTTTCATCCCTCGCTCACTGCCGTCGTGAGGCGGCCCGAGCGACGGCCATCTCCGCTGGATGACCAACGTGCATCTGCTGAATATGGTCCAACTAATCTAACCTGTGAGTCTCGATTAACTCGATCTGCACTGAAATATTTACCCGCGCGCAATAAAATGTTTTCAATAAAAAACAAAAGATAGTTCTTAAAATTACTTTCTTTTTTTAATGTAATCAATATAGCAGGTTTACCAGTCCGCGTTGTCTTCTTTTCAGTTCCAAACAGTTTGTACCTTATTCTCACTTTTTATTGAACGTTTTTTGTATTGGCTACATATTGATTCGAACGATGGACACGTTCGTTTTTGGGCTTATGTTTTGAATCAAGCTGTTAACTTATGTTTAACTGATCACCAGATATAGTAAAATATCGCTTCAAAAATACTTTGTACTGCCAAAAAAGATAAACGATCACGAAAAGTACATCATTTAGCCGTTAAATGGTACCGTAACGAAAAAACACAATTCTTACTATATAAGGACGATTGGTAATTAATAAGATAATTATTGTTATTTTGTAATTAAATTAAAACACGTGTAATGAAAACATCACTCTTGAATTTATTAATAAAGTTTTCAAAATGACAGACGAATGATTTGAGGTTTTGGGTAGAACCATACCCAACATGCATCTCCTAAAAAGCACTACATTAGGTCTGTTCAGATGCCCTTGAACTTCTTCGATCGGATGATTAGAAAACGTGAGTTAACTACGAAATTTTATTAGCACTAACAGGTGTAAAAATGTATCAATCTGACAATGGAAATTGGCCCGAGTTGAAGGGCTAGCTAATGCATTCTAGCAAAACAGTCAGGTTTCAATTCTTTATGGACGTCAGCGAATGAAATAAGCTCTGTCAAGTTAGCACAATTCAATAGAACAAATACGAGACTTGTACCTAATTGGTGGGCGGAAATCGCGACTGTTGCCAGATTCGCGTTATAAAGGTACCACGAAACTTCTGAATTTGATAAAAATCTAATCGGCTATTGTGTAGTCATTTGTTGCTGAAAAAACACGCATTACACTTTTAAACAAAACTAGCAACAAATAAAACGACTTTAAGAATAGGCAAGTAAAAGGCAAAAAATATTATTTCTACAACTTTTTGAAGTCGGTGCAAAGTAACACTTTTCAATGACTACAATATATTTTGCTTATTGTTGTGTTGTTTTTATATTTTATTTTATTGGCATTGACTTCAAAATGTAAAAAATATTTATTTTTTGATTTCTAGTTACTCTTGGAGTCTGTTTCTTTTTTGCTAGAAATCTTTCACTTTTATGTAACGTGTAGGCATGTTATCCAATAACACCTGAATCCAACACAAAAAGAGCGATCAAAATCGCTCCCGAAACAAAAACATATGTTTGGACATACATAAAACATTACACGAAGAATTAAGTATCTCCTCCTTTTATTGAAGTCGGACAAATTATTTGTTTTTAAAATGGTTTTTCCGTCCATGCCACTTTGAAACTGGTATTCCATGGCATTGGCGGATGCATACAATTTGTTGCTGCAGAGAATATAAAGATGCTCCCTATTCAAGAGCCAACAATAGAAGAGAAACGCCGCCAAGGTGACGGAATAAGTTTCAACGTAGTATGTACCGGAAAATCAAATTATTATACAGTAGTTGAATAAGTCACGTTAATAACAACATATTGCATACACAACAGTGCCAATAATTTCTAAGACACACAATGTCGTCGTAGGCCATTCGCAAAATCATTAGCATATTGAGCAACCTTGTCAAATCGGTCTAGTGGTTAATTAGGACACTTTTTGGTTCCAAAACGTGTCATTTTTATGTCCTACTATTCTGAGAGTTTTTGCCATAAGAGACCATAATAATACCACGGTAAACTGTCATGCTAAATTCAGCCGAGTGATTGATTCCCAGGAACAAACACTGCGATTTCCCGATGGACTACACAAAAGTAACGAAGCATTTAAAAAGTACGTGGTCTACCGTTCTATTAAAAATCAGCTAATCTGTATGTACTCTAATATAATCTAATCCTGGAAAAACCCCGCGAGTTCCCGGTATGTAAAGAATCGCCATCTAAAATCTAATTTGCTACTAATTATTGCAAAACCGTATCCAAATCGACCAAATGGAAATTGTTTTTAGAAAAAAAAGTGTACTTTATCTCGATTAGTTTTTATCGCTTCATTATACGATACTCAAGACAATTTTACCACTTTGTAACTGTAGGCATAAGCACTAGTGAAATTGTCAATCTGGTCGATGATTCAATGGTTGAATTAAGTCAAAACAGCAGGTTGTTTATATTTTTAGTGTTCATTGAAGTAACGAGATTACTATTTTCTGTTAAGGTAATTAATCATGCATTTTGCGCCTGTTAAGAAGCCGTTCTTTCAATATATTATTGCACTTGCACGTCAGGTTTTGCCAAAAGCAGGGTGTGGTCGCCACACATACAAATAAGGATTGAAAGAATGTTTTTAATACATAATTATAATGGTGAGGCGTTGGCACATGTGCCTTAAATAAACATAACATGTTCTCTAATGTCTACTGAATTCATTCAATTGGTAGTAAAACGTTAGTTCCCAAGATCTTGGAAAATGTGCCGCAGTTCCCTTTTAACTTTTAAACCAAGCAGTGGAAAGTCCAAAAGAAATGAAAATAGCTTTAAAGCCCCAAAAAAGACTTCAACGAAAATTAGTTTGAATATATTATACGTTGCAATTTGATTTGTATGATTTTATAGTCAAATTATTCCTTGTCATCTCAACGGAACTCTTCATTGAATGTGAAATATCAAACACGTATTAATTCTTATAAGGAGGTTGAACAGCGTTAAAGAGAAAATATAAACAAGGCATCGAACGAGGTCAGGAGGAAATTACGCTAGAACGATGGATCGAACGTTTTCTTGGTATATCATGGTTAAAATACATTTTACTTAGTATTGAAGCCTGCTCTTTTACCTGCAGGGTTGAAAATAATATAGCATGAGATACTGGTCTGCTGTTGATCCAAAACAGGAACTTTAAAAGTATTTATGTGGATTATGGCCTAAAAGCCACTGTGTAGAAATTTTTTGGTTTACTTTTTATTATGAAGCACGTCAACCTGCGGCTTGAGGAAATGATCAATGGCTTATTATTGCTTTCAACAATTGGACGTGTACTTACAACTCCAGAAACAAACTCAACGGAATGCTATCAGGACCTATAGGTCATCGCTGGAAGCAGTGACGAGTGTTATCTCGACAAAGTAATTAAGACACAACTTTGGTTCACAAGACCTCCAGACCTATCTTCGTAGGACGTTTCTTATAGTTTCCTCAAATCTCGAGTATACTACAACAATTTCCCAAAAATAGTCAATAATTACAAAAAAAAAATATAATTCTATTTTCTCACTCAGTACTTTTGAGATTTTTTTTAAATGTTTTATAAGCGACTTTTCCGCAGCAAGCAATGAAGATTGGAAGAGCAATTATGTTAAGTGGTACAGTTTATTATTATGTTATTTATTATATTTAAAGCATGAAATCACATTCTAATCGATCTGATGAACAATCTGAGCGTAAACATATATATTTTTAAATTAAATTCTATTCACTAGCCTACTACATGCTATATAAATGACGAAAGATAATGAATAGGCAAGTGATGTGGATTTTAGAAACTTCATTCGTTCCTTTTGAAATTTGTTGAATCTTTAGGTGTTTCCAGAAGCGCAATTAATCCGCGTCGTGGAAGTGGAACGCCGTTACAATCGGAAGAAGGACACCTGTTGCAAATGGAATGAGTGAAACCGGGAACCCGGCAGTGGCGCGGTCGAGTGCGGCGTGCAAGATTCGGCCAATTCGGACTGTTCCAATTGTCACGTCACCGGGCGACGTTGGACATTCATTAACGAGGTGGACGTGGACGGGTGGCCGCGAGACGCACGCTGAATACCAATGCGAGGATTCTCGGACGGCGGTTGGGCTCGACGGCCGCTTCGTGCGACCGGCATGCCGTTGAACGCATTCTTACCGCGAACGTCGCCCTGTTTCTCTAACGATAGCAAAGCGGAGGAGGAGCAGAACGTACGTGGAGGAGCGAGGCGAGGGCGAGGGTGCCGGCGATGGCGGGCAGCAGCGGCGGGCGCCGCGGGCCGGTCCCTGGGCGCATCGGGTCAGCGCAGGCGCAGCGCCGGGCGCCGCCGGGGCGCTCGCGCCTCCCGCATACCGCCGCGTGGTGGCGACCGCGCGCACTGCACTGCACCACAGCCCGCGTTGTCACTGCACGCGGACACAACAAACACTGCACTTTGGCGCACTCCGTCTCTCACTCGTTGCACTCGGTCAGAACGCGCGCACACTCCGGGGGCTCCGCTGGCGGACTGCCGGCCGCCGTCGCGCCCCCGCCCGCGCGCCCCCGCCGCTCGCGCCCCACCGGCGGGCCTGCGCCTGCGCTGCGTGCACCTCTCCTTTATTTCATTGCGATGTGTGATGTGCTGCTTGTAATCGACTGCGAATCCTTTGCAGCCGCTGAACGTTGATCTCTGCCGTGGGAGCGAGCGCTTCACCCTTTGCTCTATAGATGTGCACTACAAGCACATATTAACGCAATCTGAAATAAAAACGACGACTTATAAAACGTTTTACTTAACAATAAGTTTGCTGTCAATTTTAGCTTAATATTTTGCTTCGATACCTAATGTTTTGAAAGTTGACTGATCTCGGAGATTGAAGTTCTCTATGTGCTGATGAAGATGTGGCTGCAGACGCTGCAGGCGGCGTGCGGGCGCGGGGCGCGGGGCGCGGGGCGCGTCGGGCGGCGCTGACGCATCGCACCCCGTTCCCACGCCAATTTGTTATGCGCAATGGCACGCATCTACTTCTGTTGTTGCATGTTTAACTCCTCTACAATCGTTCGGGAAACTGGCTTAGTAAAATTAGAATTTGCAAACTGTTGCAATATCAGTTAGTAAATATAGTAGGCACTGGATATTTTTCAGTCTCTCCTTCCATCCCAAGATTAGCTACAGAAAAGGCTGCATAGCATAGCTTTCTTTTCCCTTTTTTGTCTATAAATTAAAAAGTCTACTATATGAAAAAAAAGGATTAAACAAGATGTCTAGAGTATTTTTTAGATATGCAGTTTATTTTCTGATATTATTTTTTGTTGAAATAATTGTTTTACGGTTCCGGCAGTCAAACGACAAGCCAAGCCAAATCCGTGTCTATTTCTGTGAAACATTGTTCACGATTGTTTTAAGTGTGAGCTTGTGAGCAACTTCTATTGGTAAACAAGTCTAGCAATGTGCGGACGGTGAGCCCGAGTGAGCACCACATATTCGAAGGCGTCGGATGTCGTTGAACAATACCAGTGCGTCGTGGCCGTGAGAACCATACGGGGGTATCGTACAGTGTCTTGGACGGCGGCGACACTCTTGGCAGGCGAGCTGCCCTGGCCTCTCCAGGCAGACGTCCTGTCCAGGGTTCGTCGTACCCAGCAGGATGCCCTAGCTAGAGGACTGACCTTCTGTCAAGTCGAGATAGAGACGGTCAGGAAGCGGGAAACCGCTTCCTGCCTCGTCGACTGGTCTCGTGACCTCGAACACCCTGCGGCCGGCGGCTTTACGGTGGACGCAATCAGGCCACAACTGGAGGAATGGGTTAACCGCACCAGCGGCACCCTCACCTTCAGGACGACACAGATACTGACCGGACACGGTTGTTTCGATCAGTATCTGTTTCGCATTGTGGGCTGCTTGCCTTCTCCGGATTGCCGACAGTGTGGCGCACCCGATACGGCGTTTCATACGCTTGTCGAGTGCGCTGCCTGGGCGCCGCAGCGTTTCGAGCTCGAGACAAAGTTAGGAGCCGTCGGATCGCTCGGCGACTTGGTAACGGCCATGTTGCAGAGCGACGACGCCTGGGATGCTGCGGTTTCTTTTTGTGAGGCAGTTATGTCTCTGAAAGAGGCCGCAGAAAGGGATAGGGAGCGAAGTCCTAGGGCGCGTGCTACGGTCTCTTCTCGAGGTCGCCGGCCTTCAGCCGGCACCCGGAGAGGCAGGTACGCGCATTACTTCCCTCCCTGAGTTAGGATCCGGAACGATGGGGGCCCTTAGCTACTAGGTAAAGCAAGGGATTTTACATCTACCCCCGTTCCGTAGTGGAGTGTGTTCTCCCAGGGCACACTTCAGCACTTTATGCGCTGGATCGACTGTTGCGTAACTATGTTCTATATCTCAGTCTTTCCTTCACATCAAAGCGCAGGGCCGCGAAGGGAGGAGGGGTTTTTTAGTGGGTATTGAGGTTGCTCGCCCGTGCGGCATCGCTCGGAGTCTCCACACTCCTCTGTGTAGTCCATAGCGGACGGAGCGCAAGTAGAGCATACAATTGCTAGCGTTACCGCCCCCCCGTGGATTCGTGCCGTTTCCTAGTGACGGCCCAGAGAGTGCGTAAATCGGTTAGTTAGTCATTTTTCCCCGCCTCAAAAAAAAAAAAAAAAAAAATACCAGTGCGTCGTGGTCTTCGGACGTATTAAGAAAGACGTCGGTCATCGTCCCCCTCGGGCGCAGCA
The DNA here is from genome assembly GCA_012273795.1 of Dendrolimus punctatus. NCBI lineage: Eukaryota > Metazoa > Arthropoda > Insecta > Lepidoptera > Lasiocampidae > Dendrolimus > Dendrolimus punctatus. The sequence continues at coordinate 2,258,190 of CM022545.1, forward strand.
AACGAAGGGTCTAATTAGTGCGGCAATTAATGGAGAGGACTATATCTCGTTAGTCGCATGTCGGTGCAGTTGTCAGCTCGCGTAGCGGAGAGGGGAGCGGGGCCCGCAAGTGGCAGATAAATGGGCGGAAGTAGCGAGATGCTATCGCGGCACCGAGGCGCATCCGTCGGCCGCCGATAGCGTATCGACACTCCGCTTACCTACTATAGGTATCCATCCTTCGCACCGCGCAATGGTGGAGAAGCCATCCGGGTGACCTGGCTAATCATTGATCTTGTAAGATAATCTACCAAAACCAAGTGTTGCGCCAACATAATTATTATTAAAATCAAATTATACATTATTATTCCACTTTATAGAGACACGTAAAATACGTCTGTCCAAAAAATAAGAAGATATCTTGACGCAGTAAACAATGAAAGCATGAATGGGCCATGTGGGGTGCGCGCGGTGCCCCGGGGCGAGGCCGGCCTCCGGACGCGGGAGCGCGCCGACCCACAGCCCCGGGGAGCACGACTCTCCACTCGTGGCCAGCTGCTTGACGTACGAGTCCCGTCTCCTAAGATACTAAACATTAGAAACATGCCAAAACTGATCACTAAAGAGACTCTTCTAAAAATTTAAGCAATGAAAAAGAAATATAATATCTATACATATAATAAAATTGTAGAGGTCAAATTTCTGTACAAAAAAATTTGCTAAAAACCGAGTCAGGGGGATGTAAGAAGTAAAATAGAACTAATTTGGATTTTTTTAGATTTTTTTGTTTCTCTGTTTGTCTGTCTGTTTGTACCGGCTAATCTCCGAAACGACTGGACCGATTTACATGAAATTTTGTATGGTGATAGCTTATATCCCTGGTCAACATATAGGATACTTTTGATCCCGAAAAATTAAAGAGTTCCCGTGGGGTAATTAAAATCCTTTATTTTCTTAAACAGCTTACAACAGCCTGAATGTAATTTCTCTGCAACGTTACACAATAGAAACAGAGATTTTGACAGGGTGTAGTGTCGGTGAGTTTTATCTTATATATATTAATATATAAAGCTGATAAGTTTGTTTGTTTGCTTGAACGCGCTAATCTCAGGAACTACTGGTCTGATTTGAAAATTTCTTTCAGTGTTAGATAGCCCATTTATCGAGGAAGGTTATAGACTATATACTATCACGCTAAGAACAATAGGAGCGGAGCACCAATGAAGAATGTTTCCAATTCGCGGGATATTTTAACTTAATTTTTTTAAACTATTCCACGCGAACGAAGTCGCGGGTAGAAGCTATCATCTATATATATAAAAATCAGTGCCACTTTTCATTGTAATTTTATAACTTGAGAACGACTTCACCGATTTTGATGAAATTTTGTGTGTGTATTTGAGTGGGTCCCGGGGTGGTTTAGATTTGCAATTAGAACCGGTAGGTGGCTCTGAGATCGGGTTCTAGAATTCTCCTAATCACCGGGAGCGATTCTGGTGATTTTGTTTTTGTGTCATGAAACAAAGTCTTTTGGGAATTCAAAAAATATGGCGGTACGAAGTTCGCCGGGTCAGCTAGTTTGTATATAAAATTCTTTTATTCCTGTGTGTGTCGCGAACTCGTCCTAAAACTCTGGACCAATTTTGGTGAAATTTTTCACGTTTGAGTGGTTTCCGGATGGTTTAGATTCACAACTGGAACCGGTAGGAGGCATTAGAATAGTGTCCTAGATTTTTATTGTTTTAAAGTAAGATGTTTGCCGGCCCGCTAGTTATTACAATCGACTCTTGTATTGTCATTTGGGAGCACATATATCGACGTAAGTCCCTTCGATATATTATCCATTGGGCACGTGTAACAATAAACGTATGTAGCGAAATCCGCGACACTCGACGGCGACGCGGATGTCGCAGCCAGCCAGCCTCCAGATGGATTATGAATACTCCAACGCAATGGTAATGAACACAAGGCCCAACGGTTTGCGCTTCGCCGGTGGTTGTTTGGCGTGATTGGTTTATTGAGTGGAGTCGATCGTTGCTAATGCGTGCAACGCACTCCCCTCCCCCTCCGGTGGCCCGGAGCACCTGCGGGAGGACCGGTTCGGTGAGTCGCCTCCGCCCTCCGCGCCCCCACCCCGTGATAACTGCCCCTCGCTGCCCTATGAACCTGTTGGCATTCCAGAAACATGCTCAAATCAAGAACACTGACTAAAAATATATATGTTTTGATTTTTACTTTGCATACTTACTTGTATAAGTCAACTATTGCAGTGTACCGTATTTATTTGTCTTCTGAAAAGCGTTTTTGGAGTGTATAGTTGTACGCTTGAGCAGTAAGTAGTTACCGGTAGTGATAGATGCAGGCAGTAATTTGTTGTGGGAGTACTAGTGCTTTCTTCTAGTCGCGTGAAGAAGTACACTTTGTTGCTTTCAAAGATTTCTTCTTGTAGAATGCAGATATCTGGCGTTGACATTATATATCTTCATTTATAACATCTTCTTGCATCGGTTCGAGTGTACCGAAATGAAGTGCAAATGTGTTGCTGTGACGACAGACGAACAAACTTGTGGAATCTGATTAGACGCCGCTTGTATTCCGAGCGCGTCCCGCGTCTGTGCTTTCAGCTTTACTCTTGCACTCCGAATTCCGTTCTGACCGCAGACAGACGACCGCAAGCTCTCGACTTGTATGTATTATGTTTCAATATTTATTTCATTCAAATCATTAAACGATCGGGTCAAGTGCCGAGATGGTCGTACGAACCCGTTAGTCAATTTTCAGAAAATATATCGAGATGGCTTTAGACCGAAAGCAGCAGTTTGTTAATCAAAGTATTGTTAGCCTAATGCGAGTAAATCCACGCATAATGAAGGATATAGGAGCAGGCGCATGGCGACAACACGCCGGCTGTCGCACGGGTTTAATTGGAGTCAAACGGCGGATTAACGCGGCGCATTCAACTCCGCGAGTACACTACTACCGTTTGCACCGTCCGACCTCCTCGACGCTTCTAAACACGTAGCTTCGTAGCTATTACATACATTTGCGGACACCAAAGGGCGGATGTTCATTTGCGAAGTGGATCGGCGTGGGAACCGTGACGACGCATTAATTGATCTGCACTCACTAAGTGCAACAATAAGCCCATTCGGCAGCAGGCAAATGCCACTTTCAATTCATTCGAAGCCTGACTATAGTCAGCGGGCTTCACATTTTAGTGAACTAATATTTTATCACAGAAGTTTGTCATTGATCGAGGGCTTCGCGAATTTTGTATAATCATGTTTAATCGGTTGCTAATAATTAGAATGCCGTTTGGCATAATGCGTGACGGTTCTTATAATAGTACATCATTACATTGACAATAAACGGGAATCAACTCTCCAAAGAGGCGTGACGGTGGAGGGTGAAGAGGACGCCGATGAAGTCCACATGGTGTTCCTCAACATCTTCTCTACAATTCAGCTGTAAACAACGTCAAACTTCCATAGATAGGTATTCCATTACCATAGGTAGGTATCCATAGTGGATATTTTTCCAATAAAAGTACACAAGTGCATGCAATTAAGTAAACCCATCAAAATGTTAATGTAATGTAGATAAATACGGTTCGATTGTGAAGGGTCCGAATGGCCCTTGAATAGTGGGAGCAGGTGGAATTTGGGCCGACGTTTGCACAGTGCGCGTTTGTAAAGCGAGCCCACAAATTAACGCAATCCCAATGTTTGTTGTTGGGAGAGACGCCGGTGGTTGTGAGAAAAATACGAGTGGGCCAGGTGTGCGGCCGCCACTTGGGCCGCTGTTTGCGCACCGGCCCCAAACATCATCGGACGACGATGCGCCGTGTGCCATTGGCATTGCGCTTATGGAGCCGCGCTCTGCCGTCGCAAACGACGACATCTTTGACTAATGACAACAAAACGATGTTTAGTATTCGGATGGAGACTCCCAAGCAATGAAAAATACCATGGTACGGTATGTTATCTTTTAAAATAGGTGGTATCAAATGTTTTAAGATCCATACACCGGTAGGTTGGGCCGAAGGCTGACCTTCAGAAGGAGGCGCACACAATGGCGCACGGTGTCAGGGTCAAGTGAGGGGCGCGGGCGATGAGCCGCCATAGATAGGGGACCACACGACATCATTCTGCGATAACAGCTATGTCCCGTCACTAGGCGATTCAATCGCCTTCACGTTGCGATAACTGAACTCGAAGGCGATTGGATCGCTAAGGCATCGACTACCGTCTCGCGAGATCGCGACCCCATTGTTGCGTTCCCCGTTGACATTATCGATTGGAACATTATAATACACTGTATTCGCCAAAGATAGTTTAATCTCGAGTGCGGAGCTTGATGGCGTTGATTGGCGTTGGATTGAGGATGTCGGGCTCAATTGGGCCATCTCAATTCAAAAGAATGTTGTCGTAATAAATTTAAATTTATTATGAATGAGCGAGTGGCGCTGCGTTCGCTCCCAGTCGCGTGACCGAAATAGCTTCGGCCACGATGACGACGATCGCTATTATTCACGCCGAAATGTCTTTGCGGACGGCGCAAGTGCTTCACTCTTTGTCCGAATGCTAATTCTAGACTAAGAAGATCGTAGCATTAAACACGTTTTAATGCTACGCTCAAGTCTAGTTTGTAATGACGTATTATGTTTTATCTTGTTAAATAGTATCGGGACTAGTGAGTGAAAAGGCAAATGTTCCATTAGGAAAAACATAAATTACGAGCGGATAAGTTTGTTGACATGTTTGGAAGCAACGCTATCGTTTGTGAAGTGGCGACACAAGTGGCCCACCGCTGGCGGGTGCGCCTGCGCATCCCTCATTAGTGAAAAAGCTCCTGTTAATTAGCCACAGTGTCTCATAAATCAGTGGTTGAGGTGTGCTCGAGGTAGACAGTGCAGGACTCGTTTTACGCCAATGTACCCGCGAATGCGATTCCGTCTAGGAACCCAACTGTGTGGGCTCCAACTTCTTTATTTTCAAATATAAAAAAGCCACTTGTCTAATGATTTCTTCTTACACTAATTTAAATGAGATCAGTGCAGTGCGCCTTTTCTACTTTTTTACGAAATTTTATAAGCATCACTTAATTTCGAAGAGGAGCAGAGAGTATAAATATCGAAAGATGTTAACTGCCCCGATTACTTGTACGTTTTTGATCATCATAATGTCGCGATTCTATATATTTTACCACTCGATTGTTTAACATTCGACATCAGCTCCATAGAAGTCATGCCAATGCTAAGGCAAGTAAAAGCAGGTCAGGGATAGTAAGACTATAGAGCCGTAGGATAATTGGATCAACGCAAGTTATTCAGCAATGTGATAACGAGCGTAATCGTTAGTTCGCCCTCCGCTGCCTCCTTCAATTATCTCGTAACGGCGAATGCAAAGGGAGATCTATTCGCATGTCGCGATGCAAATGCTCTCTCCATGTCGGGATGAGAGCGGTGGGATGCTAACGAGGCGAGGCACCTGACGCCTCCTGCTCCTACGGCGACGGACCATTCACTCGTACACTCTCTAATGCAAAAAGTGTTCAAATCAATTTCAAATAGGATGGCATGGCTGACACATCCATAGAACGTAACATGTAGTTAGTTGTCGTAAACTTTCCTTAAAGATTGATTTTAATTATCTATATATACAAATAAATAAAATTGAATTGTCTGTGTAATTTTAAAATAACAGCTTTTTACTAAATGCATTTGAATGCATATGCAAGTATGTACCGTAATTATATTAAAAATACATTTTTTTTGTCTCTCTTTCTGTTTGTTCTAGCTAATCTCTGAAACGCCTGGAACGATTTTGCGGGACTTTCACTGCTGAATAGCTGATGTTGTAAGGAATAACTTAGGCTACATTAATGTTAGAAACAAATAAATTAAAAGGCGCACGCGCTCGCCGCCTCCATCGCCGCACCAAAAGGCAAGTTAAATTCCACGCGGACGAAGTTGCGGTTAACGGCTAGTCTAAAAACATACCTTCCTATTTGAAATAGATTTTAATGTCATTATTGTTATATTTTCTTTAATGGTGGGAGTTCACCTAAGGCCGTATAATGATGTTGGTTTCATGTGTAGAATCTACTCGATTTGCTTAAATCTTTGATGCCTCTCTTACCTGTATATACTATCTTTGGAGCATATTTGACACAAACCTACAGACTGACAGACAAAATATAAAAAAATATATTGTTATAGTTTTTAAGCTTTACTATTATGTTTTCGTTTATAAACTCGTTTCGTAGCATTAATTTTCACAAAGTATCTGGTTGTTTAATAGTACTAGTCGTTTTTTTGTTTTTGTTTTGTCTATTTGTTTTATTGTACATATCACTGTAACGACCCTAGTTGAAGACCAGCTTTGGTTGATTCAACCGGCATCTAGTTCTAAATAAATATATTTCTTTCTTTCTAAATCTAAAACACTAATGCAGATGCAGCCCTAGTATGAAGATCCGTGTCACTCAATTGTGCCAAAAATGTTACTCTAATAAAATCCTGAGACCTCCTGAGAAATCCTGTCTTTGTATGCCAGAGTAATTTCTCTCAGAACCGAGTGAGTTTATATAAATAGAATGAATTTGTAATTTTTGTATCACTATATAATACACTACATGATGTGAATTACGAAAAAATAATGATTAGGGTTGCCAGCCATATTTGTCATTTAAGGATGAAATAATGTTTCTTAATTATTATTTTATTTGTGTCAATATTTTACGAACTAATGTCACCAAATTATATTCCGCATTCTTCAACTTCAATTTATGAACTAATTTAACTTGTTATGAGACTTTCCATCGCCGCGACGGTGACAGCGCTGATTGAGCCCTCACTGCTGGCTTCCATCTCCTCCCGCTTTCGAAAACCTCAATCTGTTCTCTGTGCAAGTCTATGAATACGGTATATATTAGTCACAGTGTATTAAAAGTAGTATACCTACGTAATGTATTCTTATAATACTATTTTTTTTAAAAAAAAGGTAATTTACCAAATGCAACATAGACAAAATATAAAATAGACTAAACAAAATATTTTGAACTACTTGCCATTTTTTTCTTTAAAGTCATATGTGACGGTCAATTTGTAATTCGAACAATAAGTTTTGAATTGAAATGCAACTAATATTGTTGGATCGTCGCCTCTGCATGATGTTCCACTGTAGCGCGCAGCACTGTGGCGCGCGATGGGTGCGCATGCGCATGCGCATGCATTACGCATAACGAGGCCCCGCGTTCGATCGGCGGCTTGTTTACGATCGCACGGACCACTTCAGTGTACATTCCCTCAAATAGGTCTCCCCGCCATCTGATATGATCTACTGTTTCACCAATATTATGCGCATACATTTCACACAGCTTCTCTCACATCAGTTAAGAGGAAATGTATGAAATACTATTTATATTTCTCGCAAAAGTTTTTATCTGTTGGGTGCTTAACGACACACATAAGCAGCGTGATTCAGATAGTAAGTTTTAAATTGTCCTTCTTCAACGCAACTAGTCGGATACCTCCTCCTCCTCTTTAACCTTCTGTGTTCTTCCTATGGTCAATGGTCCCCCTTGGCTCAGTGTTTGAAGCGATGCTGACGGTAAATGTGTGTGGCAAAGCAGTCGCCAATCTATGCGGCATTTATTGTGTGTAAACACCAACAAGAAGTGTAAGTTTCTCCATTAATATTATACGTGTGATGAACATACCCTAATGTTGTTGCGTTTGTTGATAGGCACGAGTGGACCATCGGACACGTGATGTATAAATGACAATGTACCTTAGGTATGGGTTATTCCCCAGTCGTTCCTGGTAGACTGGAAGCGGTGGTCGGCCGTTGGCGCACGATCACGTGCTGCGAATATCTCGGAGTGGCGTCCGCTGATCCGCGGCCCGCGTGCGCGCGCGCACCGCATCATCTCCCACCCATAGCGAACACCGAGTGCGCTACGTGAATACTGATGCGTTTGTAACAAGTAAACACTTGTGAGACCTCACTATTGTGCCTTATTATTATGATCTGTATTCGAAGATCTACTACACTGAGGTACTTTTATTTTATTATTCCGAAGCTGGTAAACGGGCAGAGAGCCTAGCTCATGGATACCGTTGCATGTAAGCGCTTGCAACCACAATGACGAGACCAACGTCAATCTTTAGGAAGAAATATGGAAGATTGAATAGGGGTAGGGTGAGGAACTGGTCCATCAGAACTCTCACTCATCTCATGAAATACACTTAGCTTAAGACTAAAGCGTTTCACGCCGATATTCTGTGAGACCGTGGTATCACACTGATTGCGTTGGTCCTGAGAGCGGTAATCTAGGTAGCACTAGTTTATCACGTACGGGTACTAACAAAACCTTAATTTAAGCTGACGTATGTTTCGTCTTATTGTAATACTGAATCTTAATCTGGAATTCCTAAGAGCTGATCTCTAATCAGACAAATGGAAACATGCGACTCGGACATGGCCGCCGTCAACCGACGTGCGCAACGCTACCATACGAGCAGTAGCGACTAGATGTGGATCACTATTGATGCTGCATACATTGTGACAGTTGACACGGATCTGAGCTGATGGAGATTGCTATGGTAGATTGTCTTCGTCCACATGTCCAGTTCAGATGCAGGATGCGCATTGCTATACGTATTGTCAGTAATTAACGATAAAGTTTCGAGTTAATTTCACATATTGCCCGATTCTTATTACTTTCGCCATCACCGTACATATTATGTGATTTTGTAATTTTAATTATAAAATTCTATAACTTTATTGTTAAATTAATTATTGTGGGTATATAAAGTGGGTACAAAACTGGAATATCCACATAGCTAAGAATTGAAAATGTTGATTAATGTTGTACGTAGACGTGTGGGGTTAAGTCAATAGGTGGAGAAATATTAAATTTTAAAATAGCACAAACTGTTTCCCCGTCGCCTCTAACTTTCTAAATCAGAAATGGAAAACTGAAAAAATAAATAGATTATAGAGCTTACAAAATGCTTGTAAAAATCAGTTTCAGCTAATCTGTCGTATTTAATTAATACATTTTTTTATTATATCGCAACCACTCAAAGAAAACAGAGAATGTGTATTCCCTGTGAAACCATTCGTTGTGTGCGGATGGCGAACCGTTTACCACGTTTATCCCATTTACATCGACGACGGAACCCTAAATCATATTAAGCGAATTAAAAAAGTAACAGCAATGAACAAGTGGCAAATATGATCGCCGACCAGCACGGGCCTGCCCCGTGGCGATGCGTGGCGATGCGTGGCATGTGGCGGCAAGTGCACGCCAGTTGTAGCGCCCGCGGGCGGCGCCGAGGGTCTCCATTCTTAACAGATTGTCACATTTACTGCCATTGTTCAGATCACACTCGTATTTTATTCCACTATTCTTAAAACATTAACTTGGACACGAACACGAAAACGTGTTCCGCTTTGACGAGTTGTCTCGCTTGCGTATTACCAAATTTTAAAAGATATAAAATAATAAGAAAACATACGAATATTTCTCCAAAAAAACATTGTAGTATGATCATGCGCGGGGGAGATAGTGAACTCCATTTAAAAATATTATTTGCATATGATACATTACATACACCAAGGTCAATAGAAACATTCTGTTAAACTTTTACAGTACAGAGTTAGGGCAATTAACCGCGTAAATGATTGAAAAAATCTTATGATGGCAAGCGGACCCGCGGTTGTCTGGCAGATGGGCACCACTCTTGCGCCGTTCCCTCCATTGTGACGCTTAACGACTCTATTCATCCGTTGATCGGTAGTTAACTCCTTTTCAAACGAACAATATCTTTCTATGGGGGACATCTGTAACAATAGAATTTAGTTTTTCATAATACACTCTTAATTAAGAATCTTAACGAAGTACAGGTGGATTATAATTATAAAGAGGTTAAAACTATTAATCTAGAAAGCGTTAATTATTCAGCTTAAATCCTAGCGTTAAATTCGAGTACCTTCGATGTCTGCACCAATGCAGCAATGCCACAGCACGTCCTTCCTTGTACCTTCTAGATCCAGGTGTCAAATACAAAACATACCAACAAGCGAGGTCGCGCTAACACATACACATACCTGCTTATCCAAATTAATTATATTTTATTATTGTGTAAATCATTAAATATTGTGTTTATATGCACTCCCCGTACATTTGGAACTCTCCTTTCGAAGGCCAGGGACCACTTCTTTATTCTGTCTTCTCCATTTCGCACGGTCTTTGGTACATGGCATACCATCCCTCACTTCACGAGATATTTTTAAAGCGTTGGAAACTCATTCCCTCTCCCCCTGTAGATGAGTGCATGTGGCGAGACAGTACAAAATGGAGGGCCCACACTCGATTCGAACTCGATTAAATTGCAACGAGGAAAAGCCGTACACCTCGTTCAGCACGTTCTCGCATACAGCATCCTCTTGTGGATAAACTGTTGATCCGTTATGCGTTTATGCGAAGTGATCCACTTATGCCGATCGATTTTGCCTTCATCATACACCAGGTCGATATATAATTACGAATTCTCCTATCTTTATAATGTATCAAAACGATCAGTTTAATTTATTTCAGATTAATATATAAAACATATTAATTATAATTTTATTATATATGAATAATAATGTAAAATAAAACTAAAGGAGGCGATAGACATACGAGCGAACTTTCAATCACACGTAAGTAGTACAGTGGCAAGGCAGGCGAAATGACACTACTCGCACGCCGAGAGAGTTGGGCGGGCGACTCGGAGTTCATACGTGTTTTGCTTGTATAAACTTGTTAGATCGTAGAAATAAAAGAATATAAATGGATTTTCAACCCGTTACTTGGAAAACGGATCCCATTTACTCTCGTTACTTGTAATTAAGTTTTGAGTACACGTACTTGCTAGCACGTCTGTCACTTCCCAAAAAAATATCATCGGGCGTCAGTGCTGGAGTTTGTAAATAGATTTTTTTGAGATCCTTTTTTTTTGTCAAAATGTTTACAGATTACATGCATATAATATCACACACATTATGGTCAAAAAAATGTGAAAACATATAGTTAGAAGGTCCTGCCCTGACGCCAACGCGACGCTACCTTTCTAAACAGAAATAGTAAATTTATAGAGCAAGTAAGTTGCAAGGAAGGCCTTCCTGGTGGCAGAAGCAAACACTTACAACATTAACGGTCGCCGGTGATCACAGGAGAAGACGAGTGTACGGGACCCGAGATGAGTCACGTCCCAGGGTGGACGTCACGTCACGTGGCACGCGTGACTGCACGACGAATGTGCGATATCACCGTTATTGATGACCACAAATGTGATACATTGAACGAAAGGTAATGACTGGAAATTACTAGATAGATATACCTATAAACTTTTATATGCATGGGGTGTCTTAAATGCTTAATGTACTATCTAATGGGAAATGAATTAGTTCACTTCTTAGCTGTAAAATGTTCCCAAATTCACTCTCGTTTCGCATGTGTATGTAATACTGTGGGCTGATTGACCTAATGCTACTAATGCTGCAAATACAAAAGAAAATTGTTTTAGTAGTAAAAAAAATCACTTACTTCTTAAGACTCGTACAAAATTTAGGATGCTTAGGCGTTTTGTACGATGATAAAAAGTTTCTTCGCTGCAGTCAACTACCTTATTGTGGAAAACTTAGGGCACGGTCACAACGAGGTTGGCGCCGAGCACAACGACACGTGTTTTGCCGCTCGTCGCGTCGCGCTTCACTGCCGCTCTAAACGACAAGGTGTTGTCGTACAGCCGACGCGCAACAGGACTTGTATTATGCCGAGGTGTGAACGCGGACTCGTCGATGAACACTTGTTTACAATCAATAGAGCGTCAAAAGTGACACATTCGCATGACATCGAGCATAGCAAGGCCCTCCTCAGAGCCGCTCCCTAACGGCGATTTGTGTTAGGTCCTCTTCGGCTCACATCCCAATTGCGCCGCTACCCAAATGCGTTTACTAGTATCTTATAAACACTGTCATTTGTTCAATTTATCGTATTTGTTACTAGCTGTGCCTGCGAATTTGTCTGTTTTGTTTGATTCTGTTGAATTATGTTGAAACATAATTTAAAAGTAGCCTAAGTTAATCCTTGTAACATCAGCTATCTGTCAGTGAGAGTCCCATCAAAATCGCTCCAGCCATCTGCCAGTCGAAAATGAATTCTTTTCCATTCTAAAAATTGCATTTTTGGAATTTCCTGGTTCGAATAATCCCCCTAAGTTTTTCACAATTTATCTGGATAAGAAATTCTTTTATTTTTCACGACCGTTTATTCCGCACCTGGTGTTGCAAACGTCTATAGGCGACTTATAGGCACTTTCCATCAGATGGCCTGTCTCTCTGTTTTCTAGCTTTGCAATAAAAAAACACTTCTGCTTGTGATAACTTCTAATTATTAAATATGACGCCATAGTGTCGATGGGGAGCCACGGAGAGCAGTGCGTCGCGCCAGAATGATGTCATCGCACAAAACAATAAGTCCCTATGTGACGGGCTGCTGAATGATAGTAGGCCAATGGAGCGTGTGGACGCTTCGGAGGGTCGACAGTGCTGCAGCACTGAGAAGCGGCCCCTTTGAGGCGCCCACGCACCTGCGTACGCGCACGCGGCCGTGCACACATCACGGTGAACTATCCTCGTACAACGCTGTAGACGATACGTGCCAATCAGGACTTGAAACGTAACGTAAATGCATTATTAAAAATAAATTGATATATAAATATTTATAAACGGGCATAAATATGTACATATACTTATGTTTAATAAAAGGAAGACCGAAGCTTGCGCATATAACCTAGTACACCCCCCTACTCCGGTCAGTTGACCGGTAGTCCGGTAGCATCCACCTGCACACGACGCACTTTGTTATACGCGCAAACGCACCGGTGTTTTACTATAAATACTGTTTTATTTCGTAAAATTGTTAGTCACCACTCACGTGAGATCCAACATCCTTTACAACCGCCATTATAGAATTGCCGCTATCAGAGTCAGTGGCGTGGCGTCTTATCAGTGCGCGACCGGTACTGCACTGTACTGGATAATATAATAAGATTTTTCTTCTAAATTTAAATTGTCTCTCTGTAATGTCCTTGCGCGCCCTGCCCGCCTGGCATACTCTTAGTGTGTATAGGGTGCAAAATAACGTCATTGATGATTAATGACATTAGTGTAAATACTTATATACTTTAATGTCATAAATTGCGTATTAATCTCATCGCTACATCTGCGTGAAATCATAACTAACACCAATATTATTCCAGCTAAAGCAGAGTCATAAAATTATATTTGCATAACTTTTTATTTAGTGAACTAAGGTTTAGGCCCGCTTGCACAACGATCGTCTTTAAATAAAATTAGTTAATTTTATTTAACTCTCTAAACGCGTTTAATAGTAAATGCATTTACGTTGTATTGCACGAGACACTCTCCCATGTCATTTAGTAAAATGTATTTATGCCATTGATAAAACAGCGAAATGTGTTTCATTTCACGTGGCGGTACGTGTTATCGAACAAACACACGAAATTTAGCTTAAATGTTAGTTATTTCCTGCGTAAAAAGGATTTTAGTTGGCCAATCTCAAATTGACATTTGAAATTTTGTTCGTTTGGTTAAGTTTATTTCGGAATTTCTAGCGGCAACCTGAAGAATGATCTTTTGCTGTGCGGTTTCTTTTTCGATTTTATAGGTATTTAGCATTGAGATAAATAAAGCAAATAAAATACGAGTGACGATCTGTAATTGACTTTTTAATAACTCGCAATTTCATAAAGAACAATAAACATTAATTTATGAAAAGAGTTGTTGAAATATTGTTTAATGCAGATTTTCCTTCCCATCTCATGTTCAGGGTCCTTTTTATAATCAAAGAATTTGAGACAAAGATCATAAGTTTACGCTGCTTCCATTATATAGGCGTTCTTGTTCTAGAATCTCATCCGTCATTTTTGTCTTCATCAGAGTTAAAAACACACAGTCAATTCTTAGAAATTGTTGTAAATTTATATCATATTTTGCTTTAGCATCTGCACCATCAAATGCTGCAGGCTCATCGGGCTTTTGAAGTTTTACTTGCAAAATTTCTTCAGTGCCGGATTTTGCCCTGCACGCTGTCTCAACACGCTACCGCCAAGGCTTATAATTTTTACCATCTAGGTGCATTTTTTTACCTTGAAGGCTCTGCGATCGCCTTATCCATTGTGAACGTCAGGTCGAGTACAATACTAGAATATTGTATTTACTCTTTCCTAGTTAAAATATCTTTACTGGATCCAATTCCTTAACTTTATTACTCTGCTACCATGTTAGTTTGGACGAATAATGGGTATTTAGAATTGAGATAAATAATTAAAGCAAATAATATACGGGTGACAATCTGTAATTGACTTTTTATAAGTGACAATTTCATAATAATGACAATGTTTAAACGTTTAAGGCGTTAAATAGCCATTTTTGGACGATTAACTTTGAAAGTTCTGTAAACGTATTTACCGGTAAATTTAGCGTTGTGCAAGACGCTTATCGTATTTAAGGGTGGTAAATGCGTTTAGTGTTTCTTAAATGAAATTCAACACAAACAAATTCAACGTCATGCAAGCCGCCCTTAATTTTAGACTTTATTTTTGATTAACACTAGTATAGACTAGTGTTAACAGTATGGAATAATGTGCAAAATCTTAGATTTAAAATCTGCGCTACTTTTTATCCTGGGAATCCCGCTGGAATTTACTGGGAATTATTTAAAATGTACCGGATTGATAAAAATACGAATTCAAATATTTTTTTTACTAATAAATTTTATATAATAAATGTCCAATACTTTTTATCCTGGGAATCCCGTAAGAATTTTCCTGGGAGAGGTACGAAGTAATTCGGGTACATAAAAATTAGTTTATTCCGACACAATTTTCTTCCATTATTTTTAAATCCTCCGGTATTTTGTGCCCCGGGATTTCCACGGGAATTTCAAGTGAAGCGTGGATGATGTCGCGGGCATATCCTAGTTTGTAAGATAAAAGCAACGCATAACTTATTATGTTAACTTTATAAATGTAGACACTTGCCAGCACGCGACAAAACAAAACTTCAAAATATCCCTCAGTAGTCACACCGGATTTTCATTTTTTCGCAATTTCACTACAGTACGAGTATTGTATAGTGACAAATAGATTACATATCTCTTTGATTTGGAACCAGTAGTTTGCAGATATATGTAACCAAAGCATAAGCATTTATTTTTTCCCAAAATGGTTACGGATTTCTAAAAATCCTTTTAACAGTTTTGATTGTATTGTTATAGTGCATTTGTATGGGGGTTATCTCGTGTGGGGGGGGGGGGGGCAGTGCAGTGCGCAAGCGCACCGCGGGATCACAAATAAACAGCGGCGCGCCAGGCACCGCGCCGGACCCGCCACTCTGCTATAAGGAAACTACTCGCGATGCGTCGGGTGACCTTTACAACTTATTTGAGTCCACTAAAAGTCATCTTAGCAATCATTTTTATTTATAAATTAGATTATACTAAACGTCTTCGCATAGAGGGTGCCAATTTAAAACAAACCAATACAAGAACTCTATCTTTGATTTTCAGAAAGACTATGTTCGGAATTTTACGAAACTCAGTAAGTATATGAAAATTTCACGAAAATTCTGATTGCCTGAAAGGCTGTTTTGTGTTAATAAAAAGGTAACTGGGGCTAAAGCGAGGTATCCAGAATGCGTTTTCTCTGATCTTTGCACAACAATTTAAGTTAAATAATAGTGTCACTTTTATTTCACGGTAGGCAGGCATCGCGGCGATGCGATGCATTTGAAGTGGCGGTGTTATGCGCCCGTTCCGCTTCAATTTCGGGCTTACAACAAAATCAAAAGTCAGACATTTTAATTAAGGATTGTGCGGGGGTGAGGCACCGGCATTCGGACGCATGCCGCGGGGGGCGGGGGGGCTTATCTGGCTCGATTCAGTCGAGGGTCACGTCAAATACCAAATCTGTAGTTTGTGTTTGTTTT
The DNA here is from genome assembly GCA_012273795.1 of Dendrolimus punctatus. Classification (NCBI taxonomy): domain Eukaryota; kingdom Metazoa; phylum Arthropoda; class Insecta; order Lepidoptera; family Lasiocampidae; genus Dendrolimus; species Dendrolimus punctatus. The sequence continues at coordinate 2,274,233 of CM022545.1, forward strand.
ATTTTGATGTTATTTTTAAAATTTGCGAAAGTTTATCGTCTTTATATAAGTTGGTATTTAATGACAAAAAAGAGAAAAACATATATTTAGAATTACAAATCAACCAAAACATACTGTTACGAGTTAAGCGGGACTCGAAATAAAAATACCGTTGGAATTATTATAGAATAACTCTATAATACTTTAACTTAACTTATACTTTACTTTATTAGACTATACAAACACGTATAACACAGGTACAAATATAACCGAACACAACAAATCCAAACGTAATGCAGAAGGTCGTAATTAAATAAAACGCGTAAAGTCCGTTAATATTAGATTCCCGAATGTATACATGTCTCGCTTTGATCGTGGTTCTCGCTCAACCGCCCTCTCCATCAGGCCGTTGTTTTCTACCTCACAAATACAAATGTGCCCGTATAGTAGTCGACGTAATCCGCAACACCTGGCTAATGATTACAGCTGCAAGCGGTCGTAAACTATTACAATAAAACAATGGACTGTTCTGTAGAAACGTATGCCAATAAATATATAAACAAAAGAAGACGATCATAAAGGAATTACAACTAGTTCAAATGCCGACAAGTAATAAAAATGTGTTTTTACAGAGTAGGAGTGGAATTTCTTTTTGTCGGAACCTAGTTGTAACAACACTTATAAACAAGAAAATGCAATTAAGAAATGAAGTTCTAAATCGGTCGTAAGTCAGCATGATGCTGGTTGACTCAACTAACGCTGGTCATCCGCTAGGGCCTTTACACTGACTCACGCGAATTTCTAAACAAGAACATAATAGAACAATGGACGTAAAACTTAAAAACTATAACAACGTATTTTTTATAATTAATCTGTCAGTATTTGCTGTTCGGTCCATCCTTAGAAGCCTTACTCTTTTTTATAAACTAGCCCATGGATGCCCCACTCCTAGGAGCAGGCCTCCTCGTTTTATCTAAGGCGCTTTAGCAGGTTTTACAAATTAATACCATTAATGTACAAGTGTCTGTTTATCTCGATTCGATGCTTTTTATTGCTTTCGTTAATTTTACAAAATGAAATTTTGTTGTGATTCAGGAACATTTTGGTGTACTGCAAAACGAAGATAAGTATCGACTTACGAGGTGCTGCGGCTATTGGCAAAGGCTTCGCTACGTGAGTAATCAATGTGCAAGCAGATTGGTTCCACCGATAAACCAATTCATATTTGTTTATAATTGTTTTCGGATATTGCAAAGTAAATCGCTTCACGCGATGCCCAAACGGAGTCCCGCCAACTAATTGCTCTTGCTAATGTCCATGCGTTATGGCGCAAACCTCTTTCATTTGTAATTAACTTTATTAATGTGGAATTTTATCAACAATATTACGACATTCTAACTAAATCATTATAAAAGTATAAAAGAGACCTGTTTGTATGTTTGTTTTTGGAATCTATATCATAGTAGTTGAAATATTAGCCCTCCTCGTTACCTAGGGTTTGATTGTGACAGGACAAATCTTGTACACAACATTTTTGTAATTATGGCCTTTAAGCCTCTGTGATTTGTTTGATAATATACAATGTCTCTGTTTGACTAATGATTTATTTATCTCTAATTACATATATTAATAGACTAGCCGTTCCCGCCTGCTTCGCCGAGCGAATGACATAGAATTTTTAAAAACGGATCACGGTTTGTTATAAGTGAAAATCATCCGCATGGAGAGCGCTATTTAAGCTAAAAAATTAGGCAACGTGAAGTTCGTAATTAATTTCTTCCTCTGAAGGCCACATAAAAAAGGTAGTGTAAACATGAACAAATGACTATAGTTGTTTCTAACATAGAGGTTATGTTAAATCATGTTCCTCTTTTATGAGCTAGAAAACAAATGAACCAAGGATAAATGCCTGTCTTTTGTTTTATGGGAGCAAATAAATTAAGAAACAAACAAATTGAGAAAACATGGCAAAGGGCTCATAGAATTTGAAAAATATATAACCTATAACCATCTACGATTAATTCCGCGTCGAATGGTTGTGGTTTCATGCTGATCGGTCCAGTAGTTTTCGAGTTTACCTCGGACAAAGAAAACCAACTTTGCTTATATATATATATATATATATAGATAGATAACGCGAGAAAAAGGACAATCTGACTTCTCTACTCTAAAATTAAATATTTAAAGATAATTATGATCGAATAATTAATTAACAATCATAATAACATTTATTTTGTAAAGCGGAAGATGTGTTTCTTTGCTGTTGTGACAATCGCTGTAAATTATTTATCAAATTCCAGCGATTTTTATAATACCTATCTTCAGTTATTGAAGCGTTATTCTGTTATAAATATAATAAATATAATAGTCTGGCCCGAATCCTAATCCATACATTTACTCAGTTACTATGTGTTCTTATAAATATTTATTGAGCATTGTTTTATAGTTTGTTGTTTGCAATGAGTAAACCTTGTTAAGATACTTATCTCACCATCAGTTAGATAATTTTTGAAGGAAAGTTTATATATATATATATATATATATATATATATATATATATATATATATATATATATATATATATATATATATATATATAAACAGTGCCAGTGTAGGACTATTGTGGGAAATGTGGAGGAAGAGTACCGTCGCAATGTTCAGGGAACATGGAAATATGGGCAGAAGGTGACTCGTCACTCCCTGCATGGGCCCCAAAAAATGCCATAAAAGACAGGGGCAACATGGGTGTGAGTGGCTAAGGGGTGTAGAGATGTGGGCTGCAGGTTCACCGAAGCTACTTCTGAGGTGATGCCATTTATCACTTCCACCCCTGGAGCTTGAGCCTTAGCTCTAGCGAACTCCACTCCGTGCCGGCTAGTGAAGGCAAGCACGGAGTTGGGGGCCTTGTTTTGGCCCCCGGAGTCGGGTACGAGGTGTCGCTATTCACCTAAGGCTTCGCCACAAGGCCCCCTTATTATTAGCTTTCGCCCAAGGCTGCGCTTGCGGTATATAGTATACAAATTAAGTTTTTATATAAGTAAATTAGACTTGGCCACTAGGGATTTCCCCGCGGCATAGCGGCTCTTACAACTCTAATAAGTTATAAATTAGAAACCTTTTTTTCTAAGTTTATATACGGAAATTACAAAACAGATTTTTATGACTCTTAAACAATGACTTGTTTCGTAATATTTCTTTAGTCGAATAAAATTCATGCGAACGATGCCACGCGCATAAGTTGTATAAGACTAGCGTTTTATAATATAACTAACCGCAAGTACGTGATACAAATGTTATGAATTGGTGCAATAGTAAGAGATAATGAGGCGCCGCTGCGCCCCCTATGGGGCGAACGCGGCGTTCTACAGTCGCCTTTTACCACTTCCCGCGATAATCGGCGTCGTTAAATAATTATAACTATAACCGACTTCATTTCTATAAACATTTTGAGGTGATTTGATCATTGCTTAATTGCTTAATAATAATTATTTAATATACACATAGCTGTACATAAGCGATCGTCCCATCTGCCGGTCTTCATTCCAACATTCGATTCGTTAGCACAAGCTTCCGGTTATTTCTCAGTCAATATCTCATTTTAATTATTTAAATTTAATTTTGTTTATGGATATTATATACTCTATGGGAGCCTAATCTAATTTTAACAAGTTGGCGGTAGGCTGAATAAAAACTTTGACAATACACGTTAGACAAATGTCATCTTTGTCTTCCGTGACCACGGCCACTGAAAAGCGGCCGAAACGTCGGATAAACCAAAACAAAATAAATTACCGCGCTTAAAACCGTTAAAACGTAGTTTTATTATATATTGAATATGCTAGATGATTATAATAGGAATGGTAGTCATTATCTTGATTACAGCTTTTAGAGTCGGGTCCATCGGTGTGATACCACGCTCTCACAGAATATCGACGTGAAGCGGTTAGCTTTCAGCCAATCGTATTTCGTGCGATGAGTGAGAGGTCCGATGGTCGCCCTTGTCCCTCATCCTATCCCAACTTCCATATCATATCACATCACAGTACATCCGTACAGGAACGGAGAAAGGATACAACTTCCTGCGTTGGAGCGGCCTATCGTAAAAGGCGCCAAAACAACCCACAGCCAGGTGGTAGGGTATTTGCCCGACTGGATGGCTACCACCTCTGGTCTAGAGTATGCCGCCAAAACAACCCTGAGTTGTGTTCCAGCATTAGTAGTACTTTTGGTGGTGCAAATGAAATGACCATAAGCGATGGTTACCGCTTTCCATCAAGTGGGCCGTCTGCCTGTCTTGAACTTACGCAATAAAAAAAATCATATCCTTTCTATCCCATTCCTACCGTCTCATCCATCCCCCAAGCTTATCTTTTTTCCTTCTTAAAGGCTGACAATGAGTTGGCCAACTGCGTAAATCACAACATGTTAATGTATAAAAATAGAATTTATTCAGTGGGTTTCCAGTGGCCCAGTGACACTGAGTCGGACGATATCTGCGGACGGCGACGCTCCTCCCAGCTGTCGTGCGCGATAACCTTATCGCAACATTATGAACTCCAAAAAACCATATTATGAGGAAAATCCGCTTCATGTCGATTAACCTCTCTGAGTCAAATGAATTAGGCAATTCTAATATTTGACTTATCGTCTTTAAAATCTGACAAACGACTACCACAGCTCTTATTTAGCGATAATGAAATGGAAGTAATTTTACATACTTCATATTAGATAATAAAACTACGTTTTAACGGCTTTAAGCGCGGTAATTTATTTGATTTTGGTTTATCCGACGTTTCGGCCGCTTTTCACGCGTAGTGGCCGTGGTCACGGACGACAGAGATGACATTTGTGTATTGTTAAAGTTTTATTTAGCCTACCGCTAACTTATTCATTTTAATTATTTAATTTTAATTTTGTTTATGGATATTATTTACTCTATGGGAGCCTAATCTATTTTCGCATTTCCACCGCTTTGCAACATGTTGTGGCTTGAAGACAAGAAGCGGCGCAAGAAACTCTTCAGCAAACATGCCTACTTCAAATTTTTTTTATATAATTATATTAAAATGGGTGGAAGGAAAAATAAAAGAAATTATCAGTCAAGTTGGTTTGTGTTCCGTTGCACGCAGAAAGAGTTCACAGTGTCTTGAGGTTTGGCAGTTGGTTTTTTCTGGGTTTGGGTCTTAATAGCTTAGATGATCGGATCCCAAACAGGTGGTAACATCTGATCACCTGCTATAAATAATTATAATATAAATTACCGCTCTTAAAACGTAGTTTTATTATGTATACAAGTCGCGAAAACTTAAGAAAATACTACTTCGTATTATTTACTGGTATTTTTTCATTAGAAAAACAATTTTCTCTATTTTCCCGAAAGCTTTTTTATGGTTATTAACAACACAAAATCTACAATTAAATGTTTCAGTCACGGCTGCAACATCCATATCAACACAGCCGTGCGTATAACGGTAAAAGTGACTTTGTATGGTTGTTTGTGTATCCGTTTCTTCTTTTCTTCCAGTTATTACTTCTGCACGATTAACAGGAAATTAGGTTTTGAGAATTTTGTATGAAACTGATTAACTTCTGCGGTACGTAGACCTAAATGGTGTATACAAGTTAAACTACGTGAAAGTGACATATGTTATCAATTTACTCACTTCACGTATAATTTAAAAGTAATGACTCACTAGTTTACAGGGAATTCCTACATAGGAATTCCCTGTAAACGTGAAGTCAACGCCTAAAATTCTCTCTCTCTCAACCGCCACGTACGTGCAAGATAAAACCGAAAATGTTTAAAATTACCAAAATTGTGCGGGGTCCAGGTGCGATTATTAGTTATTGCTTATACTTATGCTCCTAGGAGCTAAGTTAGACGAACAATTCAAATCAAAGATACACTTTCTCGCCTTTTTTTCGACAAGCTTATTTATATATCATCCATAGCTGAAGACAATTACAGTTTTTCTAGATTCTATTGTCTCTAAAGACAATAATGAGAAGTTCGATAGCCATTCCTGTTATTCTCAAAAATGTTGTTAATCTATGTATAAAAGATTTCGGAATATTTGCTTGCGCCACACTTTCGGGGGCCCGCATTATTGATACGGCAGTAGCGACGTCCCTCTTTAAAATAATTATTTTATTATTAGATACTCGTCGACGCTTGGCATCCGAGTCATTTTGCGATTACTGCAACTGACAAGTGACCTATAGATAAATGACAATTTAAATATTAATTTTGTTTGTGAGCGTCATAAACTATTTTTAGATATTTAACATAATATATGAACTGCAAGGTTATTCTTTGGGAATCGATACACTGTAATGCTGCTTTATTCTTGTGTAGACGATAATTTGGTGTTGTTGCGAACGTATTAGAGGGCGCTGCGGCGGGTGGCGGTCCATCCCGGGCCAGGAAATTGCTGAAGCAAATTGATGCTGAGGTTGCATTAAGAGATAATCGCGGATGTTGTGGCGAAATGAGCAATTGGCGTCCGCCGGGCGCCAGTACGCGGATCGAACGGGACTCCAGGGGTCAGGGGGCGTGAGCACATACAAATTAACTTAATTTAAGCATACTGACGGGAGATGTTCCGCACTCTCTATCCTATATACGCTTTGAATTCATCTCTTCCTCTCACAATTTACGACCTTCTACTTATCTTAAACTTAATACTCCCGATCCCGGAATGCGCTGCCTGTTCCTGTTAGACAAGCGAAATCACTCACAGTATTTAAGAACATGTTAAAAATTCACTACGTGCAATTTATGTATATTTGTATATAGATATATATAATTATTTTGTATATAGTATCTTACATACTCATATGTTTATTACTGAATAAAATATAATAAAAGTAACTGCATATCGTATAATATTTATGTATACCACCTTTGACAAATATAATCAGCCACGGGTTGTCTGCATGAAATCGCCTCTTAGCGATAAGACCGCCCATCGTGCACCTTTGGATTTAGCCCAGTCCTAATCGTGGTCCATGCAATAGGCGTCTCCCGCCGGTGCCCCGAACGCGAGCCGTTATCTCCGCTGGCGGCCTCCAGCCGCGGAAGAGATACCGGCGTCCGGCGTCCGGCGTGACGTGACCTTCATCGGCCGCCGGGGACGGTTGCCAAAAACAATTACATTTGGATTTCATCTTTAACCATTTGATTGCACATCACGCATGACCCGGATGTGCATTCTTAATATGAAACGTTTTAAAATACAACTCCTTACGTTAGACTGATAAATAATCTTGCAACTTGTATTAATAATCAGTTCTGATATAGTTTGTCCAGATCTACTAAGTACAATCAACGTTAACTATCCGGCCAAGTTTGTAGGTATCGATTTGCCTGTAAAGATACCTTTTAGTTCTATCAACTATAGGCAAAATGCATTTCTGCGAGCAAGAAAATGTTTCAATAATATAAGTCAGTGTTTTTCAATCTTTTTGAATACGCGACCCCTTTACAGTTTGAAAAAATTCGGCGACCCCCTTGGGCCATAAGCAGACAAAAAGTTAGAAATTTAAATGACTACATTTATTTCTTTCCCTATTTTGTTACCCATATTCATTATTATGGCCTATACTCTGCAAAAAGCTGCTGAGCTTAGAAAGTACCTAAGTATGACTTTTCTCTTATGCCAGCGTATGGTGGGTTCCTATACATTGCGATTCATTCAATTGGCTTACGATCTGTTGCATTTTGACATTACTTGTATGAAGCGTGTGCCAAATTTTAACCGATACAGCGGTAAATGAACCGGTGAGTTGTAAGAACCCGGGTTTAATTTATTTATTTAATTTGTTTGGGAAATATACAATAATTAATATTCTTAAACATGAAACACAAAATTAATAGATATATCAGTCAAGTTTTCACTATAAAAAATATTAATCAACATATTATTTTTTTATTGCAGGAGTTCAGCAGATAGGCAGACGGCCTACTTGATGAAAAGCGGTTTCCATCGCCTACGAACATTTGCAACACCAAATGTACTAGAGATGCGCTGGTGCTCTCTTAAGGGAGACTGAAACCTAACCTAAGGTTGTTATGGTGACATAATTTAGACCAGGAGTGGTAGCCATCCAGTCGGGTAAATGCCCTACCACCTGGCAAAATGTATTAATTTATGATTCGCGAAAACCTGTAAATGCCTGCCTGATAGTAATTTTAAATGTTTATTTATGTATATAAATAAAGCTGTAAGATTTCCATAATTAAATAAATAAATCAATCCTGTATCTCGTGGATGTCATTGAAATAATGAATGCAAACGAAATACAAACTGGATATAAATGACTTGCAAATATTTTATCCCGAATGCACGTCGCCACAAAGCTACTTCTGTACCCCGCAAGCGTGTGATATGCTTTAATGGGGCCAATATTTTACGTGCATTATAAGAGCTACTTAAGTTTAGAGCCCCTCCATGCGATGCGATCTATCAGTTAACAGTCGAGTTCTTTGTTGTGATAACATCCGAATGTGAATCCATTTAGTGTTGCGGCAACAAATGGCCGCGCGCCGAGATGCGCCGATACTGCGGCCATTCGTAAAGGTGTCTACGGCCACAGTATATTTTAGTAAGACAGTAGTAGCAGAACGCTAGCTATGAACAAAACTGTGAGAGGTTGAACAACGAGAGATAGTTGAGTCGCTATCGAATTATGTTTGAATCAAATTTTCAAGTTCATATGAATCGACTACCATTTGGTACCAAAGCGGTTCGACAGAAATCAAATCAAATATTTTGTTGAATAAAAACATGCTTTTACAACTTGCCATTTTTTACTGATCACATGTTTTTTGCCGGTTGGGCGTACAATTTTTTGAAACTTATATTATGTAGGTACATACTTATTTCAATATTTATTTGGTTTTAATTATTGTTGCTAACGTTTGAATCTTATAATTATGTATAACCTTAAATTTAAAAACATACTAAATGATACACAATTTTAATTTAAATATGTTTCTAACAAGAAAGTATAAATTTATTTTGCAGCATTATTTACCAAATCCTCCTCATGTTATCCATAAGGCTGGCAACGAATTGGCTTCGCCATTGGTGTTGCGAATGCCTGTAGGCGACGGTAACCACTTTCTATGAGCTCGGCTATCTGCTTGTTTGCCAACTTCGCAATAAAAACAATTCTACATTATTATAATGTGCTTTTAATACACATCAACCATTTACAAATAAAATTAATTTAAACAACACAAATTTGTTGAAAATATGCTTGATCTTGGTAGACGAGGTACGTCCAACAAATGTTGGTTTGAAGGCGTGAAAGAAAACATGCAAGCTAATCGACTAACGATGAGCAATGCTGAAGACAAGCGACGCAATTAAGAAATAGTAGAAAAGCAGACACTTCCAACTTAAACAGTCTTTAGCGCAAAGATGATGATGATGATGATCAGTTAAAGACGCGCGTCTAAGTTACAATTAAAGAAGTACCGTGACTGTTTAAATTTTTCTAAACGCCAAAATACATAAATAAATAAATACGTTTGGAGTAGAAGATAAAAACATGAGAGCTACTTTACTACTTTTGTTAATACTGTGATAACCGATGCCATGCTGCGCAGGGGCCGTGCGCGTACGCATGCGTGTCTGACATACCACAATCGCCATTGCCTGAGTTGGATCTCATCATCGAACGCCTCGCTTAAACCCAGTGTAATAAGGGTTTTAAGGCCCCTTTTCTAAATCATTATATTACCACAATAGTTGACATTACAGGTAACCCATTTTGCTCTCTTATACGAAACAAGTGGTATCATTTCTTCAGGAGTTGTCACACGACACGAGAGTCGTCATCTTATGAGGAACTTGTTGCAGACTCAGCCCGTCACCAACTAATTATGGCATTGTGATTTGGCATAACTTGTTCAGACGACTGTTATTGGGCTGAGTTTATTAGAACGAGTGGTCACCGGTGCTGCCGCAAACGAGCCTGAGCTCGGGATGAATGTGAGCTGGACTCCATCCTCGACCGGCCATTCCGTGGCCGCCGGATGGCGGGTCGCGCTTTTTGTGCAATACTAACCACTGAACGTTAAGGAATATACATATCTTTACGCTTAGGGATTTACCTGTATGATAAATTTATCTTTCGTAAATTATGTATCAATCTCCCAAGTCAGTTCAAAAACTATATTACATTTTGTCATTGCCTAAAATAGACAAATAAGCAATATATAATATTAAGACAGCTCATTTGCTGGTAAGAGATCATCCCGTTATATATATGAATGTGTCTGATACCAATGGCATTGATAATATTTGCCAGGCGCGAATCAGGCCAATAACATCTTTCTCGAAGAATTTTACGTTGTATTCAGAGAAAGAAACTTGAAATAAAGCTTGTGATAGACAAATATGAAATGAAATAATTTTTAGATAGACGTGTTGTTGGGGAGCTTCTAATTTTACTTATAACAGCTATAGCACGTTGCGAAAGTGTACATAGAATAGGAAGTAGACTTTTTTGGTTTTTGACTTGGAATAAAAGTTTTTCAGTGGAGCTTAGTTTAAATAATAGCCTTTGAATGTTCAGTTTTGAATCGTTATTGTTTGGAATAAGGATAATATCTCTACCATTTGTATTAATATAATTGAACTTTAACGATATACACATAGTTATACGTCAGTTATTCAGCAACAATAGTTATAAGTCTCGGGAGCGGGGCTAACAAATTGTGGTCGTGCTTCCGTAAGGAAGTGTCGCGCCCTGAACGCGGCTGACAATGAACCATTGCGGGCGCGCCGGTGGCGGCGAAGCAAAAACCAAAGCCGCCTCCCCTCCACCGCCCCCCCCCCTCCTCACCACCAGGACATGTAAAAAATTGTTCCATTACATTGTAATTTACGATGCCTGCAAAAGTTTTTACCCGCTTTCTCACACTCAAGTATAACATTCATACGCGACGAGACACTACTTTACCGCCCGGCTTCTCTTCCTATAGAACTGTCTTTACGTTCATGTCATTCGAATTTTGCGTATAACCTTAATGTTTGCTAGAACAAGTTGACATATTATTATTTGGCAATAGTTATTTTGTGTGAAACAATTATTTTTTTCACACGAAATAACTATTGCTATTCCACCAAACTTTTTTATAAAATTACCTGTCGGGCGGAGACGAACATTGAACATATATATTTTAACCCGAAAATTATATATTTTATGGGGCATGGGTCTAAGGTCGATGCAAACAAGTCTAGTATCACTATAGTTTAGTGAATTAGGTATCTCATATAAAATAATTTGAATCAATTATCTAAAAATTGTGTTTGCTCACAAATTATAACTAAACATTTTGATAGTGGAATAAACTGGATAAATATTCCTTCATAATTAAAATTTTATATGAAATAAGATATATATTATAATAATGTAGTACATATTTGTAAGGTCATTTAGCTACAGCTCGCCATCATGACCTTTATGATGGAATATAACGAATTTAACTTCAAACATAAATTGTTCATACACAATGTAAACAATAATTTCTTCCGACAAGTGAAGTGTCTGTTTTAATATCAATGTAACAGCTTTTTACTATTACATATAAAATTATATTCGGTAATTAAAGCCAAAAATGTTTTAAATTTCTGTCTGTCTGTTTGTTGCGGCTAATATCTGAAATGGCTAGACCAATTTTGACAGGATTTTCACTGGCAAATAGCTGATGTTATAAGGAGTAACTTAGGCTACTTTTATTTTAGAAAAAATAAATTGGAGTCCAGGAAGGCAAATTAGATTAAACTCCACGCGGGTAAAGGCGCGGGTAACGGCATGTAATAATAATTGTATAATCGGCAGGAAAAACATGCACATTGTATAAAGTCAAGCAGGTTACACAAAGATCCACTCTGGTACCGATCCCAGACACCCAGACCACGGTAAATAACGGAAAGTTCGTTTACGACATTTACCATGGCAGGAATCGAACTCGGATCTTCTGCGTTGTAGTGAGGTCGGCTTAGCTTACTCAACTATAGAGGCTGTAAATTACATTATGGAAGCAACACAAGAAATGTTTATGACATATCTACAATAATGTAAAAAAATATTTTGTGGTTAAAAGTAAATAATGTCGAAGCGAGACACCTTTGAGAAGTCATAAACGGCAGTGAATGTTTTATAGCCATCCGTAAACTTGAGGAGCAAAACAATCTCTTGCAAAAAATCCACAGTATTGTAAACACAATATTGCAGTGGACATGAAACGACTCAAGACGGACAGTCGCGCGACGAGGGGACAGTTAGCTGCCAGCAGAACAGTGTTAGCAGCGAATAGCTGCAAAAAGTGCTGTCGCCGGACGCACGGCGCGCATCGGCTTCATTGTCAACGCACGTTCCAGCAAAAAGTTAATCAGTTGATTCTCTACGGATATTAAATCCCTGGACAGTTCTGTCCCGGAAAATTGAAGATGTCTGCAACAGATTATTATCGTTCGAAATGCGGAAAGGAGTTCTCTCCCGGCTCGTTGAATCATTGTCTAACATCGTTGTTCATCCTCTTTGCGACTGTTTTTGATGCTAGTTTTTATCCGTGCAGGAACGGAGAAAGAATACAATTTCCTGCGGCCGGGCGGCTTGTCAAAACAACCCACAGCCAGGCGGTGGCGCATTTGCGCGACTGGATGGCTAACAAACACCAGGGGTGTCCAGAGTATGCCGCCATAATAACCTTGATTTGTGCTCCGGCAATACTCACCAGGTTGTCTCCCTCAAGAGAGCAGCAGGGCATTTGTAACCGCTTTCCATCAAGTGGGCCGTCTGCCTATCTGTTGAACTTCTGCAATGATTGTTTTTTATTGAAATGTTATTATTTTTATCACAAGTGAAATTTTGGAACATCAAGTCAAAAGAGTTAGGTTTTTTTTCTTTTAAACTGCTCCTGTATTAGAGCAAAGAAAACAAAAAAAGTGGCGACCTTAAGGGAATGTTGTTTTTTAAGACTTGTTGCACCGCTAACGTCTTGAGAAATTTTGTAGTATGTGTAATGTGTTTTTGTTGATGTCATGTATTTTTTATGCATAATTAAAAAAAATAGCATTCGTCGCTTCTTCACTTCTTCACTATATAAACTATGAGTGTGCGAAATTTCATATTCAGTCTGCGTAATTTTCGTAAAAAGGGGTATAAAGTTTTTGTTTCACGTATTAATATATAGAATATAACAATTAATTACACCTTTTCTTTATATATATAGCTAATTATATACAGATAGAGAGAGAGAGAGAGAGAGTAGTCCATAATTATCATAAATTAAAGTAATTGTATTGTAAATCGCTCGCACTGAGCCGAAGCACCGGCCCTTGTCTGCCCATGTCGGGGCGCACACAATATTGCAGCCACGCGGCCATAACCTTGCTCAATTAAACCGACTGATAATTTTAATAAATATGTTTTGCGGATCATCAGAAACATCAAGATGTTTACTAGAAGTAACATTGAAGGTGCACACAAATAAGGCTTCTATCTATTCAATTCAATGACCTGGGATCAGTATTCTATTTATAGTATCAAGGATTACAGGTAGGTAATCTTAAAACTATAATTAAAATTATTTCTTTAATGAACTGTTGAAAGTGGGATGATAAGCAAGAAAGACATTTTGACGCCTACTCATTTAAATGAATATTATTTTAGAATTTATTGTAATATATATCAAATATCCACACAGGTACGAGGTGGGGCTGCTCATCTAAGGATTCGCCACAAAGTCTCCCTGTGGGTTGTATGTATTTACATTACGGTCATGTATGGCCCATGGTCTTAAACTGTGCTAAATTATACATCAATAAATTGGTGGATGAAACATGATGCAATAATATAAAAACAATTGAAAATAGTTCAAAAACGAGAAACGTTCGAGAGTAAGCCGTGAGGGTGTTGTGCGTGCGGCCGCGAGTCGCCCGACCACCTGCAGCCGACGACGGCTCCGAATAAACATGCAAATGCGCTCGCAGCGATCACTTACAACTAATTTATTTATTACAGTATTTAATTGCACACTTCTTATGTTACCCGCTCGTCATCCGTCGCGGAGGCTGGGGCGAGCGCGTGGGCGAGCAGCGTTCTCCCGGCCGTTGCCCAAGAGCCATCGAATGCACTCTAACGACTAATTGGTTCATAGCATCCAGTGTTGCCGGCACATGAACCGGCAACGACGAACAAAGCCCCCATCACAAATTACAATTTCATTTCTTTTATGCTGAACAGAGTGAGCGTGGGCTGCGATCATCTTGGGAAAATATTTTAATATTCATTTAAAGAATTTAATCTTTCCTGCTACATTGACTGCCATTTAAATTTAACAATAAAAATAATTTAATTTTTTGATACTCAATACTGAAAGCATAGTTTTGGCAAAGTTTACTTGGTTTTTCTTACGAGAAATTTTTGAATACATTTTTAGTTGAATTGTGTTTAATGGTTAATTTAAAATATTATCTACTTTATATAATTCAACTTAAGGTGTTCCTTAACTTATTCATCGTTGTTAATAAGTAGTATATGCCCGCGGTTTCGTCCACGCTCGCCTTGAATTTCCCGGGACACAAAGTATTACATTTAAAAAGAATGTAAGCTATCGTTTTAGCGGAAATTTGTGTCGGAATAAACTAATTTTTATACACCCAAACAACTTCTAATTGCTCCCGGGGAATTTTCTGCGGGATTCCCGGGATAACAAAAAATCGCAGTTTATTACATAAAATTTGTTATTGATCAGTGAAAAAATCGCATGGGAATTCGATTTTTCTTTCAATCCGTCCATTTTAAATAATTCTCGCGGGATACCCGGGATAAAAGTAGCGCAGATTTTAAGTCTAAGAATTAACTGTTGATCAGCGAAAACCGAATCGGAATCGGCCCGGTAGTTTTTACGTGCATCCCGAACAAACAGACAAGAAATCTAAAAATATCTTGCCCAAAAAATTCACCAAGAATTGTTGTCCCAAAAATGATTGCACTCGGGCCCGTCCCAGAACTCCCGGTAAAGCTTCGGACCAACAGCAGAAAGTCAAGTCTATATAAAAAAATCTCTTCACTTTCTTTAGACGCACTAATAGTGGTAGCTTTTATTGTACTTTAAGATGTGCAGTCTTTGTTTGGAAGTTAAATAAAACAGTTCTCCAAGAGCTACGTGTTTTGTTGTATAAATTCCGTACTAAGAGTATAAGGTATAAGTAATGAAAATTTGTATCAATACTATTTACATAATTTAAAATGAGTTTTGAAAATAACTGTCGGGTTAATCAGTTGATCCTATCTCGAGCCCCTATGAACGGAAGGTAATAATTCAGAGCCCGGCTCGGGCGGCCGCGGCGCGGACCACGACTGAAGATTCCCATTAGTGGGGCCGAAACGGAATCAAATAAATATTTGTTGTGGGTGAAAGTGGGCTTCAATGAGTCGAATTAAAGACACCATTGGATTTCCACCATCAATCATGGGGAGCGGCGGGAGAGGCCGACGCGGCACCTCACATTCCAAATTATTAACAAACAAGCAATCGACTCCAAACCAATGTTTTGACATAACAATTAAATATTTAATATTTTCTCAAGTTTTCGCGACTTGTATACATAATAAAAGTACGGTTTAACGGTTTTAATTTAATTAACAACTAATTGACTACTATGGAAGCAGTATTACAAATATTGTATGTAAGTTGTAAGTAATTATTGTTAGAGTAATCGCGTATGACGCGCTGCGGGCTGCGCTGCGGCCGCGCCGCCTTCGCGCGCGATTGATTCCCTCCGCCTCGTAAACGCTTTTATTTGCGGTCTCACTTTAAACGCACGGGATTTCATTATGGCGGTTCTCGGTATTCTCGACGTTGGTGAAAATTAAATGTTAAAAATCGGCCAAGTGCGTGTCGGAACACGCACATCATAGCGTTCCGTAAAGTCAAAAACATTCATTGTTTTTTTTAAACCTAAGTAATTAAAATGTCATATAAATCAATTAAATCTATCATAAACCACACGCTACGCATTCAATGTTATGTTTTAAATCAAATAAAAATATGAGGCAAGTATGCCGCCACCGACGAAGCCCATTGACTCCAGAATTAAGTGTAAATGTGTTTTAGTGTAAGTGTCTCTATTGCTTAACTATAAGTTTCGTGTTTCGAGCCATTGAGAAGAATGTGCGTCCATTTCCGAGTTATCCGACACCCTCAATTGTCTGACAAATAACATTGTCCCGAGCTTTATGGCGTCAGCCACACACGTCACGACATCCACTGGCATATCGTCCCAAACTGATTGTCGTAGTGGGGATAAGACTTTCTTTTACATTCGCTGTTTGTTTTAGGTTCGCGTTTGACCGGTGTTGTGTGATTTCCGCTGGTGGAGTGCGCCGCCTGGGGACCTCAGCGTCATCAGCTAGAAAGTTCAGTGGGTCCTGTGTCCTTGCTCCAAAATCTGGTAGAAGCAATGTTGTCGAACGAGAACGGATGGAAACTGGAGGATGTGTACGCAGACCTCCTCCCTTAGTGCCATGACCGGGGACCGCGGGAACCGGGGTAGTCCGCGGACTTCCCCCCTGTTAATGAAGTAAGGCACCTTGGCTTCGGAGTGTCCTGAAGTTTGCCAGTCGTTGGGGCGTCACGAATGCAGTAGCTCGGCTCTAGTTCTCGTGGCGCCCCGTAAAAGCGTGAGAAAGAGGTGCAGGTTAGGTTTAGTGGGTAGTCTGGCGGTCGTTAAGATAAGTTCGTACTGGCTTAACCGATAGTCCTGGAGGGAAAGTACCTGAAACTAATTGTTGTATCACTTCGACCACGATCTCAATTTATGTCTTTCTACAACCTACTCGACCTTCAGCGGGAGTAAAACCGCGAACAGCATCCAGTGACTTATAAACTACTTTAACGAATCAACAAGGAAACGTAAAAAGAACTACCCAAATGAGACTCATATATTAACTGGATATTTGACAATCGAATCAATTGAGACATTTTTTACCATCTCACAAAATATCATAGCCTCCTAGATTTTGTAGAAAACTACTGAACTATGACATCACAATTATAACGAGTCGAATAGGGTATTCATTTCGTTCACTATCTATAGTAATAAAATTATTTCTATAAATTACTGTTGAATGTAAGATGATGTATGATATGATATTTTAACTATTTTAGAACCTATTGTAAGATGTGTCACATACCCAATTTATATTAGGGTATATCTGCATAGATTTGTAAACGTACTAAAGCACAAGACGACGGCATAACACGAGTTTGATCCTCTGCAAGACTTGGTCTCTTCTGTAGCTTGTAGCCGTTCCAGCAGACAACATAAGTGGCACATGGAATGCCAATGTAGATGAAATCAGTGCACCGATTCCCAGCTACGCATTCGAGATTCCACCTGCATGGAACCGGACGTCGGTCCGTGAATCGGGCCTCGCACAAAAACCCCTCGACCGGTGGAGTATGCCGCGGCGGGAGCCAGTTATGTCACGGCGGACACCGCTCACACCGTTGCGAACCCACAACCGACGACCCGACGAACGTGACTCCCACTGGATCCACCGAAGTGGAGACTATATACCAAGAGCAAATGAAATAAGTAGAAAGAAGACGAAGTTAAAACTGATTTCTAAATTACATCTTGCTGGCAAAAAGAATTAATAATAATTCTTAAACAAATTGATTTATAATATCTAAAGAAAAAGAGAAAAATATTCAGTAAATATTTATAAATTATATAGAGATGTTGACAGTGAATGATTTGTACTTATACATGACAAAAGGTAGATTAGATTATAGGTATAGTCAGTTTTGTAGTTGAAATTTCAAGGGACAACGAAAAGGAGTGTCAAACTCCCAAAATAATATATCGACTTAAATTGGATTATATTGGCAATGAATGTAGTATGTTTATAATGTGAAATATGGTAATGTTTATAGGTCTCTTACATTTTGATCGCAACACTAGACTTTGTGTATCAACACCAATGTTATATGTTTGTAATACATGGAATACGAATATATTTTATTGAAAACGAAATAGCAAAAGTATAAAAAGCGCGTTCGTTGTAGGTTTGGCACATGAAGAACGTTCAGAAATTTAATATTATCATGAGTTTCTGTGTCCACTCTTTCACATTGATACTTCGACATGTACAAAAGTTAGACCGATAATTCTAATCAAATCAGCACGCGTGAGAATCAACTGCACGGTATACATACGTGTACGGTGTGAATGCAGCCTCATACAGCCTCG
Organism: Dendrolimus punctatus; assembly: GCA_012273795.1. Classification (NCBI taxonomy): domain Eukaryota; kingdom Metazoa; phylum Arthropoda; class Insecta; order Lepidoptera; family Lasiocampidae; genus Dendrolimus; species Dendrolimus punctatus. Next base: position 2,292,490 of record CM022545.1, read on the forward strand.
GATACGTAGAACCAGTCGAATGTTATGTCAGTGCAGGGCGCGGGGGTTGGGGGTGGGGCGCGGGCGGGCGCAGGGGGTGGCGGCAGGCACCTGCGGCCGCGCGGTCGTCGACCCCGCGTCCTCCGGCCCGTCGTCCTGCGCCCGCGCCGCCACCAACCACCGGCGGCAGGGCCAAGGGCCCGGCGCACAGATTTGTAGCCCCACTAATTGGGAATCTGTTTTATCTTAATTAAAATTCGTTAAAGTTAAGAGCATTTTTACTTTGTTCACTTAATGGAAATTCAATTAGGACATGCTTCGGTTCACCGAAAATGCACCGGAGATAAAAACCAACTTGTACAAACGATTTACAATAATAAATTGCCTCTTTATCTATATATTACATGAATTGAAAATACAGCGAAAACTTTATACCCTTTTTACGAAAATTGCGCGGACGGAGGATTATAAAGTTTCGCACTTATAGTTTATATCGCGAAGGAATGCTATTTTTTTTAATAATGCATAAAAATACATTAAATCAATTAAAAAAACATTACACACACGCATATATACTATTTTGTTTATTGTTCAAGTCAAATTAACAGTGTAGCTTTGGCAAAAGCTGTGATTATAGAAGTATATAGTTTTTTACACCAAAACCTTAATAAAGTTGTTGTTAATTGTTGCATTGTTGTTAATGCAATTTTGTACAGGAATAGTGCCTTAGTATATATTAATCTGTAGCCCCCACCGCCGGCAGTCGCTAATAAATATTGGTAGCATACACACGTTTGTTTTACTCGAAACCACATTTATCCGGCTCGAAGGACCATATGGTGAGTTGCAAAGAAAGCACTAAGAAAACCACATGTATTTTAATTTTTTAAAATTCCTTGCATACAAAGTTAAACCTTAAACCCTCAACAATAGTGGAATTTCAACCACTCGTTTAGTTAAAATTACTTTTACCATAAAATTATTTAACGCTCACATAACGTGCCTTGAACGCAACAAAAAGCGTTTAAGATGTTGCCTGGTCACGGTGACGGCGTGCCTCCGGATGGCGTGGGGCCCGCAGTGGGCCAGCAGTGGGCCCACAATAGGGCCGCGTAATTAAACACGCTTTTTGCGCTATAATTGTATGAATTAAATTGGAAACGGCCGCCATGAGCGGCTGATCCGGTGATCACGAACCAACCCGATGCGGGGACGGACAAATTGGATTTGGGCCCGCTTTGTGCGCCGGCGCGTCGTCCAACTGTACTTTTAATTACATTAAATTGATAAAACGAACAAAACTTTGGACCTATTTATTACATTACTAGGTACATTTTACCTGTTGTATGTTACAGTAAAATTAAGCGAAACTACACACTGAATACAAACACTTCCTACTAATATAATACTTAAACGCGAAAGTTTATAAGAATGTATGTTACTCATTCATGCAAAAACTACTGAATGCATTTTGATGAAAGTTTACAATAATAAAGCTTACACATCAAAATAATACATAGGCTATAATTTAAAAAGATTTAGCGGGAATTATCCAAAATATAAGGATTTTCCATCGCCATGCGGGTGCGATCGCGGGGCGCAGCTAGTAGATTATATTTTTAATGATAATTGGTCATGATTATAATATATAAGAATTAGGGCCAATTTTTTAATCATCAGATAAAAGTTATCAGTCGAATAAATTATAACCTGACTGAATTCAAAAGTGGAACAAATTTTATTGTTTTATTAATACAACTGTCATCTTTAACTTTTCCATATCATGTTTTATCTGACTCAAAGTTTTTAATTGTCCCTGTACAATTATAGGAATGGAAACGATGTATCGATATTTCGCTTACAAAACATTTTTAAACGCTTTTTCCGGAATTGAGTTTAGTTCTCTCCTTTATTCTCCTTAATCTACCGAATGAAAACGGGTGCCACGAAATGGTAATTTGAGTTTAGGAAAAAGAAAGAAGTCGGCTGGAGTGGTTGCTCGATGGTATTTGTTGAGTTTTTGGTGAAAAGTGCAACATTTCACGCGCCACGCCGACCACCGGTTGATAGGCTATATTTGAATATCCGCGGCCGTACGCGGCGTATGGCCTTCGCCAGTGAATGGGCCTTCAGCGGCCGCAGGTGAGGCAGTCGATGAAGAAACTGACAATGTCAGCGTTATGCTGCTGTTTCTTCAGGGATCATTTTATAGTTATCGACCGTTTCACGCAGATGTAGCGATGGTTTTAGTGCGTTATTTGAGAGGGATGAAATTCAAACTGTAACTCACTGGGCCGACTTTATATATTTGCCCCAATAAACATGCACAGATAATTTATTGGAATTGTAAAACTTTAATGCATTTATAATGTCTTACTTGAAGTCCGGTCATATAGAGGAAGGGATTAGCGATTGATAGATGGTTTAGTGAACAGTTAAGACCACCATTAAAAGAATTACAGATAATTTAAATATCAAAAGTTATGAAACATGTTCTATCATACAAGGGGTTAAAAGATTGTAGGTATAGAAGTGCGGCCTTACCTGGCACGAGAGGGCCACCTGGGCGTGTAATCGAGTTGCGCCGCACTCCACTCAATTGGACACGACTCCAGGCCGCCATCCGTTCCCGGGATTCCATAAAAACTCCATTGTGAACGATAATTAGTTGTGAATAAACAAATTTCCGATGTCGAATCGCTAGTGATGTACCTTCGAATTGCTGTTTAACGGCCAATTTGCAGCTAAAAAAGTTAGAACACCTACCTGCTTTCATGTAAATAGCTTCACTATTCATCTATTATGACAATAACAACAAACAAATTGTCTTTGGCATTTTATAAGTGCTACTTCAAAATTTTCGTCACTCCGCAAAATCTGCGGAGTGACGCTCGTGTACCGCGTTCGTAATACCGAAGTAAGAAAGAGAGTTGGTCTGAAAGAGAGTGTCGGGGTGAAGGTAAGGAAAGGAATGCTCCGGTGGTTCGGGCATGTGGAAAGAATGTATGATGAAAGAATGACTAAACAGATATACAATGCAAAAGTGGATGGATGCAGAAGTCGCGGAAGGCCACGACACACCTTCCATGATCAAATTGATCGTGTGCTAGCAGAAGGTGATGTCAGGAGCCTTAAGAACAGACGAGCGTGCATGACAAGAGCTATGAATGTCAAAGAAGCAAGTGAGGTGTGTAAGAATAAGCCTAAATGGCGCTCTGTTGTTCGTGCCTACCCCGCAAGGGACCTGGCGTGAAGTTATGTATGTATGTACTTCAAAATTTTCATTATCATTCACTTTTATGACTTTTTCTCTTTTTTAAATTCATTGTACGGGCTTGACTTCTACGAGCTTATTATAGCTAGAAGATTAAGAACATTTGTGAAATTAAGTTTAAAAAAATGTGTTTGTGTGTGCAATTAACAAAGTAGCCTACGAGAGAATGAGACAAATATAGAGTATCAGGAGTATTAGGAGAATAATATTTTTATCCAGCTCAAAAATATTACATGTCATATGTTACATATTATAATAAATATCGTTCAGATTCCATGTTTTCACTTAGGACAAATGACACAAGAGCCTTACGACTAAAATGGGAAACAAACGCTTTAGTTTCAATTTGATTTTTGAACTTCAATACTTTAAAATATTTCCAACTCTATCTTTATGACCATAATGTTTAAATATCTCGTTTTAGTCTCGCTTTTCAAATCACGATTTTTGACGTGTAACATACACATAAACAAATAAACAGTTATTGATTAATGAAATATTTTATATATCTTCATTGGTTAAAAGTAGTGAGACGCAGGCGAAGTTCTGGAACATCAGCAGCGTCATTCTTTACCGCATCCGAACAGAAATAGAAGGCCCCTCGGCTGACGAGGGGGGCGCGGAGGCCACTTATCCTCGACACGAGCAAACGGGCCGCGCTGCGAAATTATCATATCTCATACTACAGGTCTGTTTTTTTATTGCGTATTTCATACAACTGTTCTTAATTTTTCTTTTTAGTAAATATTTACATATACGATTGATATGCAAATTAATGAGAGATACGTAGAAAGCCAAGCCATTCTTCGATTATTGTTTATTTGCTTTAATATCGGTTAAAATTTCACATAAGCTCCTTACAAGTAATGTAAAAATTCAACTGATGGTAGAGCAATAGAATGATTAGTGTTACGACATCCCGTCACATTCCCGGAAAGCATCCCTTTCCCGGAAACATTTCCTCTTCCACCTCCATCCGGCCGGTTTTAACTAATCTAAAAAAGTCGGAAAACTACTGTATTGTGCCCTAATGTCGTTCCTTGAAGTGCCAACTGCGTCCCGGGCATCTGGTGTAATGTTTGTGCAAGACCAATAGTGAGTAAGATAAAGGAAACGGCCATAAATCGGACGATGAAGTAGAGAATTCCTTGGTGGCGTTGCGTGTTTGGGCGTTGCGCTCGGGTTCGCGCGCTGGGTGGCGAAAGCGAGCAGCTCCGCCAATAAATTAAACAGTGCGCGCCATTAAAATCGATTTATCCCCCACAGTGGGAATATCGGATCGCGCACTCCGCCCGATTCCCTCGCATTCGTTTCGATTCCGCGCGATTCGTCACCGTCCCGCGCTCTTTATTAGATTAGCGCCCGCTGCGTGGCGTGGCGGCCGCGTGACGTCACGACACGCCGCGCCGCTCCGCTCCTGTTAGCACGCCCCCGCCCCCCCGCCTCTCCGCTCCGCTGCGCTCCGATCCGATGGCTTTTAGATTTATTTTATCCCGCTGTCGGTGTTGTGTTTCACATTCTACGCTTATTAAACCCTTTTATATGTTTCAACGGTTACAAATTGGATTTCTAGAGATCGTTTATTTCGAATAGCAACGACTCACGGATTCCCTCGCTTTATTTTTATTTGTAACTTCTTTAATATAATATGTTCCTATTATTTAATTAAATTTAAGTCTTTTTTGCTTTATAATAAGTAGGGTATTGTATTGGGTCAAACTAATGTCGTGTTTGTTACAATTACCACGTGCTAACAACGGTGAAGGAAAACATCGTGATGCAACGTGCACATCGAGATAACCGATGTGTCAAACCTGCCAAGCCGCCTTGGAAAAGCGTGGCGGGTATACTGTCCATTCCCCTACAGTGGGAGGCCCGAGCCCAGCAGTGGGACAGTTTATGGGCTGCTGTTATATAATGTCGTATTTTTCCAAATATTGTAAACTCTGTAAAAGATATTTAAAAATCAAATAAGCTAATATAAACCCACAAATGTGAAAAAAATCATTTTTTAGATGTTTTGGCTGTCTGTTAAGACATTAGATGCTTCATCAAATAAAAATAAAAATAAAATCTATTTATTGACAAATAATTACACAGAAATAATGCGTACATAGGTTCTGCACTAGGACTAGCCTGTATCGCGGGACACCAAGTGCGTGTGTGACTGACTTAACAATTTTTATCTCTAAAATGAAATTATTTAAAAAATAGATGTTAACCTGTTTGTGAATGTGTGACTGTGTGCTTAACAATATCCTGATATTATATAATAAGTTTTCAGTGTTTCGGTAATCAAGTAGCATAAACCAATTTTCTATGGTTTAATTTCATGTCTGTCTAAATATGAAATGTCACATTTATCTTGTTGTACATTATACGACTGATGACATGAAATGACGCAGTATGCAGGCTGCAGGAGCATATTACTTTGGTTTGACGTTGTATCGGGTAAAGAGACACTTCTGTGTTTTGTAACAGATAATTCAAGTATATAGGGCTGACGTACACTAAGCACCTCACATTCTGCCAACAACTGTTGGGTTGGGAATCTAAAAAGTTTCTTTGTTATGAATCTAGTACAGCCCTTTCATCATGGTGACGCCCACGAAATTTCGTTGGCAGCGCCAGTTAAAATACAAAATTACAGGATAAAAGTTGCAGCGACAAAATAGATAGGTATTTGAATTACATTCCCTGTGACCCAATTCCAAACAAAGTTGTAAGTACCGGTTATTCCTTATTTTAGGAAGCTGATTCAAATACCAAGGCACGAGTCCCGTTCACCAATTGAGCACCGAGCTGAATTTAGTGCCATTGCCACAGAAGCCATTGTGAATTTGTGATGGAATACTTGATAATGTCACCGCCGGCGTTCCCTTGACTAATACGGAAAACTTATGGCTCGGTTATGGCCTATTTGACAGCACTTGAAGCCGAACTTTGTAGCCGTAGAACAATAATTTATGGAATGGCAACTGAACGCATTAGCCTAATTGTCGCTATATTACAACAATTTGATAAAAGAACACGTGTAAAATGTATCCTACACCCTAATACCAAGCTATATACCTCACGTTTCGAACAGTTCGTTTGAATTCCGACGCCCCACTTCCCTCCCCCCAAATACAACTTTTAGGTAGTAGCCTATAAACCCGTCGGGATGGCTATCATCTCTGGCCTAGGGTATGCTATCACAGCAACCTTAAGTTGCGTTCTGGTGGTCCTGTTCGACTGACCAAGTTCCATCTGACCTTCGATGCCGGTAGCACATTAGTAGCATCTTTCCAATGTCCATAAACGAATGTAACTAATTTCAACCAGATGGGTTTACAGCTTGTCTGCTGTATTCCATACTAGAACGAAAAAAGCAAAATGGCGCCCACAACCAGTACTCATATAAAATGTTATAAGAAAATTTCGGGAATGCACATACGTTTTACTTCCATATTAGGGATATTTTTGTGTGGTGGTTTCTCAACTTGCCTGCCACACTTGGCATGATCGCCTATAAGCGCCTGCAACACGAGGAGCGATGCCAACGCATTGTCAGCCTTTAGAATGGGGTAAAGAGGACAAGATAGGAGGATGAGAAGGGGCACCGGACAGAGTAATAGGTAAGAGAGGATGAGATATGAGATTGGAATAAGGGGAAATGGGCTATTGAAACTCTCACTCGTCACACAAAATACAATTGGCTGAAAGCTAACCGGTTCACGTCGATTTTGTGTGAGAGCGTGGTAGCGTACCGAACGAGCCGACTCCATAAACGCTGTAATCAATATATTTTTCTTTTTTTAAGGTCTTCAAAAGTGAACACATTCAGAAACATGTTTAAATACATTAGAAATATAATGACTCGAGCACGGCTCTAACACGATAAAATCAATATGTATCTATCAAGTACTTATTACGTCCAGACAAATTAGTGTTAGCTGTTTTTAGTGATGCACGAAATCGATTGACATGCTATTAATTCGAGCGACGCGATTAATTGGCGAACGGAAATCGAATTATCGATACGCGGTATCGATACTTGGTTCGGGCTCATCATCAATCTTGGCGCATTAGCCGCCTGTCAGCCGGACGAACAACAAAAGCCTCTCAAATCAACTATTGATTCAACATGATATGCTATTCAATTTTTAAATTGAATTTGGATGATTTGTTTTCCGAGTGAATACCAGTGTATGAAAAAACGAATAGGCGAGCGTGAAAAGGTTAACACAGTTTTGGGGTTACCACTGTATTATGGCGGAGCGATGGTAGATCTTTTCAAGTTTAATTCGTAAAATAATTGTTAGGGACTAACTGCACTTATACAACTCAATTCGGCTAGTTTTGTATAAAGATACGTAAGCATCTGTTCAGCTTGTCGCATCTATTCACCTTATACAGCAAACAGGCAGAAAATGAAGACAAGTGTGTTTCTATCATGCGGACTGCCTACACACACTTCGCAGACAGATTTATCAGTTGTATCAGCGAGTAACGTACGCTTTCCAGTCATTCAGCGCTGTATGCGGTAGATAGAAAAAAAGACTAAATTTACAATATTTTATAGGAAATACAATATCGCCTTTTCGCTAAAAGTGATCTTTCTCGGGCAGCCTAAATCAAAGAAATTGGAATCATGCGATGTAGGTGGAGCAGAAAAAGGCAATAGATACCTAAATACTCAAAATAATTTAAGAAAGAGAAGAAGAATACTAACCTTATAAGTCATGAACATTTTAGATATGATCCTAATTTACACGGTTTATAGTGTTGTGGAATTAGAGACGACAGTTATTTCGCTGCTTGGATATACTTATAAAATAAACTCGAAATTTGATGTTAAAATAATCCCTATTTTTTACATTGTCATTCATTATATTATTCTTATTATATTTTACGTCAAAACCAAAATATACAAAGAGTTTGTACCACAGAGTACGTTGTTGGTTTGTTCAAGCGATTTTATGGATTCAGATAGTATATAGTGCATGAGTATTTATTTTTACGTTTTATATCGAGATACTACACACTTGAGGTATTATTTTTTAATGCGGTAGGTAGACCCATGCTGGAATGTCATCATTGAGATTACTGTAATTTGAAGTATTAATTTGATTCGATTTGTATTATAGTATATTTGATTGTATAAATACTCGATCACTTAATTTGTTTTATGGCATTCATTAGCACCACAGTGGAGGCGTGATTTCCTTGGCACATTTCAATGTTTTGAAATTACATAGAAAGGTATTTCAATCCAATGTTTAATTCAACATTATTCATAGATATGAATAACTGCGAGAATGTCAAAAATGTTTGTTTCACACGAAAATCATGAAGCACCCATGATTAATCGACGTCTCCTTGTGTTGCGCGTTCTTCATATTTCTCCTCAACGTTACCTATATATATTATCTCACATCTACATTCAGTTGATGGGGGAAATAATTAAAATTTCTCACTCGAAACCCGAACCGGCGACAAAAGACATCTTTCACGAGATAACATCTGCGTTCAGGTTTACATTCTTCGACTGAATCGGTGGAATAGTGAACATTTCCTCACGTATCTACCATTAAACTAATTGAAAGCACTATGTCTTATTATGATTAACTACCAATGCCATGAAAATTGCTTCTCATCCTGAACTGAGAACTGGAAATTTTTGAAAAGAAAATTGAGGTTGCCGACCTTCAAGAATACTTTAAATTAAAATGGGTATATATAGTTTCCGGGATAAAATTATATTTGTCTATTTGTTTGTTATGCTTTTACGGAAAATTATTTGACCAATTTGGCTGAAATTTGGTATGTATGTAATTTTAATACCGAGGAACAAGGGATACTTTTCATTCCGCATAAAGGGATAGATTTATGTAAAGGTTATCCCAGGCAGTAGGACAGGTTTTGTTTATTTCGGTTGATTAGTCATTTTGGTCATTTTGACAATTTCGATCACTTTGGTCATTTTGATCATTTTGGTCATTTTTGTCATTTATGTAGTTTTGCATAGACAGGGGATAGATAACTAAAACTAGGACGGTTTGAAATAGAGGATGGATGTTTGGATGAGACTAATTATTTCTCAAACTTATAGATACGTCCATCTGTTAAGTTTTCACGGAAAACCACTAGGGATACCAATTTTGTTTAACTGTAGTTTTAATAGCAAAAATGTACATAAATACTTTTCATGCCATAGTTGGCGATATAAAAGTATAATCTTCCGGGTGCAAATAGCACTAATATAAAAATTTAGTACTATGCAACTCGTATGTAAACACAGCAGGTGTTTAAACAAGAGGCACGTACTAGAGGTTGACCCGCGCGCAGCCGGGGTAAACTCTAGTGTAATATAAAATGAACCCTTCCTAAGCACTTACCAAATTTATTTATTTAAATGAGTTGATTTGTAAAACAAATTCGTTGGTAGCAAAAAAATGCTCATTAACAATTTTAAGTGAGTTTCCTTGTATGCGCGTGCGACGTCGGGCACCTGCGCCTGCGCACTCCACTGCCAGTGTCTCCGGGTTAGATGGGTGTGAAACACATAAACAGGCGGATAAATGGACGCGCACGACCAAATCTAAGTGCGCCACGTTTTTCCTATTTGGCGAGGGACAATAAGAGGACATATGATTAAATACTATATGATATAAAAAAAACTAATGAGGTGTCACATGTGACAGGAAGTTTCGAAAACCATCGAAGGCTAAATCCTGATCCTGATCCGGATATTATCATATTTTAGATCCTTATTTCATTGTATTAAAGTTTGAAATTGTACAATATACAGCGATCAGCATTTTTCCTTTCGGTTACACTTTTTTCGTCTATGTAGTTCCCATCCGTCCAATTTAAGGAACTTTCTTCCAAAAATATACTGACGTATCTAAATATAGTTATTTTTTATATTTACAGATAACCTTGATCTTTACATAAGTTAGTAGGGCTTAGAAAACTTATAGCCAATAGCGAGTTAGTATTCTGCATCAGACGACTATCGTTATTATTGTCTTTAAAAATCCACCCATAAGTAACTAAATATTAAAGACTAGATGATTATAATAAATATTTATTGTGGAGGTAGTTATTTCGTAATTGCATGTATCAAGGTTGTTATTAATTTGCGCGCTGTTTTATTTAATGCGGGTAGATAATTGTGGCGCCGATCCTCCGCTCGATCGGCCACGAACGCGCGAACACAGAGCCGGAATTGGTTGCAGTAGTACTTATTTGATACAAAGAGAATTAGTAAGAATCCTTAATAAAATGAACTCTCTAGATGCTACATATAAAATAACTTTAATAGTAATCTTAATTTGACAACGGAGAAATTCAATAAACACGTTTTTTGTAAAATATATTTAAATTACTGCAAACGTTACTAACAAAACAATTATATAATTTTGTATGAGGTTTTTCTCTATTATAAAATTTAGCAGACAGATATACGGCCCTCGGTGTGGAAAGTGGTTACCATCGCCTATGGACATTTGTAACATCAAAGGTGCAACAAATGCGCTGCTGCTCTCTTAAGGGAGACTGGAACCTGGTCACTAATGCCGGAACACAACACAAGGTTGTTATGGTGGCATACTCTAGACCAGGGGTGGTCGTCATCCAGTCGAGCAAATACCTTGTCATCTGGCTGTGGGTTATTTTGTCGCCTTTTATGATAGGCCACCGACCGCATTCAATTGCGTTTTTCTCCATTCTTGCGCGGATATAAAGAGTTAAGAGTTTAAGGTGTTTTTAAAGTTTAATTGTTTTATTTATGTTCAAAACCATAATGCACGATTAATATAGCAGTAATTAGTTTTAACCTTGCAAGAAATAAATTAATATTTTAATAAATATTTGCGCATATGTCAATTCGTCTCTGGTGTGTTTGCTCCTGATGTCCTTATTGGCGCGTGGTCGATGGCTGCATTTGCTTACGCGCCGCGCGATGGCCGCATTCCTGTGCACGTGCACGTGCGAATCCACTTTTTGCGCCCCACAAGTAATGAAGACACCATTAATATGTATGGAGGGCGCTAAAACAATCTGCCTTATACGTAAACGTGGGCCATAAACTCCCTTTGGCTTCACAAAAACGCTTCGCCGCTGGTTTTGAAGCAAGTTCACGCTCACTTAGTTTTACACATCAATTACATATCGGTATGACTATAATTATATTGATCGTGTGCTACTTTTTTATTGCATGAATTCAGGCGGACAGCAGTCTGATGGAAAGCGGTTATCATCGTTTGTGGACATTTGCAACAGCAAGGGCGCTACCTATGTGCTGCCACTCTCAAAAGGGAGACTGGAACCTGGTGGAATGCCGGAAATAACACAAAGTTGTGACGACACCCTTTAGACCAGAGGTGGTAGCCATCCAGATTTGTTGGCCCGGACGTCAGGATTTTTTTCTTTCCCCATGCTTGTGAACCATTTTCTTCGATGCCCCTTTTATTATTAACAAAAAACTTGTTCTGTGTTCTATGTTTGAAGATATAGAATAACGAGGTTAGTAATTTTCTGCGTACTGATGCGCCATTTTACGCTATTTACTTGTAAAATCGATGAGGTTGTGGCGTTTTGTAAGGTGATAAAAAGTATTCAGTTGTTTGAACTATCCACTTTCATATTTATTCAATTTTCATATTTTTCAGGATTTAAAAGAGATCGAGATTCAAATAGGAAATGCGATTCAGACGCAAACGAAGTGGTACAAAGCGACTATCACAACTAGTTTAGAATAAGCATAATAAGGTTTAAAATCATTTGAATTGTTTATTACTTTTAGTGTAATAAAACTCTTTAATTGTATACTGGCAAGCCATATCCTATGGCTCAAGCCGCTTTAAAGACTACACCAGATAATTTATAGTGAACCTTTATGGTTATTACTTCGCTCGTTTAAACCTTGCCATGATGACACATAACCTTTAACCTAATCTTTATTATCTGCCTGTTTAACGTAAAAAATTAAATCAAATCGGTAATTCCTAAAATGTATAAGTTGTAATATCAAAATTCAGCTTTATTGCAATCGTAAAGAAGTACAAGGTTAGCTGAATATTACGAAGGTATGCGTAAGTATCCGGTTGGGCAAAAAGAATTTCAATTAAGAGCCGAAGAACGCAGACGGACATCAAGGAGTTAATTAATTCGCGGATAACAAATCGAGATATGCCCCCATCTGCGGCCGACGCATGAATCACGACCCACTTGGGAAATATTCAAGAAGTGAAACAACGTGACCTCCAGAGGGACACTGATTAATGAGGTCCGAACAAGTTCGTTACGAAGGCATAGATGTTGTCGAGCTCCTTTGTTCCTCTGCCTAGGCATTTCTAGCAGCTACCTTCGCTATCTCACACACACATCAACACATTTCCAAGGACTACTTAAAATGGGTATTTGACAATTTTTTTACATACGTGAAGCACTTTGTACCAATTTATAGGAAAATTGCTCTGACGGGGAGTATGAAACTTATAGTTTATATATAAAATTCTCGTGTCACAGTTTTCGTTGCCATACTCCTCCGAAACGACTGGACCGATTCTCATGAAATTTTGTGTGCACATTGGGTAGGTCTGAGAATCGGCCAACATCTATTTTTCATCCCCCTAAATGTTAGGAGTAGTCCACCCCTAAATTTTTTTTTTTTTACCGGGCCGGACGTCGTCTGCCGGGACAGCTAGTAGTTTATATAAAGAAGGAGTGCCGAATGCTTATATTTTTTAAAAATTATACATAAAAAATATATTAAATCAATAAAACAAACATTACACACACTACCGTGTATTTGACACACACACACGAATAAATACTCTTTTGTTTATTGTTCAAGCCATTTAGTGTAGCCTTGGCGAAATCTGTGATATAGAAGTATAGTCTTTGACAACAAACTATTATGGTCGAATTTCGACCACGGGCAACAAGTAGTACCTATAATTATTGTATCATTATTTAAAATTGCATTAAAGACTTCGAACCTACTTTGCTTTGGATGCTTTATTGACCAATGAACTCATCAATTAATCTTTTTTTGCCGGAGAAGAGGACAGGCAGACGGCTCGCTTGATGGAAAGCGGTTACCATTGCCTATGGACATTTGCAACACCAAAGGTGCTACAAATGCGCTGCTGCTCTCTTAAGGGAGACTGAAACCTGGCCATTAATGCCGAAACACAACTCAAGGTTGTTATGGCGGCATACTGTAGACCAGGGATGGTAGCCATCCAGACGGGCAAATACCTTACCACCTGGCAGTAGGCTGTTTTGTCGCCTTTTACAACAGGCCGCCCGGCCGCAGGAAATTGTATTCTTGTTCCGTTCATTCACGGATGAAAATCAATAAACAACATGTATATTTTTGTCTTATTTCTGTCTATTAATATACTTGCATTTCAAAATTTTATATATATACTTTTTTATATTGCAAAACCCACATGTTACACAATTTTGTTCTAATACATCCTAAGGTAGACTGGAAGAAATTGCTTTTAGTGATAAGACCGCCTGTGGTCTTCTGTACTTAAACTGCTTGAATTGTACCTTAATGCTATGAATTAAGTATATTCTATTCTATTCTAATATTAATTTCATGGTATCTTTAATCAAATTGTAGTTTTCTTTAAGTCGATCGCCTGCACATAGAAACAGAAACGGATGCGAACTCGTTAATTTTGTATGTAAGAGTACAATCGCGTGATTGGCTTTGGCTCGCCATCGGTCATCCGTGTTCTCGGCGGGATGTGATCGCTCGCAAACAACACGATAAACATCCTTTGCTATGTTCTTCATAGACTTCTGTTAATAATAATATTTTTTAAGCATTCAACCGCCTATTCTGGATTAATACTTTTTTTTGAGACAGTGGAAAATACATTTCGTACACTACTGGGATTAGAACAAAGCAATGAGAGTTGTCCACTGAAGATGGCGCAAATAATAGTATCAGTTGCCGGCTTGTGTGGAGACTTAGCGAGGTGCCCCTATTAAAGAGGTAACCCTTGGGCCAATACTCCACTAAAATATGAAAAGCGAAAAATAAAAGGATGATACGTCGAAAACAGTAATGGCAGTAAAAAAACCGGAATTACTTATTTATTGTTTTAGGATATTGTGTATTCAGCAGAAATGTTAAAAACAGTTTTTAAAGATATAGAATTTTTTTTCTTAAACCGGTTTTTTTTAATAAGACACCAGAGCTTTTCATATGACTTGGCTTTTACAAAATTCCATTCAGTGTACTGCGGAAATACTTTTGGGAAATTAAGTTTTGCGGGACAAAAGTATCCTTTGTTCATTTTCGGCTTTGAAACCATGTAGATATTAGATTATAATATAGTCAAGCCCCACCTTGACTATATTAAGTCCGTCAGTGGGGTAATTCCGTCCACCTCTCGCTATTTCCGTGTTTGAATAACTATGACGACAAAAAATCGGTTAGTAAGGTAACACTCCCTTTAATTATATGTTCGAATTGTAGTTGGCGTAAAGATATACGAACTTCCCCACCTTGACTATACATGACAATATGTAATTATGAAAGCCTGTTCTTATCCAAGGCAAGGTTGCAGAAAGACGACCGATAACAAAGATATGGAGCTGCCTTACAACACAGATGCAGATATATGTTATACAACACAAAGAAAATATACGAGGAGGCTGCAAATTACGGTCGAAAAGAGGAAACCTGACAAAAACGAGATTAAGTAACGCAATTAAGGGACACATGAGCGGAGTCCGCGCACCAATTGCATCATATCAATTAAAGGGCACTTGAGCGGGCCATCGGCCACCGCGGCTGGCGGAAGGGGGAGTGGGGGATGGGGGGGTCAATTCGCGGACTCTTTTCCATGGCATTTAATTAGTTGTCGTTTCTCACGAGCGGGGAACTTCGCGTCGCTCGTTATGAGATCGGCCGGGATTCGGCGCTTCGGGCATTTTAATGAGGCCCAGCCGCCGGCGCATTCCGCGCCCGCGAATCGCAATCTGCTCATATGCCAAATATCTCTTACATTTTTTTTTTCTAAATATATTAGTTTCGTGCCTATTTGAATTCGAGCTCAACTAATGAAAAGCCACTTGTAGGGCTTAAAGGGTTGATAATAATATTAATTACGAAGGAACTTCCCGCCGAGGCTTTCCCTCTACCCCACAAAAGAGTGTCGTCGTCCGGCAGGTCGTTGGTCATAGCTCTAATATTAAAAACACCCACGGGCGACGGTAACCACTTGTCATCAGGTGGACTCGTTTGCCAATTTGCCTATAAGCAAACATAACATAAAATAACAATAAGAATCGGCTATTAGTGGAACTTCAAAATACCCACGTCTTCATCCGCACTTGACTTGTGATTTCCGCGGGATTCCCGTGACACAAAGTACCGCAGCATTAGAAATTGCTATATAAGCTGGCGTTTTAATGAAAATGATGTTGGAATAAGATAATTTTTATGCGCCCGAAAAACTACAAGCCTTTACGGGGAAAATTCCCGAGGGATTCTCGGGATAAAAAATATCACGCGTAATTATTACATACAATTGGATACCAAACAGTGAAAAGAATCACATTATTATTAGTTTTTAATTGGCCAAATTAAATCATTCCCAGAAAAAATCCCGTGGGATTCCCCGAATAAAAAGTAGTGGAAATTTTAAGTGTAAGAATTTGCTGTCGGTAAGCAAAACCTGGTAGTTTTTAAGTGAATCCCGAACAAACAGACTCACTGACAAAAAGACAGACAAGAAATCTTTTAAAAAATACATCGTATTCTCCGTCGTTCATCTAGTCTACTCCAGTTGTTTTTTTTAATTCTTCAATTTACAGACACGACATGTTTAGAATTCTATAATATTATAGATGACGCATTGTCGAGCATGTCACAACATGTTCGGGTAGCGTTGGTTTTTTTTACACAAAAAGTAAACGAGCTGTTCTCACCAACCGCCTCGTCACACCTTATTAGCTGTTATGCTCTACATTTCGCATTCAATCACAGCTTTAATGGATTTTTTATGACTTATGCGAACGCCAAGCACATAAAACAATATGTCCTAAGAGTCGACCAACTCTGCCAAGTAGTAGCGTGGTGTGTATGGCTCCTAGGCTCTATAGTCACCTGCCAAAATGTATAATTGACATACGAAACACTAATCCAAAATATTAACTATAGATTAAAGACACTTCTAATTGACAAATGAGTGGAGGACACGTCAGTGGAGCGACTCGTAGTCCAGGGCTAAATGGAGGGCACGAGGGCGCGCGGTAGATCACCAACGCGCTGGACCGACCAAGTCAAAGCCGCACTAAATGGTCCACTCCATGAATGCACGAGGCAAGCTACAGTCCGAGAGGAATGGCGACGGCCACGACCCCTGTCATGAGGACCACGACCACTCTGCCAAGAGTGTGACGACGGAGAAGAAGAAATTGACGAATCGTATTACAGTGTTAATGAATATTTTAATGATATACTTTGATTTACTGAGGTAGTATACAATACAATATATTACTTGTATATAGACTAGTGGATTAATTTTAACTTTTATGACATTTATTTTAAAGAATGATTAAATTTAAAGATTATGGTTATTATATTATTATTCTGAATAATTTTTAGTTTTTTAAATATTAATGTAATATTAGTACCGACTGAATCGTTGAGAATTGTTAATTATAATAGGTACAACCTAGAGACAAAAAAATGTGAAGCTATGAAAAAACCCTACCATCTTTTTATGCATCATGTTTTATGCAATAAATGATGATTTGATTTGCAATGTAAGTAAGTCACTATTTCTTCATTTTATTTTTTTCTTTTAATATATGAAAAGTCTTTATGTTCCAAATGTTGAAAGTTGAAATGAGGTTGTAATCATTAATATTGAATGGGAAATGGGAGAGGTGAATTTGAATTCGAGAATGCAACACGTTTGTGTGGAAATGGCGGACAATAAAAGGCTGAGCGCGGAATTCAATTAAGCCGCGAGTGAAGCTGTAAGCCAAGACGCGGACCACCACGCCCTAGGGCTGCACCACCCACATTCGCTGCAAAACTATTCCTAAATATGGCTTCACATTTTAATCCAACCATACTGATTCCTGCGGCCTGTTGTAGGAGGCGACAGAATTCACAGCTTTTTTTTCCCTTTTTATTTTATCCCTGAAGTCCAGCAGACAGGCTGACGAACACCATAGGTGCTACAAATGCGATGTAGCTCTCTTAAGGGAGACTGGAACCAAATCACTGCCGAAACACAAATCCTACATCGGCTATTGGTTGCAGGGATTCGTATTCTTTATCCGTTCCTGCATAGAGGACTGCATGGTGGATAGTCACCACCCCTGGTCTAGAGCAGTAGCCATAACAAACTTGAGCCGTGTTCCGGAATCAGTAGCCAGTTAGCAATCCCTTCTTCGAAGCTGGCAATACATCAGCAGCATCTCCAATCATAGGTGTTTTTAAGCTCTGTTCTACTAATACAAGGTTTTCTTTGTTATTTTCAACTAGTTTCTGCCCGCGACTTCGTCCACGTGGAATACTTAAATAAAAAAAACCTGTGCGTCTCGGGACGCCCGACAGCAGTGATAACTTGGCCTGCCTACCACTGCCGTATGCATGAAAGAAAGGGATGCCAGATGGACTGGCGCCGTAACGCGTTACGCAACGAAGCGGTATACCCATAAGAAGTTATCAATTTAAAAAGATGTTTGGTCTTAGCGTGATGATAGCCTATAGCCTTCCTCGATAAATGGGCTATATAACATTGAAAGAATTTTTCAAATCAGACCAGTAGTTCCTGAGATTAGCGCGTTCAAGCAAACAAACAAACTTTTCAGCTTTATATATTAGTATAAGATATCATTTATTATTGAATACATTTTTCGGTTTCTAATTCCATACTTTTTCTTTCATTTCAGTACGTTTTGCCATCCTTGGTTGGGCAGCAAAATGCGATGAATTAACAACCTGCTGGCCATGGGAAAATGGCCCGCACCTCTTCACCCCACCTTCGTCCTTCAAATCATTCCTCATAACTATTATATAATTTTAATACTAACATATAATTGATGACTTTAGATGACGTCAGAGGTGATTCTCTTCTCACTTCTTGATGCTGATATTTATGACATCTTTTTAAACGAAGTTTGTGATGAAATATAGTCTTCTTCATTTCTAAACAAATTTTCAACATGTTAGTTTAAAAATAATAAACGTTTTAACACAATAAAACCATAGAAAGTGATATTAGAGTGATCAGTGGCACCACCAGTTTTTCATAATTATGATTAAACTGGATGACGACCAATCATTCCTGGTATTTTGAATCCTGCGTGCGTCTAAGAAACGACATCAACGCGCGTCAACGTTTTAATATTAACGTTATCTTTCTGGTCCTACATCTAGACTATTTATAAATGTACAAATAATCTATTGGCTTCTCTTTTACGGCTTATATAATTTAATGAATAAATAATTCTTGTATTTAAGCTCCCCATATCTAAAAATTAAGTACGTATATTTCTATATATAATATTTTTCATTAAACAGAGGTTTTCGAATAAATATTTATGCAATACAGGCAAAAATGATGTTATCTTAAGTATGGTAATAATAGTTTTGCTATAACAATATATAGACGCACGAATACAGACTTGTCTATAACACTAGAATTGTTTATAAAAACGATCAAAATTATTTTGAATTTGGTATTAAAGAAATAATATTAATTAAATCTGAAATGATTACTAGAATGAGAATGAATCAAAGCGTTGCCTTCCATAAATCTGTTAATGTGTTGTAAAGCGGCGGGAGGGTCCTTCGGGCGAGGAGGAGGCTTTATTGCGGCCGTAAAAGGGAGCTCTGAGATAACGTCGGCCGACCTTTTTATACGAACCAATTTCTATTGTTGGATGCTAATTAAATACCTCAAATAGACATCTCTGAAACGACAGGACTCGGTGGATACCACTCCACTTGCTTCATTTATTTAATATACATATCTAAAATAATGTTTCAGTTTTGCTCTCGTAAACAGAAACTATCATGTTTTCTGACATAAAAAGCATCCTATTTTCAGCGTCATTTTGTATGTCTCAGAGACAGGGACCATTGGAAGGCCAGGGCGTAGAGGCCCCTTGATATATTTAATGTAAATGTGGCGTGACACTGACCGGCGATTGTCCCTGTCTATACCATACCATATAAAAATACAACCAAGCACAAGCCCTGGTCAGTGTAGGATTATTATAGGGAATGTGAACAAACGGTACCGGGCTTTTGGGATGAACTGCAGGTGGAGTTACAGATCGAGGACTAAGGGTATTATGGCGTCTGCCCGTCGCAATGTTCAAGGAACATGGAGAAATGGTCAGACGTTGACTCGCCACTTCCTGCATGGGCCCCAAAAAATGCCAGGGCCAACATTTGTGTGTGAGTGCCTAAGGCTGCATGTTCACCGAAGCACTTCTGATTATCGTCATTATAAATAGTATATGTCTTATTTCATGATAATTAATCAGACAATTTTAAGGGCCGAACAAAAACAAACATACAATAAGACACATGGAAAAAACTACTTACACATTTAAATTAACTTACATAGGCAAAGTTATATACCAGTTACTACCCGCGTTTTTGTCACTATTCATTTTCCGTATAAAAGCAACTGTAACGTTGAAATAAATAATTATCTGTAACCTCAAAGCATAATATTGTTACGAATTTCTGGGATTTATAGTATTAAATTACACTGACTTTATTTACTCGCAGGCCGGCCGTAACACAAAGAGGGGTTAGCCATTGACAACAGACAGGTAGTCACATAGAGAAGTAACGCAAACAAATAAATGAACAATTAAGAGAATCATAAAAGTGTTACAGTTAATTCAAATTCCAAGGCGTAATAAAACACGTTGTCTTAAAGGATTATTATCGGTTCGCAACAATATATTAACCTATTTCTCTTTCTCAATTGATTGTATTTGTCTTTTCCTAGGATAAAAAATGTATCTGCTTGCTAAAAAATAACCTTACGTTTTCTTTAGTTATTTGATCCGAAAGTAATACAAAATTATAATAGCATTAGTAGTGCGGATAACAATAAGGTGTACAAAGCAAGTAACGTTGCTCATCGAGGCAGCGCACGCGCTTGTTCACCGATGTATATCAAGGGATGAAATAAATCAAGTGGGCTGTTCCAATCAAGGATCCTACATAAGGCTTAGTATGAAGATTCCATTCCGAGAATTCCAATTTTAATGTGTTTTTGAGTTATTCTTCGTTGAAAAAAGACGGGCGTCCTACGGCTCATAGTTGGAATATCGTAAATAGCTGCGATCCCTTTAACGACAGCACCATAGCCGAGAATACGCTTCGCAACGCATTTGCATACATTTGAATTAATTAAAAGGGACCCACCCCCTCCCCTCGCCCCCCGGCCTCCCCCCCTCCCCCGCGGGCACCAGATGCGATGCGGCCGATAACGCCTCTGCGAGTGCTTACTTTATTGTTGTTGTCAACGGAAAGCTACTTCACTTTTATGAGGATACATTACTATGATTAAAGTAATGTTAATTATCTATTTATTTTACAAAAAAAGTGCCGTAAGGTCAATTTATAACCTCGGCCCTCGGGAGCCTCTCAGGAAATGCTATAAGGTGCTACAAATGCGCTGTTGCTCTCTTAAAGGAAACTGGAACCTGGTCACTAATCCCGGAACACAATTCAAGGTTGTTTTGGCTACATACTTTAGACCAGAGGTGGTAGCCATCCAGTCGGGGAAATGCCTTACCACCTGGCTGTGGGTTGTTTTGTCACCGCCCCAACGCAGGAAATTGTATTCTTTCTCCGTTCCTGCACGGATAAAAACTTACCAAACATGTAAGAAATTTATGGAAATATGAAAATGTTAGTACCCGTTGTCATTATTTAACGACAATAATATTTTTAATTCCTTATTATGCCTTCAGTATGCATTGCTACAACTCCATTAATTCTTTGAAAAGTAATTGTGTTCTTCTTCTTCTAAAGATACTTATGTAAAAAAAGAGTTTGAGCTTAATAAATAAGAAGAAAAACAATCATTAGCTAGATGTGCTGGGGAGTTACGAAGCGAAGAAGCGAAGCGGTGTACATAGAATAGGAAGTAAAATTAAATTAACTTAAATGTATATATAATCTTCAAAAAATGCTCTCCAGTAGAACTTATTTTGAAAAAGAACTTGTAAAGTTGAATTTGATAGATTTCAAGGCGTACTTTTCTGCTTTTCTGCTAACCTAACCACCCTTTGCAATTTTTGTAACTACATCTTTCAATCCACAACAGTCTTTTACAACTCTGCTCCTCATAATAATGACTAACTTCAACGATTACTTAACAAATTATGTTATTTGTATATGTGAATCTCTTTGTTCCATCATAACTTTAGAATGGTTATCACATTACTTTCACTCTTGAAATCTCTCTGCAAATCAGGGTGGTGTAATAAGACACAAAACGGTGTCTTTATTATCATTGTAATATAATAAGGTTTAAATACCCGAGTTGATTAAGATATGAATGTCATCAAAAGCCTTTAGGTTATCGCAACTGATAGAGGTGCAGATTTCGTTGTAATTATATAATTTGCTCATAAATACGGGATAATTGTAACAACACAAATTACGCTAAAAGAATCTACCTGAGCCGCGAGCAGATCTAAATCTCATATTAGTTATTACACTAAACTGATTTAGAGACACGGTACAGAGGGATAACCACTTTATCCATTAAGCTGCCACGACTGTCCAATCATACATCAACAAAATTAAAACGCTGTACAATACTGACAGACGTATTAAGCGGTGCTTCGGAATCTGTGATCTCTAGTCATTGCTGGCGGTGCGGCCTGTGCGGAATTTCAAAAACAGCCATCTGGTTGTTCAATGGCTAAAAGCTAGTTGATGACTATTTGGCTAATGGGTGAATGACAGAGACTGAGCTTTATCTGCGTGCACCGGTTTATTTTTATTTCTCCTTTTTATAAAATTATTAAAGCTATAATTTAGGTATGTTTGTTGAAGAGTTTTTGTGCCACTTCTTCTGTTCAAGCCACAACATATTGCGAAGTGGCGGTAAATTAGGTCAGGCTCCCAATAGAGTAAATAATAACCATAAAGAAAATTAAAACTAAATAATTAAAATTAACAAGTTGGCGGTAGGTTATATAAAACTTTAAAAATACCCATTGACACTTGACATATTTGTCTTCCGTGATCACGGCTACTGAAAAGTGGCCGAAACGTCGGAATAATAACAATTAAATAAATTACCGTGTTAAAACCGTTAAAACGTATTTTCATTATGTTTACTAGCTGTACTGCTAGTTGACAAAAAACTAAGGCGTGGCTATTTTATGAACAACCATTATTTTGTCAGTTTTTACAACAGCTTCCCATCTCTAGTCGGGGCTAATGGCCGCCGCCAAAACACAACAAAACAGTCCGATTAAAAGCATCGCTAAGCACCATTTGTCTGATCGTATGCTTTTTTGTGTTGGCTGCTCGCCGACGCGGTAACAGGATAAACCTCGTATTATAAAATGAACCAAACATTAAGATACAATAATATAAACCTTTTCATTATGGCTGGCGTCTCGTGTGTCGGTGTGATCTTGTATACATTCATGATCTTCTCTGTTATTTGTCAAACAAGTCTAAAACATTAATTTTAAGTAAGAATCGTACATCTTTGTATAAATTCCTAAAATGTATTGTAATATTGTTACGCAAAAAGTCGGCTATTGACATTGGTTTTTGGCGTTCAGTTTTCACCTGATACCATTTACTAGATTATAAAATAATCAGAAAAATTGGACAAACTGCTGGCTTATGCCGGCCTCACTGAAATGCAAAGATATAAATTTCGCAAACAATTTTTCCGTTATTTACTATGGTCGGGGTGTCTGGGATCGGCCCCAGACCCGTTGTAAATTACCCATAACCGTAATTTGCTTAATTTGCGGCTATATAGTGTGTGTGTGTAAAGAAAATTTAACTTAGTTATATTATATTCTATCCATAAAACAAAAAGAATAAGTAAAATACTGACGCCAGGTCACCGTCTTCTATGGGTAAGGTGCCTAGAAGGCTGGCTACGTTTCCTCGCTGGGCAAAGCAATTTAGATATTAAAAAGGGTTCTTTTTAATTCATTTTCATAAAAAATGACTCATACACTACGAACAAAAAGTGATAGTTCACATTTTTCAGTCGATTATATTAAAATAGACATGAGAAGAACAGTCGGTGTTTTGATATAGTCGTCGGTGGTTGCGGCAACACGCGTTGCCTACGCCGTGGGGCCATTTGTCAAGATCGTTTCGTGCGCGACGCGGCTATCAGATAAGCGCTATCGACGTGAGAACCAAATGCCGACGCCCGGCACACAATCGCGACTTACGAAATGTTCGCACCCACCAGGTGCCTACACTCGTCTCATGTTATGACTTTTCAAACTCACATTTGCCCTAAGGCTACGCGCAGACTGGCCACCGACCACAGCCACCGGTGGCGGCCACGTGGCCACGCGCCACTGCATGAACAAAGTAGCGATGGGGCGTGGCCACCAGCGGCCACGCGTGTGCTGCCAGCCCCCACAATATTTTTTAACAAAATAATACCGACTGTCTACCGACTTCTTTTTACAACATCTTGAAGTCGGTGTCAAGTAAAACATAAAAGAACAACAACAAATTTACAAAGCATAGTGTTTTAAATATTTATCTTTTGGTTTTTAGTGTAAAGTCGGTTTTGTTTCATTTTAAAACATATTTATTACTTTTAAGTTGCGCAAATAATTCAATAGCTCTAGAAATGATATAAACACCTGTAGAAATTGTACAACTAGCACGCGTATACAAATTTTCCATCTTACTCTTCAACAAAGTTTGCTCGTTTCGATTTACTTGCCATCCACAAATCGGACCTTGACTTGGTGACTATGGGACCATCTCGCGAGTTAAAAAAACAACTTGAAAATCGGTCCACAATTGACTAAATTGAATTTGAATTGAGAAATCGTAAGTAAGTAACGAACATACAAAAAAACATACAGATAAATTAAGAACCTCCTTCTTTTTGAAGTCGGTTAAAATATATGGAAATGCGTGTGAGCTGCTCGTTGCTGGCCGTCGATAGCTGTGTTCGGTGGCCCGTTTGCGGCCAGCCTTATCGTTGTTTCGATGGACTTTTTATTGTTATCGTTCATTTTGTTATAATGAATCTACCTATTCATACAATAAATATGTACAGGGTTCGAGTTTGTGCAATGAATTTAAAAATTATGAAAAAAGGCAGGGCGGCTTATTAAGATCAGCAGATTCCGCGAATATAAGTTTTAGAATTTATATCTGTCTGTTAGAGCATCACGTAAAAACTACTGAACAGATTTAAATGAAACTCAAGACAGCTAGTCTCATAGGTATCAAACCTTTCCTGGGTCAATCCTTATGATACTTTTTATCCGGATGAATATCGTTATTTCCATAAGTAAAGAGGTAATGCTGCGGTGTACGGTTTTATAAGCCGAAGTTTCAATGTACTAACAATTAGTTTTCGGTCTTTGTTATGGCAATGCAGATGAAGAACTCTGGAACGGACGATTTTAAATGTCTTGTTTTAATGTACATTCAATATAATACAGTAAGAAAAAATAATGAACTCACAGGATTTGTAGGGCGATTTACTCATCAAGGAATATGCTACTGTTTTCTATTACTGGATTACAACAAGCAGACTAACGACCCAGCTGTTGGAAGGTGTTCACCGTTGACATTTGCAACGCCAGAGGTGCTGCTAATACAGCGTAAGTTTCGAAACAGAAAATGGTTAAAAAAGTTGTTAGGGCGGTGTTCGAAATATAGAATATTTAATTAAAGTTTTTTATACCGTAGAAAGACAGTATGCTGCAGATTTCGTTAAAAAGCACGCACTGATTGCTCTCGCGCGATATAAATTAATATTTGATTATTTATTGTTAATTTGACGTATTTAACAGTGATGGAACATTATGATAGTGTTAACTTAATATAAAATATACACAGTGAGCGTTGTTGGTTGTATCGGATAAAAGGACGAAGCGCGGTGGTATTTTGACACATTTTATACATCTCCCGTAGTGTTTTCCTTGTAGTAGTAGTAGTTTAGTAGGATATTTTATGTATTACTGATGATACAGACGGAATAGTGCTTTCCCTTGATCCCTCTCCTACCGCCGGTTGGAGTACTAGGTAAGTACCAACAATTACTTGTGGGTTTGTCCCGTGTATAGACGGGCGGATACTCTAGACCAGGAGTAGCGGCCCACAGGGCCAAGTGCCACCTGGCCAGGGGTCATTTTATCGCCTCTTACTACTACTCTGTTCTTGCACGACGCTACTATATATATCTACTAACCCATTAGGCACCTATTCCTTTATAAGGCGATTTAAATAAAAAAATCATACTCGTGTTTAACCCTACGCCTACATTCCTATTAATTTGTTAGAATTAAAATTGTTACATCGAAGCCGGAGAGGCTTATTAATAATGCCTCATATTAATATTATATCTCTCGTAGTGGTGTCCAAACAATTAATTATTATTTTTGACAAGCGTCGGACTGAGATCGCGATAGCACTCTATCGGCCCATTTGATCTAAACCGAAGCCTCCCCCTCCCTTCCATCTCATGCCTCTTGTCTTACTTCTGACATCATTATTTAGTGCTGCACCACAAGCGACAGCCGAATTCGGCATCGTCGCTGTATAAGTTTCATTTATTTGCGAATACTATTTTTCTTTTAAATTATTATCTTATATTATATAATGCTTACATTCATATACATTAGAAAACACATTTGAAGTAAAGTCCCGAATGACAATACAACACACATAATGTACAATGCAGTTAAACAATAATAAAACTATAAGGTATTTAAAGGCAATATTATACATGATAAAAAATAATACATTCAATAATGCACGTAATCATTTATCTTATTTTATACTACTAATATATAAAGCTGAAGAGTTTGTTTGAACGCGCTAATCTCAGGAACTACTGGTCCGATTTGAAAAATTCTTTCAGTGTTAGATAGCCCATTTATGGAAGAAAGCTATAGGCTACATATCATCACGTAAGAACAATAGGAGCGAAGCACCAATGAGGAATGGTTCCAAATCTGGGTGTTTCTTTAACTATTTCACGCAAGAAGTCGCGAGCAGAAGCTAGTAAATAATATACATAATGATTATACCGATCATGCGCACACCAAAATAAAGTGAGAAGAGGATAATATTGCCTGTTGCGTTTCGGCAACGAGAGACCGAAGAGGCGGGCCTTTGCGCCTCACTACCGTCAACGTCGGGCTTATCGCGGGCGCGCGGCTGCCACCATCCACCATCCACCATCCACCCACGTCAAGTGCGCTTTATTATTTTTACATTTATAAAAAAATACTTAACCAGATTGGATCATACAGATGATAACATTCAAAAGGCTGTGTTGTTATGTTGCTTATTAATTCTCTGAATAAATTATTCACTGGTTTAATTGTTAATGCTTCACGTTTTAAATAATGTAGTGGGGTGGCCCAAAAGTTGTTTTGCTACTATATCGAAAGTTACTTTTCTCCATAAAAAAATCATTTTCAAAACGCAGCTCGATATATCAACTCCACACGATGCCCAATGATTTTTATTTTTCCATAATACAGGAGAAATAAATTATTTCCCATAAGGGAAAGAAGAACTTTTATAAATTAAAAAAAATGATTTTTATTTGTCAATTCACGTATTTTTGTAGGAAATTAAAGAAAAGGTATTTAGGTTTAAAATCTTGGTCGAGAACTATACACTTACTTACACTTGGACAGTTTTTTAACCTAATGTGCATATAATTACAATCACCATTTCTTGACGGTGGAGAGAAACATCGTGATGAATCCTGCACAACAAGATAATCGATGTGTCGCAAACAAAAGTCCAATTTGGACAAAGGTGATTGGTGTACTTTACTTTCCCTTGCAAAAATGGGAAGCCCGGTCAAGCACTGGGCTATTTGTGGGCAAAGACTTGTATGTCAGCTCCGTTGCACGCCTGAAGTTTAATCCTTAAAAATCTCATATACGCGACAGTGGCTGAATGCGGCCGAATAAGAAAACAATTGCTGGTGTTTAGTATCGCTAAAACTCAAAACGGTGATGACTATACAATCCGCATTTCATCGTTTGAAATGATAATTGTGAACGATATTAGATGCCGTCGTGCTCTTCGTGTATCCAAGGAAAGCGGGCACAAGTCATTCGAGACGAAATGTTTCCTGCTGTACTCGTAGCGAGCAGACATGTTTACGCGGCGTGGATGCTGCGGAGATGTGCCGCTAATGAGATGGGCGAGATAGGCCTCGTCTCCCTCGCCAACGGACCACCTGTCGAGAACTGATCTCCATCTCTCAAATAAGATTGCAATTACCACCTACATATACATGTGTACATGTATCGACTGTGCAATATAAAACCTATACTCACTTCAACGATTTATCTTACATTTGACTTGACTTGTCTATAAAGAGCGCCTTCTTTTTACAAGTTTCTATTTAACTTGCAATTGATGTATGTATGTATGTAAATTCGGATGGAATCTTGCAAGTTAAATTTGACCAACTTCCCGGCTTACGATTGAGCTGACATTTTGCAAGCATATGTGTATTGCGTGACAATGCAATAATATGGTACCCTGGAGCTGATCTGATGATGGAGTCGCAGGAACTCCTGTACTAAACAAGATAGACCCGCCGTGTTTGGGCTCGTTTTGCTTATCTTGGCTAGCACTCTGCTGCTATATGATATCCAGGATATCAAAAGCTTGTATTTAAAAACCTTTTTAGAAAAGCTTATTGTAATTCACAACGCTCAAACTGCTCCTTCGGCCGTTCCACGAAGCGGCCACGGTCGTTATGGTCGCCGCGAAACTTCACCAATAACGTCATATTTTTTGTACATGCTACAAATGTCCCGATGGTCATATTCTATTGTTCTAGTCGACGTAATAGTGATGCGCTCTAAATAATCTAATGCACAGAGTATCAACTATTGTTTTAACATAAAAAGTTAGTTATTTTAAAATGAGAAGGTTATTTCACTTTTAAATATAAACATGTGGGTCATATTATTATAGTGTTTTTAGTAACTGCACAATAGACCTGTCAAAAGTGGAATAAATTGGACTGGACATAACTAATATTCTTTTGTAAATTAATTATTGTGCATTTGTCTTACTGCGTATTTGCTGATGTATTGTAATTGCCAAAACTAGTAAAGACTGTGTCAGAATATGATATCGCTCCCAATACTGTTAATAAATAGTTTTGAAATGGTACAATATGATATATCGTTGAAATTCATACTTTTTCTTATGCTATGGTGAAAAAAAAATAATTAAATGCACTTGCTGATATATTTTAAGCATGTGATTGTTGTTTGTATTATATTATTTAAGTATGGGACCCTAGTGCGTTAACCATTAAGCCTACATGGCAATTAGCACTAATTAGTTTCAAAAAATCACAGTAACATTTTGTTTATTATGAAAAACACAAGAGAGAATCAACAATTAATTAGCATATAGTTTGTGGGTGGACTCCCATTAGGGCGTGATCACACCCGACTGTTTAAAATTACATTTGCATAAATTGCAATAATAAGTTATTATAATAATATACATGAAAGAAAAGTTCAAACATTTGTATGGTGTCAGTATTATATTTGTATTCGAATTAAACCATTTCTATATCATCAAAACGAACTAGAGGTTTCCTCGTGGCTTCGCTTGTGTTTGTACTATTCTTTACACAGAACTAGCAGATTACACACATCCATAATCATTTTGTATACCACTATGTGGTAGAATGTACTGTGCATTTACAATTGTTTAACACCTGTATGAATTACATTCTTGCAACAGTACAGTTGCAACAATATACCTACACAATGGATGATAACAAGTGTCTACATGAATTAACAGATTCATTCGTTCTTCTTTACAAGTTGAAAGTTAGTTGATTCTGAATCTGTCATCCGGAAGATTACTTGTTCTTTTAATTGATCCTATAATTTGAGCTAATAAATGGGCTCTCTAAAGAAGTGATCACTGAATCCATTTGCATAGACAAACGGGCAAAATAATAAGATATATACATATCTATAAATACGTGAAGTGTTAGTGGTGTCTTTAATGTATTTCAAACATGTAACTTGCGTCGCTATTGAAGGTGAAAAATGTTTATATCTGAAAGGATATCGGGATTAGTTTTTTGCTGTCGTTCACAGCGATACAGATCCAGTTGCATCATTCTGTCAGCGGGATATCTCGCTGTCCAGACCTCTAGTGGGTTTTTGCGGCGTCGTCGTTCGCCTCTAATTGTCGCCAACTATGGTGGTAATCTCTGCAAGTATATTTTTACATCTGTGTATTTTTGTATCCAGTTATATTATATTGATGAGACAATATAAATCATGTTGTTGTAGATAGATAGATAATATACACTTTATTATACACGGTACAAAATGAACTTAAAGACTAGAATTATATCTAGTTACGTACAAAAGGCGGTCTTATTGCTAAAAAACGTTCTCTTCCCGACAACCCAAGGCATCGATGGTTCTATACGTTACATATAGTACGAACTACTTACCTTATGATAAATTATATATATCGGAGGGAAGATATAAATCGGATAATTGTTGATTGGATTTATAACGCACAATATTATTTGTTTACATTTTAACTACTTTTAAAATTCTTAATTCTATTTTATTTGATTTGTTAAATTTTTCTATATCTTAAAGATCGTTCTAACCTAATAAAAGTTATGAATATTGTAATTTCATAAACGACCAATCAGAGCAGAGCATATGGCTCGGAGCGGGGTCAGACGCCCTCTATACTTTAGTAGTATCTACTTCGGTAGACGGAGGAGTTTTTGTGACACATTTGGTTGTTGGCAACAGGTCGAGTTGGACCATGGAGTATTTTAAAGAAAGTATTGAAGTTGGAAGTATGAGCAGTGCCCTGAACCCGCTGCTCGGTCTAAACTATGTCAAAATATTGATCGAATCTAAATTAAAAGTGTATAAACCGTGGCTATCGTGTTTTATGCTCGCATTTTACCCTGATGACGCCCACTAAACCTGCAATAACTAAAGGAGATGTCGTGAGAACGAGGCCTTCTCCGACATATATATTACATAGATATATTCTTAATATACATACAACAATGTGCCACCGAAGTTGACAGTAACGTCACGTGGAAGTATAGAGTATTTGGTTACGCATTCTTGTTGTAATGGCATACACAACTCCGCTGCCGCACCACTAACGCGACGCTGCTGATCCACTACCACACTTCCCCTGTCCCCCTATGTGCAGTTATTTTTTAAATGAATGTTTTATTTATCATATTATACGTACATACATACATACATACATAACTTCACGCCAGGTCCCTTGCGGGGTAGGCACGAACAACAGAGCGCCATTTAGGCTTATTCTTACACACCTCACTTGCTTCTTCTCTTCTTCTTCTTTCTTCTTCTTCTTCTTCTTCTTCTTCTTCTCATATTATACGTAACTTGTTTGAACTGGGGGCATCCTGATTGAATTCCCGAGAAAACTCCGGGATTTGCAATTAAAATTATAAACGTATTTTAGGTAATTTTAAAGACATATTAGTTTACGTTTCGAGCACTTTTTTCGCATTGATTACAAATATTATTGTCATTGTTTAAAAATCCATTTTCTTCTTTCCTTAACAACCCACGATTGCTGGTGATTGTATGTTCACTCACTTTGTGAGACCTATAGGATAACAAAACACTCGTAAATAATGTAGATAGTTAATTTTGAAGAATGTTGAAAATGGTGTTTTTGAAGAAGTGCTTGTAGACAATCCATTAATGTTGAAACATACAAGCCATCTCGACTGAGAATTAAGTGAACTAATGAGGGTGTAATTTAGTGGGCAAACAAGCGTGGCGATGGCGATGGCGTCGCCTGCCGCCGTGACAAATGCGTCTTCTAATCCCATGTTTACGGCTGTGCCGACAGATGGCCTTGTCCTCGCTTCTCATTATAATATTACACACATTATACTGAATATACGCTCCTATACTCGGAATGTGAGTACCTACTTTCTAAAATATCTACTAAGATCTCAGGCAGATAATGGTGTTTGATTTAGATCCATTTCTCAGAGAGATCTTTACTGTAATGCGGTATTGAGCTATACATTCATTATAATACTCAAAATAAATCAATCGTAAATAACAAAGTTTTTTTCAATTGCAGGAGTTCAGCCGACAGGCAGACGGCTCACCTGATGGAAAGCGGTTCTCGCCTGTGGACATTTTTTTGTGTTAATATTCAGAATCTGATATTTACAATAAAAAATAAAATTGTTTGTATGTGTGGTTCACACGCAGTAGAAGAGAACCCAACTGTGACAAGGGGTGGGAGGGATTCCAAGTTTCGTGACGTCACATTTCATATATTATATCGTTATAATATATTTAAATAAGCTTTATAACGCGAAATTTGAAGTATCAACGAAAAACTTCAAACACTGCTCCAACTCTATCTATATGAGCATAGTGTTTCAATTATAAAATATAATGTATACTATCTCATTCTCTCGCAAGCTTAGTCCTATAGATGTATGTGTTTATTTCTTTTAAGTGCCGCTTTTTCGTTTCATCGAGTTTCAAATCATAACGATTCTAAAGAAGTTTCACTTTAAAAATAATTTGTCATGAATTGTGATAAATTTGTTGCACTGCGAGATCCATTTTAACATTAGCTGTTTACCATATTTTGGACTAATGAGTTTGAATTCACATCATATTAGGCCGAAGTCAAAGGTAACTTGCGATCTTGAACACTTGTAATCAAAAAAAATTGTAAAAATACACATAAAAGCATAAACTATTTATCCCAACGTTTCTGCTCAGAAAACTACTCAAATCACGTATAAAGGCACACTTTTTATAATTCTCCAAAACACACTTAAAACTAAAACAAGAAAAGCGGACATATAATTCTTATGCTCTAATTGTATTGCCCATAACTCTTTTGGGTTCCGCCGTCGAATGGACGGACATACACTTGACCACACTTTAATTTAAATAATATAGATATTAAGAAGAGAAATTAACGAGCACGATCTGCCCTTTTGAAGGTTTATCTTTCAATAAACTGAATTTGATTTGTGATATCTGATAAGGGGACGCGCACCTGTCTTCATTAACATCGGTGTCATACATTGGAATACATGACAGCTTTTCAAATGCTACGCTACTAATTATTTCTGGATGTATCTTGTTTTATTTATTCCGTCATAAAAAGTCAATAAATACTTTCCTGGCATATTCGATGAATATAGAGGATTTCTTCTTTTTTATTGCATGAGTTCAGCAGACAGGCTGGCGGCTCGTCTGATGGAAAGTGCTTACCACTGTTTGCGTTTGCGTTTGCTGTAACACCAAAGGTGCTGCCAGTGTTGGGCCACTTTCTAAAAGGAGACTGGAATCTGGCCCCTACTGCCGGAACACAACCAAGGTTGTTGTTATGGCAGCATGCTCTAAACCAGGGATGGTAGCTATCCAGACAGGCAAATACCACCTGGCTGTGGCTTGTTTGGTCGCTTGTTACAACACTCCAACGCAGGAAATTATATTATTTCTCCTATTCCTGCACGGATAGAACCATTTGTTACGATCATGTAACTTTCGTTAGATCGTGCTTTAGCTCGGTCTACTTTCATCAAACCTTCATACATGCACATTTATTTCACTTGCTTTTTACCTAAATATTCTTCAAAATATTTGTAAATTACTATTGATCACTAAGAATTCACATTGGAATTCGATTTTTTTAAATCTAGCCATGTTAAAATGTCTCGTTTTCAGAAATATTATTGTGGGATTCCCGGGGTAAAAAGTAGCGCAGAGTCTAAGAATTAGCTGTCGTTCAGCGAAAACCGCATTAAAATCAGCCTAGTAGTTTTTACGTGAACCCCGAATAAACAGACAATATTACAAATAGAAATCTAAACAAAAATTGCATCGTGTTCACCATGGTTCATATTATATAGTCTATTACAATTGTTTTTTTTTCAATGGCTTCAATAGAATTTTATAATATTATAGATAATACACTAATTCATAAAATGAATATTAATAGATATGAAATTTCCGTTGATTGTAAGGGTGTGGGCGAAATCACAGATCGGAGCCTACCTTCATATTACTTTTCACACGTGGCCGTTGAATAACTGCCTACATTATATCAATAAAAGAGATTCATTTTAAAATTACAATAATTACCACTTTAATATCTTTTACAATAATAAAAATGTTAATATATTGATTTTAATTAAGTGTATCTTGCTTCTGATTGTAGAAAATAAAACGATGATCGTAAAAAAGAAATCAAATGAAGCTTCAAGGTTGAATCTCCTTGAAGTATTAGCCTTGCTTAGACAACATATTCTAAGATTGTTTCTCTTACACACTGTAGAGAAAAGGAATGATGAGGTTTGCATCAAATATTACAATTTGGAGTAATAAAACTACGCTTTTTACGGTTTTAAGTGCGGTAATTTATTTGATTTTTATTATTCCGATGTTTCTGCCACTTTACAGTGGCCGTGATCACGGAAGGCAAAGATGTCAAGTGTCAATTAGTTGTGTTAAAGTTTTATTTAGCTTACCACCACCTAAAAGTAGCCGAAACGTCGGAATAACAAAAATCAAATAAATTACCGTGCTTCAAACCGTTCAAACGTAGTTTCATTATGTATACAAGTCGCGAAAACAACACAATGTGCAGTATATCTAAAATAGGCGTCTTCAATAAAAACTTTGTTTAAAGGTAAGGTTTTAGACTCAGCATTTGTGGTCAACAAGACATATTGCTGACGACTTTCTTGCGCCGCTTCTTATCTTCAAGCCGCAACATGTTGCGACACGGTGGTAAATTAGATTAGGTTCCCATAGAGTAAATAATAACCATAAACAAAAATTAAATTGAACAAGTTAAACTAAATAGAAACTAACATCCTATTGGACACGACATCTTTGTCTTCCGTGATCACGACTTCTGAAAAGTGGCCGAAACGTCGGAATAAAAATCAAATAAATCACCGTGCTTAAAATCGTTAAAGCGTAGTTTTATTAGTTACTTCGAGACCGGCAACGCGTTGGTAACACACCTCTGGTGGTGTGTTATAGCAATTAACAAACATCATGCCGATTATGTAATCCGAGACCCGGACACGGAGCCAAGTGGATTATTGGTCGTCGGCATTTTAAGGTCAGCAGTCTGTGGGCTCGCTCCACGGGCGCGAGATCGGAGAGATACCTTAATCCTGTCGGCTAATAAGGTGGCCACGCACGCGTCGCAGCACTAGCGATTTATTGTAATAGCGCGCTTGCGTGTCACTTTGCGTCGCGTCTAGGTGCACAAACTAAGGCTGTGGCACCGACGACCGGGAGGAGCGGGAGCGGGAGCGGGACTTGCTACGCGATAAGGAAGCTTATGCTCTGTTATCATAGTTCTACACTAGCATTAAAAACGTCGCCAGTTCTCAAACTTCAAACCGCGTGCCAATCTTTACATCGTATAAGCTTTTCCCGTCTGTCTGTATGTATATCCGCTAACCACAGAACCGATTTTTTTTAGCGATTTTAACAACCAGTTTGTTAATTTTTCAATAAAGGTCTCACTCACTAGGAAACTAAAAATTTAGTATTAAATTTCCACTAGGATAAACTTTTTGTTATATTTATTTTCTCGATGTTTGTTTTGGCATAGCTAGAGCAGTTCAATTTTTGCATTGGATTATATCTCGAATATCTTACTGATTTTAATACGTTGAAATATAATTTTCCAAAAAAATATAGCTGTCTATTTAACTTCAAACGCTAAAGGGAACTTACTTGCATCGTACATCAACGGAGAAAGAATAAAATTTCGTGCAGCTCAAGAGGCGACAAAACAACCTACTGCCTGGTAGTATTCCGAGTGGATGGCTATTACTCCATCTCATGTTCTAGAGTATGCCACCTTAATAACCTTGAGTTGTGTTCCGGCATTAGCGACCAGGTTTCAGTCTCCCTTAAGGAGATCAGAAGTGTCTTTGTATCACCTTTGTCGTTGCTAATGTCCATAGGCTATGCTAACCGCTTTCCGTCAAGTGGGCCGTCTGCCGGTCTGCTTAACTCCTGCAATAAAAAAACACACATCAAGCTGTTATTACTGGCGTTCAGTTGGACCGCATCCGCACGCATGCGCCGTACACGCATGACGCATGGCCGTGCGCAAGCGCAGGTTTGTCCCCTCCCCATTTTGCTTCTCCACAGGGGTCATTATGTAATCCCTAATTTATAAAGACTACCGACTTCTTAAGAAATAAACAAGTCGTATTTTTTTAATATGTTGACAAAGTCATTGCTGGGCTTTAATACCTTATATCACAATTTATTGGTTAGATTGTGTAAATGCCTTGTTAGAAATTGAACCAGTCTTGCTTGTGTTGGCTTCCTGAGCAGATAACACTTTTTAATGTCTGAAATAATAATTAGAGGT
Organism: Dendrolimus punctatus; assembly: GCA_012273795.1. Lineage (NCBI taxonomy): Eukaryota > Metazoa > Arthropoda > Insecta > Lepidoptera > Lasiocampidae > Dendrolimus > Dendrolimus punctatus. The sequence continues at coordinate 2,328,408 of CM022545.1, forward strand.
CATTCACGGGGTCACTACCACATGGGCAATATAGGCCCCAGTGTACCAGTACATGTACTTCTTGCGGCGGGGCTGGGTTTAGCGATAAGCAAACTGTTTCAAAGTGAGAAAGAAGGAGAATGTGACAATTCTGATGAGAATTTGTGATTGAGCACGCACGTACCTGATTAATGAGCATGGAAGCAGCTGTTCCTCTGCTCCTCAGTCCACTTCACTTTCACTTTTGTTATGTTGTTGTAATTTGTTTATTATTTATAAGGCGGCAACGATATGTAGTTTAAGTTATTGCGAGTATTCCGAGCGTAGTGTATGTTTTGTATTATAATATTGGGTTATATTAATTTTTTATTTTATAATATATTAGCCATGTGCGGGGCGATTTAATTTATTATGACATGAGATCAAAGAGTATATTGAATATATGGAGATAGAGTCTTCAGTCGGGAGAATCGTGCTACTAGCACATCTAGCGAATATTAATGGCGCTAACTCGTATATGAACGTACCTAATATATGCATGCGTGTGTGTGTGTGTGTATGTATTTGTACGTATAGCGGGTTTGTGTATACTTTGTCTTATTCATAGACAGAGTAAGTTTGAACGCTTATGGTTTCTAAAGAAGCGTTCAAACTTACTCTGTCTATGAATAAGACCGATATTCTATATATTGTATGCTTAGGTATGGAGATTTCTTCCACCAGGAATTCCAACTGTATTTAAAATAAAATTTCATATTATTTATAAATTGTATATAATTTTAATTAATACATATCACTGCACATCAAGTTTTGTGTTGATATAAAAATCCAATAGTGTGTTTGGTCGGTCCAATTAAACAGATTCACAAGTCACATAATAATAATCAGTAACTTCGATATCCAAAAGCAGTTTTCCTTAATAGATTCGCCAGAGTCCAAAACTACATATAGATCGTTAATAATAATCCACTTCATAAAACAAACAGAAAACTATCCCAGATGTTAATATACATAAGTCGAAAATATGACGAAAGTCGGCACTTGATTTGAATATGCATGTTTATTTAGAAATATTAAATATTATTATATTTGATTAAATAAAAATGGGTTTCATTTGAGTTTTTTTGATAATGTCATTAATAACAAAATAATGCTAAGCAACGAGCTGCAGTCTATGGCAGGTACAAAGAGTTTATTATCCACCATGTAAATACTGCATAATAGAGAACCCATTTCAGTATCGAATAATCGATAAAATAAATCCTGTCAGATATTTGTAAATTTTAAGGATAATTATAGGCATAGGTATCTTATGACTAACAACAGGTAGACGGAATCTCCCATATTAAAATCTAAAGGAAGGCGATTTTGGAATATGAAACTATATGAAGATTTGCCATCGCAAGGATGAGATGCAGAAGTCTCCGAAGTAGCGGACCCACGTCCTACGTCCGCTCTTTTCTACAAAACGGCTAATTTCTGCAAAACTGCTTATTAAAACGTAAAGAGGGATATAGCTCATTCGCTCTAAAGAACTGTACTACTCCTTTTGCTCAGCAGCGACACGTAATAGAAATAGAGCCGACAACTCTCACTATAGTCCATTCAAGAGCCTATAGAGCTAAAGCGAGTCGTGTTGTGAGACGTAAGTACGACAAAATTCTAGATCAAAATATCACTGGCGTAAACAAAATATTTTTGATCTACTTTGAAAGAATGAAAGATTTAATATTTATTAACGTTACTTGTCAATAAAAAGAATGTCATCATATAAAAATATGCTTAAGTATGTTAAGCGCGCCACTTTCCTCTGTTCTGAACAGTGTCTAGATTTCTCAGTTTTGACGTTCGTTTAGGTGATCCACTCTTATCTTTCTAGTGATACTAACTGGTCGCCCCAAGTATGCTTTCCTCATATTCCAATCCTCCTCCATCCGTTCTACGTGACCGAGCTAGCGGAGATATTGAGCCTTTCTCTCTTCAATTATTCTAGGCTCGGCCACGAGGTTTTCTATGTCGGAGTTGGTTCAGGGTCCGTACTATCTCCTCTGTTTGTTGGATCCAAACAGTAAACTTGCTAATAACTTATTGTTTTAAATTGAGTTTTTATATTTGATTAATTTCTTAGATTTTCTAAGTAATAATTTAAACTACAGTATAATTTTAAAAAAGTTGCACAGCTTTCAATGTTGAAATTGGTAAGAATATTTGTGCATTATGATTTGTTGTTGTTGTTAAAAAAATCCAATTTATGTCTTAATATAACAAATAGATTATTTTATTGATACATCTTAGTCCATAAAATATAGCACATAAATATGTAATAACGTTGAAATAGTTTGCATTTAGAACATTTGTTACCCATGCAGACTCAACCAATGTGTATATTACATAAGTTAATGCACATATCATTTTAAAGAATACTTTACTCCATTTAAAAAATATTTACGTGGCGTTTGTCGATACATTAATCGTCAAGGTATCGATTAACTCAATTTGATAAGATCATAATAAGCCATCCCTAACTACATTAACAAGTATTGACACTGTCGTAATTTGGCACTTTTTTTTTCAATGACTCCATTTACTTTGGTTAGTTATAAAGAGTCTTAATTAAATGTATTCAAACATATATTAAATATATATCAAAAATATTTATTTCTAATAAATATTTATGTTTTTATAAATGTTTACTTATATATTAATAACTTAGAAAACAAATATATGTGAAACAAAAACTTAAGGATACTAGCAGTGCTATCTGTCATGTAAAGTTTTAATCATTCTACGAATAACCTGACTAAATGAAAAGGACCGAAAGATCTAAACACTAACAGGAAATTGAAAACATTCATAAATCTATAAGTTAATAGCGATTTTTTTAAATTTTTTTTCACCTTCATTTGTTTTAAGTTTATACCCCATGCATGAGATGAACGACTTATTGACATGCGTGCATAAAAGAGAACACGCCGTCCAATTTAAATTAATTAAAGAAAAGTTTGTACAGGCCGAAAGAAGGTTACTCGGCGATACCAGTACTCCTGCGGGGCACACACTGGGACGAAAATAATGCTGGTTTCAAAATAAAGCACTTTATTGGAACAGATAACTTATCTTAGGTCTTGCACTGAAGCGATAAAAGCATCTATTTTCCTTTTCCTTTCCACTTCCTCTTTTTCATATCCCAATCCCTTATTTCAATCCCATATCCCATTCTCTCTATTCCATTCCCTTATCTGACCCGTAACTACTTTTCATTAACTAGTTTGTTATCTCTTTGCTTGTCAACTTCGCAATAAAAACGGTAATAAGCAGTTTATGTAATAAATAATAAAAAAGAAAAATCTAAAACAGTAAAATAAGGCCAGATAACCTTGTCCATCCGGTGGAAGAGACTTTAAAAAAATCTCAATAAAAAAAGTTACAAGCTTGAATGAAACATAGTGTTAAGTTCTCCCACGTCTCCTAAAGACTTTCTTTTGAGGCCACGTCTACGAGTAGAGGCCGATTTGTCCTCATTAAAGCCGCGACGCTAGCTTTCAACACTTTTTAAAATATTTTTATTCCACTAACACTTTAAAGAATTACCGTAATTTGTTGTGAGATTATGTTGTGTGTAAGAAAGCATGTTTTGGATGTAAATACATTATTAGTAAGCATTCATTTTTTCAATAATTAATTACTGACAAATTTTTAAATAACATACAATTTGTTATTACATAATTTCTTATTTTCCGTGTAATCTGTTTGTTTATACATTCGCTATATTATAAAAGTAAACAAGTTTTGGTAGTCACAAAAATTGATTTAAGACAAACATTGTATTCTTTACAAAGTAGTAAAAGTCTGATATATCCGTTACCTCATTCTAAACAAGTCCACGCAACGGGGTTTTCAGCGGTTTTCACCATCAGTTACATAATTTAACTGAAGGTTTATATACATAAAAAAACTTAATTAAGTTTATATTTAAGTGAAATAGTTAGATAGTCCCACAGCAGGGAAAGTTATAGTAAATACTAAAAATATGTTAAAAATTCACTTGCTTGTATTTTATATTTCAAAAATAAAAATAAAAAAAACATAATTGTTCTTAATCTTTATAAATTCAATGAATTGAGCCAATTCTCTCGAGATAATTGTTCGATTATTTTCGAAAATACAGTAAAATGTTTTTTTATTGCACGAGTTAAGCAGACAGGCAGACGGCCCGCCTAATGGTCAGCGGTTGCCATCGCCTATGGCCATTTGCAACACCAAAGGTGCTACAAATGCGCTGCTGCTCCTTTAAGAGAGACTGGATGCAGGCCACTAATGCCGCAACACAACCCAATTTACCTTGATATGCTTTTATTTTCCTTCATCTTTACCACATGGTAATTGTAACAAAAAACTGCCTTAACCTTCCTTCCAAAATTCTATAATCTAACTGCGGATTGGAGTTAAGGATGCGAGTGCGCTGATCATTGAACTAAACAGCTTTTTGCATAATTAAAATAACTAATGGTCGTCGCCTAGTAAACAAAATTCGATCATAATTAATTTAAATTATAAGTTTGAACATTATTAAGGTTCCGTTGTCAAAGACCATACTTCTCTAATCACAGATTTCGCCAAGGCTACACTCTTAATTTTACTTTAACAATAAACAAAATAGTATTTATATGAGCGTGTTTCGAATACATGGTATAATAAAAAAGCATTACACACACTAGTGTGTAATGCTTTTTTATTGATTTAATATATTCTTTATGCATAAATAATAATAAAATATTAGCATTCGTCGTTTCTTGTCTATAAAAACTATAAGTGTGTGAAATTTCATACTCCTCTGTCAGCGCAATTATCGTAAAAAGTTTTTGCTTCATTTTTGTATAATTAAAATAATGTATTGAAATATTAAACATCGATTCTGTTCCCCGACCGGCTATATATGGCAACCTCACCGCGACCTTTGAGTAATTAAGGCGGGTGCACACGCGGCAATAAATCGGCAGCGCGATACCGCATCGCAATCGCGGCCTATCGCCGATCGAATCGTAGCAATACAATGAATGCCCCACGATTTGGCCGCACTCGCGCATTACATTACAGAAACGGACTGCTATTCATGTTTCTCGGATAGCCAAGTGTTCATTGCACTGTCTTTTGATCGATCTCAATTAAATAGTTTTTCAGTGTTAAGTTTGTCCAACGGAATTATAGAAACAATATAAATGTACATAAATATTGTCATGTCCACTTGCGACGATCCCGACAAACACCCTTTATTTCAGCTTATTTTATTAATCTTTTAATACTTGCATGTTTATTTCAGTTCCTTTTTACCTGACCTTTGATCAAAGTAACTTCAGTTTAATTATGTTAAAAACGTCGCAGTCTGCCAGTAGTAACGCTAGCACTCATTGTGCAGTAATATGCTTGTTTGGTAATTCTGCGTTTATTTGTTCTATCTACATTCCCAAACCACCTTTCTTAAATCCCTTTTTCAACTTGTATCACTACGTCTTCTTTCAACCCACAACAATGTAAACACTATCAACTAATACATATGTAATATTGTCGTTAAATTTTGAAGAGGATTTTTTGTAAATGCTTCGAATATAACTAATTAAGTAATTGCTAGACGTTTGCACTAACCAAGAATAACACAATCACGAACATACTCTCTCAGAAAAAGAATGTTTAAGTCGTATTTATATAAACTTAAACTTTTAAAAAATATCTAAGAAAACTCAAAAAATCAGTCAGTTGCTTAGAAATTTGATTAAAAAATATTTTTCCTAGCACTGCTTTTAAGTAAGCCTTACAATAACTAGTTGATTCATAACATTCAATAAAATAAATAATCTATAATATTTTATTATGTAATCAAATATGTTCAATTCATTTCACGTATTACTGATAGAATAATTTTATTAGTAAATTTAAATTTTAAATGATATCCAAATATTATATATAGCATTTATCTAAAACAAATATGTTGTGATGTGATAAATGTGAGAACGGTCCAGTAGATCCATATACATTTTGTATAATTGCATAAATTAATCACAACTCAATAAAACCAATGCATAATGAAACTTGTCTTTATTATTTATTTATTCATAAAACTTGATTGGATATTTGTATAGGCTTAATCTTCAACTTAGCGAATGGCTTCTCATCAAGAGAGATTTACATATTTTTGGATTGTAAGAAATCTTGGAATATCTCGACTCACTAGTGATTGCCCTACATTTTATAGAACTTTACTGGACAGCTTATTCATACTTTTCATAAGTAATAATAATAATATTTATTTTCGAAAAGTATTTAGTAATGCCTCTGGTGTTGCAAATATCCATAGGTGACGGTAACCGCTTTCCATCAGGTGGGCCGTAACCATATCTGTTGTATTATCGAAATTAAAAAAAACTAATATAGACAGTGTTTACATTTCCTACTGGTCAAGAATTAAGTGAGGCCTATGTTTTGGAAGCCAATATTAATACCTATAACGGCAATTAAATATAATCGTCAGCCATTCGCAGTCCACTGCTGGAAGTAGGCCTCCCCAAGTCGACGCCACTCATCCCTGTCCTCTGACTTCCTCATCCAGCGCTTTCCGGCGACCTTGCACAGGTCGTCAACCTGCCATTTCAACTTGCTAATTTTGCGAGCTATGTCCATAAGAGAAACACCCAACATAGCTCGCTCCATAGCCCGTCGAGTGACTTGGAACTTGAGGACCAATCCTGCCGTCAGTGTCCATATCTCGGCCCCTTACGTCAATTCATTAAATATAATACTTTAAACTAATTATAATATAATACGTTAATAAAAGTGTGCGTGTTTTTGTATACGTATTGCACCATTTAGAGAGCAATTTTAGCACATTGTGTGTATGACTTGCCTTATGTAATACATTTTTAGCATCTATGACAGACTTATTTTTAAAGTATTGAAATTATATGTCATTCTCAATCTAGTGAAAATGATCAAAAATAGTACTTTTTGTCAAACGCTACATTTTTCCAACGATGGCGATTTATTGACACAAATTTAGTACCAGCTATTCAGCATAGGTCGCGATTTGTTCCCTTATCGCGTTATCCTGATCGACACGACACGACGTCGCGGCCATGCCCCGGTGATTTAGATCGCGCCCCTTATGGAAATATCGCCGCGCTCATTATCGCCATTTCCTCAATGTGCACCTAGCTTAATAACAATTACTTGGGATTTATAGGTTGTTACTATAACGCTAAGGATGGCATGTTGACATTTATATTTATTGACTTATGTTTCTTATGCTTTGGGCGTTATTATTTGATACAGATGTGACTAATTTAAAATTAAACTAACAAACAATAATTAATGCCGTTTTAGTTTCACGCCACGAGGAGGGTGAATTGAAAATCACCGCTGTGTCGGATATAATTCTGGGACGGTAACAAGTTGAGTGCACATCTTGTTTGTTGGAAATCTGGCGTAAAAATTCTTAATATATGCTCAAGACACATGTGAGTACAAGTGTCGCAATTTCCTCAAATAAACTTCTTCTTTAAGGGGTTAAGAAAACCATGACAGGAATTGCATCCGGAAACTGTACGCTGCAGCTAGGTAGAGCTGCAACGGTTCAGTGCACTCAACCAGAGGCCGTTAACAATAAGGATTTGTAATCACGGACTAACATTGAACAAATCAATCGAACATGAACGCAGTCCTTTGAGTCAACGCACGTTTCCATTGTAGCCTTTTACGAGTGGCAATTCAATTTGATTACACTTTTACACTCCATTCGTGAGTAGTAAATATTTTTAGTGACATATCACGAGATGCACCGAGGGTTGGAAATAACCGGATAACAAATTATAGTTGAGAATAATGACTTGTCATGCAGTCGACCACCTGTAGGGTCTCTTTTTTGTCCCCAAATAAAGAATTTTCTGGAAAGTGTTTCACAATCTGGAGACCCTGACCACTTGGTCTATTGGGTTTTCTAAACTCCACTCATGTCCACTCTTCTACAATTAACACCATAGGTAAGAAAAGAATCCTAAGGGATCAAAGGTTAATATGTAAGTCATTGTAGGTTACGTATTGCATACATTTTTTATTTCAATGTAATTCTTATTTCTTTCTCTTTCTTTAAAGTAAAAGTTAACAACATTCATATTAATACGTGAAACAAAAACTTTTTATGAAAATTGCGCGGAGTTTGAAATTTCACATACAGTTTATATAGAGAAGGAGTGAAGAATGCTAATATTTTATTTAAATTATGCATAAAAAATCCATTTAAACAATAGAAACATTACACACACTACCATGTATTTGACACACATGCGCACACACACAATTAACAGCGTAGCCTTGGCGAAATCTGTGATTATAGAAGTATAGTCTTTGACAACAGAACCTCAATAATGTAATAACCACTAGTTTAATTAAAAGGGTGAACGCATAATTTTTACATTAATTAAAATTTTACATTCTTATGTACAGAATAAAGTATATTGTAAACACAACACATAATCGTGTACAGATGTTCTAATTCAAAAACCTATTGTAAATTCATTAATATTGTGGCGACCGAGGGTGGAACTGCCCAGCAGCGTAAATCAGTTTTAGAACTTTTAGAAAGAACTAGAAATTTCTGGAAGGAAAAGGCAAGGACGGATATATTTAGAAAAGGATAGACGATAAACGAAAGAAGGAGGTAGATAGATGTTAGAAAGAGATGGACGACGAAAGAAAGAAAGAGATAGATAGATGTTAGAAACTTATAAACGAAAGTTCCCGAACAGAAGGTTCGGGAAGGAAGAGACAGAGATAGATAGAGGGATTCTAGAATATTCTTTCGGGTATATAAACAGCGTAAGGCGCGCCTACCGGGTAGTTTTAGAGTTGAGTTGAATTCAAGACGGTGAAGCGACAAGTGCGATACTAAAGAGTTGGAAGAGAAAGTTAATAGAAGACAGAGACGAATTAAGTGGTGAATTTAGCGACAAGTTTGGTGGACAGATACGTGTACACATACAGATAGGTGTGTAGCGTAGTTCGAGAGAGGAACCAGAAGCGAGCTACACGCAATGATATCGGAGGTGGTCTACGCAATATCGGCGACGGTATTGAGGGTGTGACGTGACTACTTATCGTCGCGACCGTGCATCGTTGGTCGTGCGTATAGGGGCAACCTTGCCGAGAGAGAGATACTACGTGCGGCTGTGTAAGTCAATAAAAGAGTTACATTTAAAATTGGTGTTTTCTTCCGATCCATAAGTGCGTACCCCCGCTCGCGCGTAACAATATTTTGACACATTGTACGGTTTTAATAACTTATATTACAATTAATTTTTATTTGTGCTGTATTTATTGCACATTATTAAAATTTAATACCAAGGTAAAATTAAATATTTGAAACGTGTAAACTTCTAAATGCCAGACATTATGCGGAAAAAGTATACTGAAGTACTACTTTGGACACATAGCCCAAAAGAAACCAGAGAAACTGGAAATACTTGTGGTCACTAGACAAGGTGAAGGCAGGATACCTCGTAGTAGATCTTCTGGACATGTCAATTAACTCTCTCAATTATTCAATGCTATCATAGTTACGATTGTCACTAGCGAGGGAACGAGACAATCTTAACGTCATAATGGTTCCGCACAAACGAGCGGTGTTATGCGCGTGCGCATCCACGAGACAGATATTAATCGAATCGGCGATACATAACGAATGCGTTGTGGCGACGGCGGACGGGCACAAATCACGATGCCCATCGCCTTGCTTAATCTAATTCATTAGTTTAATTAAGCTAATGTTGCGGGCACGCCGCACACTGCACGCCGCACGCCGCACGACCCCTACTCCCGCCCACCAGGTAACGTTGGCTACAGACACACAGATCCGATCAAGAAAAAACTGTGTAATAAATCTTATTGCGGATTGCGCTTGATTTCTCGGCGGAGGAATGATATAATTACATGATTGCCAGGCATGGCCGCTGCTGCTGCGCGGACGCACCTAAGGCCGGGCGCCATCACACACTGTAGCGGGCAATTTGCACTTGCGGCGGAATATAGTCTGAGGTGACAAGTGGATTATATCTCAAAAACTATTTAACGCATCCTTTTAGTATGGATATCTTATTTTCGTTGAATTTTTTTATTAACTTTACCACCTGTGCGTTGGTTTTATAATATTTCTACACCATGCTTTGAAAATTAAAAGAAACACGCACTTTGGGTGAATTATATTTATTTGATAACAAAATGATTCCCACAGTAGAAGTAGAGAACGCCGCGGAGGCAATATCTCAGAAACCGGAAACGTTTGGAATCCAACATTCACCTGATCTATACTTTAATAAATCTGTAAATGGTTTGAGTTTGTACATTGCGTTTAAAATGTGAAAAAAATGAGGAGGGATAATTGGGACCAAGAGATTACGAATGAAACCCGATATAAGGCTGGCTTATAACCCAAATAAACACTTAAGATACGTTTTATATCGATTAGAGACGTCGTTTACTTGGAATAGACGAATTGGCAAAGTAGATGGTGCTGCGATTGCGATGCAAACAACTATCGCTGTAGGTTGCCCACATGTCATTCATTACGACGTATTAGGTAATTCAAATCAGGGTGGCTGCGACTTTTCTTTACGTTTTGCTGTGCAGTTGTCTACACGTCTATTGACTTAGTTTTTTTTTGTAATTGTAGTGAATTTAACAAGAAACTAAAGTATTGAAGGCTTATAATATGAAATACCTAATTAAGTTTTTATGTACTTAACCTGGAATCTACTATCCAAGGTTTTTCACGCGGCCTAGCCACAGGGAAAAATTTTTGTGGCTAAAATAAATGAAGAAACATTAGTAAGATTTTTTAATCTGAGTAACAATTCCCTAAATGCCTCTGTACAACAGTGCCTACTAAACATTTTTATTTTATTTTATTTTATTTTATTTAAGTGTATGATATTCAATTAGGTAGATTATACGCGTTACAATGTAAATTTTAAATAAAGAAAATATTCTATAAAATACCGTCTTATCATAACTAATACAAGGAAATAAACAAGGGTATGCACTGTTTATTGTACTCCCTTTACTTGTAAATAATATGATGGTAAAATCTATGAGGCCGCGATGTTTTGTGGATTGTAAAGACCGTGTCAATTCATTTGACTATCATCTATTAACTGATAACATGATGTGTGCAAAGCTCAATTATCCGCTATGATGAACCCGCTTGCAGTCGCGCCGATGCTTGCCCGCGTACGGTCAGCAACACACCGGCGGTATTGCAATTGTGAGGCGGAAAAGCAGCGGCCATTAGCCACGAATGTGCGCGGCTAATGCCTTCACACAAACACAGCACACAGCGTGGCATGAATCGTATAAGAAGCACACTTGTTTATTCGGCAGCTGTTCTTTTTAATTATTTATCAAATTCACAATCACATCCTGTCTGGTCGTAAATCAATCTAGATCGCTGACTTTACTGGAGCTCGTGATATATTACGATCGGTTTCTTATTGTCCTTTATGTCTTCAAATGGGTACAAAATATACAATTTTGATGATATTTTTATACAGTGTGATAGATCATTCGTTGTTCAAAATCAATTTGTTATGTATGTTAACTGACTGATTAACTGATCATGCGGTTAGTAACCTTTTTTTTTTCATATACCGTAATTCTTTTTTACCTTTATTTATTTGAGACTTTTGCCACATAGGCATGTCAGCCCCATCTAGCAAGCACACAAAAACTCGTATATTAAAATTTAAACACTGAGCTTGCTAGTAAACTAGCCTTCTTTGAGGATGGCTCTACCAGAATTTCTGTAAAAATATCTACTTTAAAACCCAGCTTTATCCCAGCTCCCTGATCAGTTGTTCTGTGCCAGCTTCATTTTTGCTGCATTCCATTAAACAGATGTTGGACATCCTCACGAGTTCCACGCAGAAGACAGTTTATACCGTAATTCTGCTCAGTTACATTCAGATGTTTTTAGGATTCTGGTGTCAAAACGGATTTTAAGGTCGGTCTGTGTGTTACACCTGGTTATTCACGAACTAATGTTGTTATACATATTAATTATCGTAAAACGTACAAAAAATATTTCTTTAATTTTAAAAATGAATAAAAAGTGAAAATTGAAATTTAAAAAAAATTGTTTCATTGATTAATACGAGTAATTTAAATGATGGAGGCTCTATTAGCATATTACAAATATATTATTTAACAGTAATTATTTTTTAATCTGTAATAGTAAAGTGTAATAAAAATGTTCAAAAATTACTAGAACCATACTTTTTAGAAAGGGAATTCAAATCAAATCTGGCTTAAAACTTTATGAAATTCCAGTCACTTGTTGCAGACTTACCGTTCAGTATAGAGCAAATATCCGACAATTAGTCACACGAAGATGAATGCATTAATTATAATAATACGGATATACGAGTACGAAGTCGGTTTCCTGGCCAATAATTCCAATAATCAAGAAATGTGCAGTGCTCATCGCATCCTGCATCAGATAAGAATAGGTATTATTTAATGAAATGCTGATGACATGGGTATATTTGAGCATTTGATCACTATATTAATTCATTGCTTTATAATATTGCATGACATTATCTTTAACTGATATAATACAACTTAGGAGGTTCCAGCAATAAGTAAATTTAGTTCACTACATAGTCTAGATATTTTTCATTTATCAGGTTAAAGTTATCTATTAACTAAATTATAAACAGATTGTATCAAAAAGTAAAACAACAAGAGCAATAATTAACGTTGCCATTCAACGCGGAAATGCGGCCAGATCTTGGGCGCGCTCCCCGTCGACAGCGATTTGGAGTCAATTTTTTTATTTATAGATAATTTTATTTTGTAAGTATGGCTTTATTTATTTAGTTTATTTTTTACATATACTGTGTAATTGGTAATGTTCGTACTCGTTCTTTGTGCGCTTACTAATTATTTCAAAGGTGATTCGGAACAAATATTTATCTCTGCGAGTTCTGTGATATTTTTAACTTACTCTGCCGTAACACAGTTTAAAACTAGTACGGGGAGTAATGATTGTCGCAGAATGTTAAATTAAGCACTATTGTATACTGTACTTGTATAGCTTATAACTGGAGATCAATAAATTCTTTAATAACTGAAGATGACTTTTTTTTGCATAAAATATTTTTAATATTTATCTCATTTTATGAAAAAAAGTCCGGGCATTCCAGGGAATTAAGAGATAGAAATGAACCGTCTAACTTCAACTTATAATTGCTTTTAATTTATAAATATATTTTTAAATGTTTTTTTGTGGCGTTATAAAATATTTCTGACCAGTTCCACTGTGCAGTTTGCTAACCTAGCAAGTGCATTCCAATGTGGCATGCGGCGTAGCTTACTAAAACTACTTTCTGTTGTATCGAAGGGAGCTATCTTTATAATGTTAATTTTAAAGCACACCACAAAAAATGCCATGAACTTCAACAATATGCCATTTCACAAGTTACTGGAAGAGATATCATATTTTAATACAGTCTTTACGTGTTTTGACAAGTGTAATAGATCAACAGATGCCTAGCAAGACAATAAACTCACAAACATTTATTTAAAATAGTGTCAGTTGCTAGGTGTTGAAATTCCACAGCTGAGTTATTAATGTTAAATTTGTCATCGGCCCGTTGTGTTGGCCTATTGTTGGCCACCGATCTGATAGCCTTGTTATCGGATTGGACGTATCAGTGCCGCTGCTCCAACAAATTGGAAAGCGGCTCGCACTGAGGTGTATCTCTGAGTTATGATCGACCCCCCCACTGCCCCCCCCCTCCCCCTCAACGCTATCTCTAATTAACATCGCCCCCGGACGCGGCTGCGCTTGCGCCCGCTCAAAAACAAAATTTCAATTCCAATTATCAGATTCGACGACTTAGTTTGGAACCCAGATATAAATTCTGTCGAAAAAGTATCGGGAATGGATGATTTGTTTATGGTTCCAAATTCAACTTTTTTTTTGTAAATTGGTACAACTGTTTTTCATTTTGGCGCGGAGTTGAGTTGCCACGCACAAGGCTATCATTTTGACCAAAAACTCAACAAATACCCTCGAGCAACCACCTTATTCACCAGATATGGCTCCAGCCGCCATCATTCATTTTCTTAAACTCAAATTACTACTTCGTGGCACCCATTTTCATTCGCTAGATTCCGGGACTCAATTCCGGAAAAGTGTATACATTTTTTTTTTGGTGATTGGTTTATTTGCTGGCGTAAGTGTATAGTTATTGAAGGATCATACTTTGAAAGTGTTAAAATAAATTTGAATGAATAACTAACAGTTTTTGTATTATTAACCTTTTCACGGTACTATTTGACAGAGTAGTAGTAGAGGCTTCATTTTTTTTAAAGAGAAGAAATCGGTTTATGTTTTCGCCACCCTGGGGGAATCACGGTGAGCAGTAATCATGCCCTGACTGGACTTTCGTCAGCCAGAACGTCAGGGCGCCGTGCCGTCTTCTAATGCAGCCGAGTAGGACCCGTGGCAAACCCAGCGCTGGGTTATGGCGCCGGTCTCGTGCCCCCCCTCACTAGGGAGGAATCGTCAATTTGGTCGTTGGATTAAAACTGGATTCCATTTTCCATATTTTCTTTTAACTTAACAGCCAGGGTCGCAGGACTCCACGTGGGCCCTGGCAGCATAAACGGTGATGAATTTAAAAACGGATTTCTCTCCTTTAAAAAAATATATATTAGATACTTAAAGCAGATAGATAAGTAAACTAAGAACAATGAAGGAACTTTATTCTCTTTACAATGTGAATTTCAAAGACTGGAGATGTATATAAATAATGTGTATCACGAAGACTAGAAGATTTTTGTGGGATCTTGGATCTGGGACCTCGTGTAGGAGTTGTACATGGGGCAATGTTGTATAAATATGTTCTTCTTGTTATTGGTTATATTAAAATGAATGTTTGTCTGTATGTCCTTTATAGAACCGCAAACTAAACATTTGATCATGTGATAATCTTTAGCAAAGTAGTTGTGCATGAGCCAAAGAAGGTTTCTGAGTTGGTTCACATTGGACCCGGTAGGTGGCGCTGCTGTCGGCATATCGATTGAAGCTATTACGGGGAGGACGTCGTCTGACGGGACAGCTAGAATATACATAAATATTATCACTTTTATTTCCCTTACGCAGCGAAGGCCGTTCACCAATCCGCTTACGTGACCTTTCCACACACTTTGCTTCTATAGCTTTTGTTCATGCGTAATTATTTCAAGTATTTATTACCTAAGTTTTCATCAAACATTTATGATTTGATCTTAGTTAATCTGTTGTCATTAGGTCTTTTCAGTCTCCTCTTATCTATTCTACAAACCACCTTTAATATTCATTTTTTAATCTGCTTCCAATCCACATCGTTCCCTTATAAAGAGTTCCTTATCATATCACTAATCTCACACACCTGTACGCATTTATCGAAGCCATTCCAACTTTATAAATGTATTAAGTAGTTGAAAATTAAGGGTATCGTTTGGTAATGTTTTAAAAGAGCAAAACAATTGAGTTATTGTGGCGCGCTGACAGGCCTATCTCGTAAGAGGCCCGCCACGATCGCCCCACGACTCTCGTCTTTCTTGTTCCTGTTTCTCTTTCCTCCGATAAACACGCGTCTGTTTTTACTTCTTGTTTTAATTATTAATGTGTCTCGCTGTGTGCTTAAAGACCAAATAAATGTTCTTTCTTCTTTCTTACTCATTACTAATCTGCTTATTTCATAACGTAGAAGTTCTTTAGGGTGATCGGTCGATTAAATTTAATAAGAAAAATTAATAAGACTCGATAACTATACTGTCCATTGTATAGGAAATAAAAACAATTCAAACAAATATTAATATATAAACAAACTTCGAAAAAATCGAACCTGGTAGACGTGATGCCACCTACCTGACCCAATTGTGAATCTAAAGTCTAAACCATTTTAAAACCCATACGAACATACACTATGTGTGTGTTAGATATATATATATATATATATATGTCGCAGAACGGCGTCGTTCTCACGACATCTCCTTTAGTTATTGCAGGTTTAGTGGGCTTCATCAGGGTAAAATGCGAGCATAAAACACAACGGCCACAGTTTATACACTTTTAATTTAGATTCTATTAACATTTTGACATAGTTTAGACCGAGCAGCGGGTTCAGGGCACTGCTCATACTTCCAACATCAATACTTTCTTTAAAATACTCCATGGTCCAACTCGACCTATTGCCACCAACCAAATGTGTCACAAAAACTCCTCAGTCTACCGAAGTAGATACTACTCAAAGTATAGAGGGCGCGTCTGACCCCGCTCAAGACATGCTCTGCAATTACAATATTCATAACTTTTATTAGGTTAGAACGATCTTTAAGTTATAGAAACATTTAACAAATCTAATTAAATTACATTAAGAATTTTATAAGTATATATATATATATATATATATATATATATATATATATATATATATATATATATATATATATATATATGTGTAAATATGTATATTAAGTATATATCTATTTAATATATTAATCTTCTGCATATACTTATATAATATATAGTAATATCATTATGTATTTATTATTAAAATGAAAGTAGTATATGTTACGTATACAACCATCGTCATTATCATCTCAATTCATTCCTGGGGTTGTCTGGAAGAGATCGCTTTTCAGCGATAAGACCGCCCTTTGTACTGAATTAGATAAAGTTTTAGTCGCTCAGTTCATTTCTGTATTGTGTAAAATGAAGTCTTATTTTTGTCTGACTGTTCTATAATAAAGTCTGAAAAATTGGGGGGAAGAAGATTAAGTTGGTATGAGCATATAATGAGGAGGGATGAAAATCACGTGACAATAATAATGTTAAACTACAAGATAGGTGGATAAAAATGTAATGGTAGACAAAAAAAAAATGGAGTGTGTGAAGGATGATATGACGATTTGTGGTGTGACAGAAGATGTATGTCAGTATAGAAGAATGTGAAAGGAAAAGACATATTGTGCCGGCCCTAAATAATTGGGATATGGTGAAAGAAAAGAGAGAGAAAGTCTTACTTACGATTTTAAAAGCTGGCAACGTACTGGAATAGCCCCTGCTGTTCCAAACGCCTGCTGTTGTTAGATCCACCGTGTGTCTGTTAATCTGCTTCCAGCAACAGAAAACAATCCGTGGAATATAAGACCAAGGGCTTAAGACAGAGACCTCTTGCATACAGCAAGATCGTGTTCGTCGACATGTTTTATAATTAATGTAATAACTAATTATGTCGTGTGATAATCTGCATGTTCTGGGATAACATCAAGTGTGGAATAAAATGCAGTGGATATAATTTCAATTAGTTCCAGGTGAATTGAGCCCTCAGCCCTTGGTCCGAGGCGGCGTGGCCGGGATTAACGGCGAACAAATGGGTGATTAACCAACGAAGGGGTCACTCTAATGGGTTAGGGTCGGCATCCACCGCTAGCTTGGCATTAATATATTGATAAACTATTAAATTCCTAGATAAGTACATATCGTTGGCGTCAGTGAGGGGACTTTGCAACTATGGGCCTTACTTATAATCGTTTCTTAAATTTAAAGAAACTGCTCAGCAACTGACTAGTGAAAATCTTAACCATAAACTGCTCTTTAGTCGAATATTATGGGTTCAATCTACGTTAATCATTCAAATTTCGTTAACTGTGTTCCTCTCAGGTAAACAACAGGTAAGTTTATAAGTGAAAAAAAAGAATATTAATTGATTAGGGTCTGATTCTGATTATCTTACTGAGAGATGGCTAATATATATATATATATAATATAATTATAAGTTAGGCCGTAAGTATATATGTACTTAATAAACGAAAACAAAGGGGTCATTTTTGTCACAGGCAAATAAATGTATAGTGTCTGTTTTTAGATTATTATATTATTATATATTTATTATAGACTACGAGAAGCCATTCCGTATTCTTTATTTTTTAGAGTTCTAGTCGTATTCATGCAACCTTGATACATGATACATATGGAGAACCATTTAAATCTGGTCAGATATTAATTAAATAAGATAATTTTAGGCCAATATATGTAAAGCTTCTTGGTGATTCCAGAACCTAATTTTTGAAATGAATTGAAAATAAAATTTGGTTGCAAGCGAAACGGTTGATAAAAGGTTCATCGGAGTGGTTAAATGGGTGTTATAGTTATAAAAATTGGTATTCATATTATCTTCAAAGTCACTAGAAGTTTCGATTATTCTTATTACCTCATTCGTCATTTAATGTGGATCTCATTGCGGAGCCATCGCTTGCCGCATAGCATAGCTTCAATCACGCACTACGCGACCGTCCTTAATTAAAGTTCCTCCTACACTGGAGTGATACGTCCGCAGCTGTGCGACCACAAACAATACCTTCCCCTTAATGGATACATTTAAAAGTTTTTATAAATAGAAAAAAAAAACAAATAGTTCGGACCCTCCTACATTTTGTGAATTAAACTAATTAAATGTGAAGCTTTCATTAACCGAGGGTGGGTGCACTTGAGGCGTGGATTTTTTTTATCTCCATGATGTATATAACGTATTTGTATAATTATAGCCTAGTCGTATATGTTACGAGTACAGTACAGTTCCGTAGATATATTAATCAAAATTAACCATTAAAAAGTCATGGTAGTGTAATGGCTAGCGCACGTGTCCCACATTCAGAAGGAGCGGGTTCGATCCTGGCCGGAACGCATGCACCGCTTAGGTAGTTTTCTGACCTATTGTGCATATTTTTAAAATTACCACGGGAAGGAAAACATCGTGATAAAATCTGCACATCGAGATAACCGATGCGTGAAACCTGCCAAGCGATCTTGGACAAGCGCACCGAGTACATTGTCCGATCTCCAATAGTGGGAGGCTCGAGCCCAGCAGTGGGACATTTATGGGCTGTTATTATATTATAAGGTATTCTGGTTACCCTGCCATACTACCACGCAGAAAAATAATAATAATTAAATAAAAAATACCAATTTCGACAAGTTAATTAGATTAGGCTCGATAAGAGCGAAAGGATTAATGAGTGCAACGCTTCGATCGTTTTGTGTCTCGAAGGGGCCCAATAAGCCCACGCCCACGCCCACGCCCAATTAATCTGCCCCTGATGGAGGCAATCAATAAGTCGTGTTCACACATTACGACTGACCATTCAACTATATGCATTGTAAAGCTAATGGCTTATCTGTCTGTGTATCCATCGTACATCACTTGAAACGTTTTCGATATTGATGGATACATGTAAGTAAATCTTAGTTTTCATAAAGTTGAAAACAAAATTATGTTCAATAATTTATTGTGTATCATACGTATTGCGTATACATAGGATGTATATATATATTATCTTTATAATTATAATGTCACCAAAAAGTTGTAAGAACTGTTAGTTTGTAACAAATCCAACATAGTTAAATTCTAACATCGACGAGAGTTCCATGCTTATTTCCTATTTTTTTTTTTTTTTTTTTTTTTTCTAGAATGTAATGTATATTCAATATTATGTATACATGTATAATAACATTTAAGAGATCGTTAGCTAAGAATTTAATTTAATGTGGTTTGATTCAATTAACAATGTGTGGATAATTTTATTATGAAATAATAATAATTAATAAAATACAAAACCTTGAAGATATATACAGTTTATTTTTAGGATATGATTTTCTTTAAGGTATTATTTATTATTAGTTGTTACTAGCAGTCTTGACAGATGTTGTCCTGCTCTGAAAAACTAAAAATCTAGGACTCGATTCAAGTGTCTCCAACGGGTACAAATTGTAAATCTAAACCACCCGGGGATCCATTTAAGCACCCAAAAAAAATTTCCCATATCGATAAATGCGTTTTCAAGTTATGCGCGTACATACATTTCTACGATCCATTTTTATGCATATAAATATATTTTTCCAGAATTTAATTGTATAATTGCAAATAAATCGAGCGGAACAGCGGGACAAGACCATCACATTTACCGACAAAATCAAAAAGCGATTGTGTCCGAGACAAATGAGTGAGTTGATGGAACACTCGCCGCCGCGATAAGGTGACGAACGGGTAGACCAACCGATTCTGTGTAGATAGCAGCACGGACGTCGGCGCCTTGTTACGAGTCCAAGGAGCGCTGTTGCTGCAAGAATATGCTACGTCAAATAATAATAGACTATTTTCGAAGAGATATCTATATATCAGAAATGTAGAAGCATGTCATGTATAAGCTCGCATTGTGCGAGTTGTGAGTATTAAGAAATTTCTTAAGCTTAATCCTCCAGAACGAAACTGAACGAATATTTGTAATAGGTAAGCTTCCTCTGAATGCTGCCGTTCTGTGTCGTTCTATTATGAGTTGGATTGCACATTGGGTTCAGATTTATCTTCTGCCTAATGCCCAAGAGAGCTCATCTTCTTTACATTCTATAAAACAAAGTCGCTTTCCGCGTCTGTTTGCCGGTTATTACCGCTAACTCCTAAAGCATGTAACGGTTTTTCACCGGGGATTGTCTCCATCAGCTAGAACCCGATGCCAGCACCACCTTCCGGGTCTAATTTTTAATCTAAACTATTCTCAAATCCCCACAAAACACACACACAAGGAAATTTAATTAAAATCGGTCCAACCGTGTAAGAGGAGTTTAGTGGCATAAGCACTAAATTTAGAATTTTATATATAAAGATAATACCTAAGTTTTTATGTAGGTAAAAAAAACAACCGAGGTGCCGAGGCGCGCTTATTACTTGGGTAAAAAAAAGCTTACTGGCATAGACAAGAATAACGAACTAGGCTAAAAAAAGTCGTAGTAAAGTTACGGCTAGCGTATTTCTTGAACTTAAAGGGCGCGGGTTCGAATCCTGGCCGGAACGCATGCACCGCTTACGCAGTTTTCTGATTTTGTGCGTATTATTACAATTACCACGAACTAACAAAGATGAAGGAAAACATCGTGATGCGAGCTGAACATCGCGATAGCTGCTTAGGACAAGTGTAGTGGGTATACTATCCGTTCCCCTTTAGCGGGAGGCTCAAGCCCAGTAGTGACTCTCATTATACGTACTAAGTTTTGACCTTCGGCGAAAATCTTACTACGTATACAATATAGGAAGGAGATATGTATTTAACAACATAACGTACGTACAGCGTTTTGCTGACGCTTCGGCCTACTTTAGGCTATTTTAATATAATAACATCACTATAAATAACGCTCACAAATATATTGTGATCGAGTCGCCATTGAGTTGCAACCAGGGATCAGCATTCAAGCCACACTACTACGAGAATAAATCCCTGAAAGCAACAAGGTGTATTTTCTTCACACCTACTACAAGAGAGCACCAGCACTCCACCAACGACATGCAAGAGCGAGTGTACAAACTGTACCTCATACAGTTAGTTATTTATCTGATATGGTTTTCAAAGGATAGCTCTATCCGTGGAGTAGAACAAAGTTAACCCAATCGCTGCGACGGCGGACACTTCGGGCGTGTCAGCTCTAATTGTAACATATCGGCGACACGGCTCTCGCGACACCGACTCACGGCCCCATCAGCGCCGTCGCTGTCGACACTTGTCATCGTGACACCGGCTGACATTTGAATCCGTGAACTTCGGCCGCGGACAACGGACAGACGACTCCACGTGAAAGGGCAAATTAGGGTAATAACTTAATCGTGGACCATTAATACATGAGAGTTGAATGAGTCTTAAACTATTGTGAGGTATTACTCAACTATTAGGGAGGTTACTCAAATTTTGAAAAATCATAAATGTTTGTTCTGTAATAAAGATTTTTGCTTAAGTAAACAGATAAGAACAGATTAGATTGTTGAAAAAATGCGTTTGGAGAAATACATAATTATCTTCAACGAAAATTGTTTTGTTGCAATTATTTACAAATTTTGTAATATTTCATTTAGCACTGACTTCAAGATGTCGTAGAAAATATTTATTATTGCTTTTTGGCTTCGACCAACAATAGTTCTATTTGGTTACATATGATATATGATATTGGTTACGCAATAAAAATGAAATTTATATGAAACTATCGTCAAGCTGTACTGAACCCGATGCCAAAAGAATGCTAAAAAACGATTGAAAAATAAAAAAGATTTGGCTAAACATTAATAAAGTAATTTAAAAAAAACACACAAAGAACTGAGAATTTTCTCTTTTTTTGAGTCTGTTACATACTCTTAATATTTATCATTTGTATGGAACTCTTTATAGTCCCCGGGCTGCCATGCACTTGTCCAAAAGGTGTAAGTATACTTATGTACTGCTTAACTTTGTATATTATGTGTAACTTTGACATTAAATTCTTATAAACCTACGACTTTGTTTAAGTGAAACAATGGGCTGCCGATAGGGGGCAATTATGTTGTCGATGGGGGCTATCGCTTCCCCGGTGGCCCCCGCCCCTGCCCCCTGCCCCCTGCCCCCTGCCCCGCACTAATGGGCCCCGCACAGATAATTGCCCATTGATTTCCCTTTCTAGGAGCTACCGAGCTTAATTGTTTGAGGACAAAGAAGCTAATTAAATTTTATTGTTTTAAACCTTCAATCAGACATTCACATGAAAGTTTCCACCGTGAGTGTAAGAACATTATTAGTTAATTAAAATTGGGTAAGGGCGTGACAGTCCACGAATTACAGTATTCCACAGAAGTGACATATGTTAACTTTTTCTTCATTACAGAAAAACAATTAAGATTTTGAAAGAGAGTATCTCTCCGCCTAAAAATGCCATAAAACATCTTCATGGTTATTCAACATCTTACTAAAGACACCATACCTTAGTCAAAATATGGCGATAACTTCTAATGTTTGGTTATTTCGCAGTTTTATCGTAACATTGTGTAATACCGTGTAACCTATAATACCCTAATATAAAAACACGGGCATAAACGTAATAAGTAGTTTCTGAGAATATTGCATCATAAAAAAATGGACGAACGCCATGGACATCGTGTGGTTCAAAGTACATCGTTTTGCGGACGCTATAAAGTGGCAGGGTAATTGCCATGAGATACTAATAAAATCGTAACATAAGACTTCAACAACTACGAAGTTGAACCGGCGAGTCCAGGGTTCAGCATCCAAATATTGCTCGAGAATAAATCCTTGAAACTTCAAACGATATCTTCGCCTTCCTATAACAAGAAAGCACTCCAACAACTACTGTTAGCATCCTCCACTATCACCAACAATTAATAATAATAAAATAGCCCAAAACTTCCCATTGCTGGCCTCTAGCCTCCTTTTTTCATAGTGGAAAGGGCAGCATACCCGCCATGCTTGATTGGCGAGATTTATCTCGAGTTTCATCAGGTTTTATCACAATGCTTTTTTTCACCGTTAACACGTGGTAATTATACCAATATGTACGTTAGGTCAGAAAACATTATGCTTTCGAATCAGAATTCGAAACTACGCTCTAAGAGCTTGGGATACGTGCGCTAACTACTAAGCTTTTTCTTTACTGCTTGAATGTAGCGGATAGGTAGACCGCCCACCTAATGGAAAGCGGTTACCATCGTCTATGGCCATTTGCAACACCAAAGGTGCTACCAATATGCTGCCACTCTCTAAAGGCTGACTATAGCGGTATACTCCAAACCAGCGGTGGTCCGGGCAGGAAAATACAAGAATATAGAATATATAGAAAAAGTGTTCTGTTTCGTTGTTTGAAAGTTTTATTTACTTCTCATTTCAATGGTAGGTGGCTTAAAAGTCAAAGCGTAAAGCCACTTCGTACGATTTCAAAGCGAAACGTTCGCAACCAAAAATAAGTGGTGCGCAACAATGGCAGCTCTTCGGCGGATCGAATTCGGCATCCCGCGTCCGATTTCCCATTGTGTGCTGAGGCGCGTGCGCACCGCCGCCGAGGGCGCCTCGCCATTCGCCAACGGCGGCCAATCGCGACCAAGCGCGGCCAACGCGACGCCGCATTGGTCGGCTACGCTTGGCAGCCCGATGACTATTTCATCTCCAATTTGTTCCACTGTAGCGATGGAAGCACTGTTGGGTTAATAAACAAAACGCCAACAGTTAACTCACATTATTTTAAGATACTGGCCTCAGTTCTTTTATAATACAAAGCGACATATAATACATTGGGCAAGTGCGTGTCAGCACACGCATATTGAAGGAATATATAAAAGTGAGCAACAATGTTCACAATCAGCTAAAAAACTATAAAAAAGAAATTTATAGAAAATAACTCATTTCTCCAAACCAATTATTGTTGCTTTTAAGTTCTAACATTTTTTTTATCCGCGCAAAAACGGAGAAGGAATATAAATTCCTGCGGCCAAGCGGGTTGTCGTAAGAGGCAACAAAACAACCCACAACCAGGTGGTAGAGTATTTACCTGTCTGGTGACTACCATCCCTGGTCTAGAGTACGCCTCCTTAACAACCTTGTGTTTGCGGCCAGGTTCTAGTCTCCCTTTAGAGAGCGGCAGCACATTAGTAGCACCTTTAGTGTTGCAAATTTCACAGGCAACGATAACCACTTTGGGCCGTCAGCCTGTCTGCTGTACTCCAGCAATAAAAAAATAAAATAAATAATAATATTATTCAGTATTTTCTTATCATAATAGTTCAAGGTTAGAGGACGAAAATGTCCTGCCACCTATTCAAGTAATCACTTAAACAAGATAGTCGATCAAAACTTTGTTCTTATTCTTTAAGATCTGAGTAAGGATATCTCGTTTGAATCTGAATACAGCAGAAGAGTGCATTTTTTTTTACTTGTTTTGAATTAAAAACTTTTACGTCTATGTGCTTAAATAGAAAACCACAGAATTCCTTTAATAATTTACTTTTCACGTTTTTAACTATGGAAAAAGTTCTTCAATCCAATACATTTATACAAGTAACAAGTAACTGTTTTTATCTGATTTACCTACTACTTACATAAATGTTTACTTTGAAGTGTAACTGTGAAAGAAAAACAAATTACTTTTTCAAGTTAAAATAATTTATTAATCCTTACGTGGGTCAGGGGTGTCATGTGAAAGAGGCCGATCTGCATATCACTACCAATTTATACATTGCTATTGTGTCAATCCATTTTAAACCTTAACCCATTGACATAACTTACAAACAAGTAACCTGACATGAATTTCTAAAACCAAGTACTATTTTCTCAGTTCATAGAATAATATACTCTATTCAATCGTGTTAAGGTGTTTAAAGACGGTAATTAAAAAATTGTGAAATTACTTAAGTGAGCGTGAAGCGTTTTATAAAATGACTTGCAATGGATTTAATTAGTGATGGGATCAGTTGTATTTTAAAAGAGAAAATGACTAAATGAACAGAAAGACACTTAAGTGGAAAATTAAAATTAATGAGGAGAGATCGATTACACACCCCGCTCAAAAATCACGTTCTTCCCTATTAAAACCCAGTTACGTTGTAATGTTCCCCTTCATTCATAGCTATTTTGATAGAAACCAATTCCTGTCGCTTGTTCGTCTGCCTATATATCTTACAGCCATTTTTTCAGAAAAAATAAACTACTGAATTTATAGGGACATTTGCCAAAAAAATGTGTTTTATGTCATTATATTATATATAATAGTGAGAATTAGAGGTGGCCACGGTAGTGTCAAGTGAGAATTGAACTTTTTTTCTTAGCCTGAAATTCCATAAATTCGTGGTCAAAATAACACTATTGGATGCGAGAGACGTTGTGCTGACCTGAAAAAATAAAAATCTAGAACCCGATTGCAGCGTCACAAACCAATTATTATTAATATAAATCTTCCAGGGACCCGAACATAAACACACATACACAATCTCTGTTTCTCTCTGTTTTTGACTTATTTTCAGACTAACGAACAGAGTTTGATTTTTATATATACAGAAGATAAAATGAAAATGTCTTTAGCTAGGCGCTTTACTCGGAAATTTCTTGCTGTTTGTTGCACGCGTTGCTTGCAACACGTTGCAAGTCGGTATCGATATATTAATACGTGAAGCAAAAGAACAGCAAAAACTTTGTACGTAAAATTGCGCGGCCGGAGGAGTATGACATTTCATTATATAGAGAAGAGTGTCTGCACTCCTGTTTTTTTAATACGCATAACAATACATTAAATCAATTAAAAGAACATTACACACACTATCATGTATTTGACACATACACGCATATTTAGGTCTATGTTTTGTTTATTGTTAAAGTCAAATGAACAGTGTAGCCTTGGCGAAATCTGTGGTTATAAAAGTATAGTCTTGACAACGGAACCTTAATAATGTTCAAACTTATAATTTAAATTAATTATTATGGTCGTATTTCGACCACTGCGCGACCACTAGTATATAGAATAGGAGGTAGGCTTAGTTTTTAAATCAAAATACGACTTCAAAAAATGTTCTTTTTTGCAACTCAGCAAACATTTGAAATTTGTTTTCATTTTTTATGTCAGTACAATAAAAAGTTGTCTATTTATCATTTAAAAAGGCTTTGTGATGAGATAATAAATACATGCAACAGCGTACATCCCTAACAGTAATGGAATCAACTCCAATCCGCTGAGTGTTAATAATGTAATAATTAAATTAGTATTGTATTGGCTACATACGTCTGTGTTAGTCAGAAATCGTGACTCCTCGTCAAATCGCCTATTTAGTTGTGAATGCTGTTTTCAGGTTGAGCGCTCGATTTCGTTTGTTATGGCTGACGTACTGTACAGACGAACACATTAATTTTTTGTATAGTTCCTATAATGTATGACGCTGAGATCAATGAATGTATGATAGCTTGTCAAATAGAAAATTGTATGTGTTTTTGTTCAAATATAAAGTTTCAATGCACTTAAATACACTATCAGGAGTGTTTTAAGCATATTGCAAATAACAAAAATGACAAATCCCAAAAAAAAACAAAACCTATCCTACTTTCTAAGATAACCTTTACATAAATCTATCCAATTTTTCGGGATAAAAAGTATCCTAGTAGTTTTTCCGTAAAAACGGAACAAACAGACGGACAGAGATACTTTCACATTTAAAATATTAATAGGGAATAATAGGGATGAATTGGGGTCTGTTAGTCTCACAAAAACTCGAGAACGGCCGAACCGATTTGCCTAATTTTAATTTTGAAATATTAGTAGAAGCCCAAGGATGATTAGGTATAACAATGAATAATAGAAATGAATGTACGCGCATAACTTGAGAACAAATTTACCGATTTTTAATGACTTTTTTGTGTGTTTGATTGGGTACCGGGTTTATTTAGATTCGCAATTGGAACCGGTAAGTGGCGCTGGGATTGGATTCTAAATTTTTATTTTTTCAGGGCCGGCAACGTCTGCCGGGATATCTAGTTAATATATATTTAGAACAAAAATTAGCAAGTACTACATATATAACCAACCAACTTGACAGTACACCATCAACAAGACTAATCCATTCTTAATTACAAGAAACCTGACAGCTACCAAAATGGGTGCAGCAATTACGACTTGTTCCTCGCAAAGTGCTTCACGGGTTAACACCTCCGCCGGGGAGCGCCAAGATTGAGATGGGCCCCACTAATTACGACCTCCATTACAGTATCGCTTCGATCTGGTCACGGTGCTGTCATAATATTTTCACGCCGTCAATTTGATAGGAAACGCGTGGCGTCATTTCCGTCGGTCGTGTTTTCTTTTGGTGGTCGTCGTCGGTGTTTGTGGGTGGTCGCCATTTGTTCGAGTATGATGGCTTTATTAACGGCAAATTGTCTCCGATGTGTTTGTTAACTATAATTCCTTAAAAGTGTTTTACAGATTTAACAGAATAAAACACGTGTTAACGGCATAAGGTGTTTTAAGGATGTCTTGACTAAATCGAGGAGCGAGATGGAATGTGCTTCTCCGTCTCAAAGGAAGATCTTGAAGCGAGGCTGTTGTTATGCCTCGCAGGCCTAGGCCTAATTAGTCATTAAAATAATAATAATCTATGCATGTAATATATTTATGTCAGTTTATAATGTTTTATTATTGTCCATAAACATGTTCATATTATAATATCATTTATTGGTCAGTAGTGATTCTTTTTATGATAATACATAACTTATGAAAATAAAATTTATATCACTGATGTTATGCAATTAAACTAAATAAAAATATATCTACAAATTAAAATTAAACTATAAAATCTAGTGCCACATCGCTACCAGTTGAAAATGTTCCCAAAAGACTGGCTACATAACCACGCTAACGCGATGTGCGAGGTGTCACGTGAGACGTCTACCAGGCGTTTCGCTATGTCTCGATAAAGTTTGTGCGCCTCAGGCCCCCATGGTCCCAGGGTCTCCACCCCAAAAGCCGCAAATATGTTACCATTTCCGATGGCACAATATTTGCCGCATTTTAAGGCCTCCCGTTGTGCAGCAGCTGTGCCGGCAGAAATGCTAGTGGCTGATAGATGTGACGCCGCCAGAGTATCGACGCAAGACGCATCCCATACTAAGTGGCGACCCATCCTCCAGGGTACCAAAGACATTCCAGCGGGTCTCTTGTCATCGTCGCGGCACAAGCTGTTCGTTCTAGAACAGCAGGTACCTCGGCGGTGACAATAGCTCGACGAATTATAACATTAAGTGTTGCATGACGCGGATTTTTTTTAAACGAAGGGTTGATGTATGCAGTAGACAGTTTTGCGCATTAATACAGTAATTGAGTTTATGGTGCAGGCTCTAAATCCGTCGCATCCTCCGAACACTCACTATCGTGTTAAGTATTTCGCATTTCCATTCCATGTAGAGTGTAGAGCGTGTAGTGTCCGTGGCGTACCTATTTCCTTGGCAATCTCCGATCTGCGGGCGCTCGCTGCAACAGCTCTCTTCGGCGAATAAATAAAACGGCTCATTAGGGCTCTACATTCGGTTCTCGATTAAACAGTTACAGTCGGTTGTAGCTGTGTGACTGGTCGGCGACCGGGGCGGGTCGGGCGGCGCTAATGAGGCGGCCGTGTCGCCGGTCGCCGGTCGCACGCAGCCCGCGCCCAACACACGCGCACACAATTAGACCGTGCCTACATGTGCTTGCTTTAGCTAATGTATGTTGTTAGTGAACCTGAAATATACTAAATGTTTTCGGAGGATTTCAATAAACTATATTTAATTTCTCATATTCCGGAACTACGCTTGAAGTTACCTGATCAGAGGGATGAAAACTGGGAAAAGATTTTCCCTGCTGTCATAAAATTTAAAAACTATGCGAGCCATAGATAATACAAATAACCCATGTGCAACTTTTTTTGCAGCCAGTGTTAAATCGCAGCATAAATTATAATTACAAGAATGTCAACAATTAGCTAGTCTATACATATAATACAAATACTCATACATTACTGTTTAGTAATATTAAGTATTAGGTAGGATCCTCCAACGGACCAAATAATATTTCTAAAAGTTATATTTCGGAATCTGTTGGTCCGAATTAGCCGCAATTATACTTTCACATTTTTTAATTCAGCGTACAAACTCGACTCCTCTACAGATTTAATATATTATATAGATAGATTTGTAGGTATACTTATAATTAATATAATCACTGTTGGAATTTATATCTAAAATCACTTATGATCTTTTCTACGTAATGATCCACATATCCGTTCAGTAATTAAAAATGAAATTATAACAACTGGTTTACTAATTCATCGATAACAGTCAGTTTGGTCTCAATCGGAGGGACGCCGATCAAATATTGGTGTTGATGGCAAGTGCGGTCGCCGGGGGGCGCCTCGCCTCGCCCGCCGGAGAAAGTGCCCCCTAATACCTGCAATTAGGTGGATTGCTGCAACTATCACATTACTAACGGGGGAGACTTGCTTCACTAACAAATAGCGGATACTGTAATAGATATATAGATAGATAACACTTTATTATACACCGATACAAAATGAAGTTATCGACTAAAATTATATCTAGTTATGTACAAAGGGCGGTCTTAACGCTAAAAATCGATCTCTTTCAGACAACCCCAAGGATTAAATTGACATGATAATGGCGATGGTGGTATCCCTAACATACAGTACGAACTATTTACATTGTAAAAATATGTATATATACTTGATATACCTACCATACAAATACATATCTACAAAATATGTAAATATTTATAAATGAATTTAATATCTTCCAACGACAGGTAGTATTATTATGTGTAGTATAACTGACACAACAAACTTTATTACATTTAAAATTATAGCAACCATGTCTTTAAGACATGTTAAGAATTATTTTAGTTGATCATATACATTTGTGTATTAGAAAAAAGTCGTTATTGATTTATGCTCAAAGTCTAGATTCAAATCTACTGTTATTGTTTTAAGTCTTCCATGATAACGGCTACTGAAAAGTGATCGCAATGTAAAAATTAAAATCAAATTTTCTGCGCTTAAAATAGTTAAAATGTAGTTTTAATTAATCGTTAAAATACAGATGACAATGCCAACGAGTCAGTCATATTAGACGAGAATAAAAAGATTGTCTTATAAAGTGGATAATTATTTCAAGCTAATGTATGAAGGATATATTGCACTGAAGGATAATTTAGATAATTATAATATAAAACTTTTTTACTGTTTTGCGTGATTCGACTAATCAATTTTTAATAACCGAGTCAGTAAAAAAATAAGTTTCAATATCGGATTATTTGTTAATGAAAAAGCGAGCCCAATGTTTACCATTTCACTATACATATATATTTTGGACTAATTTACTAAATAAATAAATAAAGTACGAATCCTTGATTTCAATGAAGACAGCACAAGTTGCGGATACTATCCGCTTCCGCTCTTCGAGGGACACCCAGCCCGCGGCCTGACGGCGTCGGCCCGGTACAGGTCCCGTCTCACGGCCGCTAAACACTATTTAATTGTTGTGCTCCGTTTGGACCACTTGTGCCTTATAAATGTTATAATTATAATTGTATGCATACGGAATCACTGTTTATGAGTCCCCCGTAATAAATCCCCGCGAGTGATGCAACAAATCATTATCGCGTTTCGTAAGGCTCGCTTTGATTGTGAAATTTCAAACTTTAATTAGTTTCATCATTAACCGGATGCGTTTATGCTATATTTAAAACATTAACCTACTACTATTAATGCTCGATCGGCTTATTGATGTAATTTCTCATATCTCCATGCTTGCTGCTAAAGCTATTCATGCGGCTTCACTCGTTGAGTTTAGTTTATCGCGAAGACTATGCCAATTCCGCGGATATCAAATCGTTATATGAATTCTTCTGTTAATATATGTCACTAAACTTGTCTTAACAATTAGGCCGGTTTTTGGTGTATTTTTATGTGTGTTCAAGTGGGTTCCGGGATGGTTTAGATTCAGAATCAAATCCGGTAGATGACGCTGCAATCGGGTCTTACATTTTTTTAAAGCACGTCATCTGGTATTTTGTAATTATCGCTACAAAAGTCAAAAAGTTTGTATCTATGCAAGAATGGAGTAAGAATACAGGTTCGTAATGCCGAGCGGCATGTCCTAAGAGACCACAAAACAACCCACAACCAGGCGATAGCGCATTTACCCGTTTGGATTGGTCGCCACCTGTGGTCTAAATATGCCACCTTAAGAACCCTAAGTTATGTTGCAGCATTATTGGTTAGATTCCAATCTTCCTTTCATTCCTTCCCCGTAGCATCTCTGATGTTGGAAATATTTATAGGCGACTATAACTACCTTCTATCAGGTAGGCTGTCACCCTGTCTGTTGTACCCCAGCAATAAAAAACATATATACCAAATATCATAACAGTCGGTTCATTCCCAAGACCGTGAAAAATGATTATACAAACAACCACCAAGAAGCTGGCGATGCTATATTAATCCAAGCTATAACAACTCCTGCTTTGAAGCGCAGGCAACGCCGCATATTGAGCAAGGGTCACATTTGCGTACTGGGATACTCAATTCACTCACGTATCTAGATAGATATACTTGGCTTTTGTGAAGAGTTCGCGTCTCTATGCGTTTTCTGCAGTCTGCTTTCGTGTTACTTTTTCTTCGCCATTTCTTTGAGCTGCTACTCTCCTGCACGGAAACATCCCTATTAATATTATAAATGCGAAAGTAACTCTGTCTGTCTGTCTGTCTGTCTGTCTGTCTGTCTGTCTGTCTGTTCCGTTTTCACGTAAAA
Source organism: Dendrolimus punctatus (assembly GCA_012273795.1). NCBI lineage: Eukaryota > Metazoa > Arthropoda > Insecta > Lepidoptera > Lasiocampidae > Dendrolimus > Dendrolimus punctatus. The sequence continues at coordinate 2,360,616 of CM022545.1, forward strand.
ACTACTGGACCGATTTGCCTGAAACTCAGTATATATATATATTTTCGATACCGAGGATGAACATAGGATACTTTTTATCCCGAAAAATGGGATAGTTTCCGGGACAAAATGATATTTGTCTGTTTGTTTGTTATGCTTTTACGGAAAAACTACTGGACCGATTTGGCTGAAATTCGGTACGTATGTAAATTAAATATTGAGGATGGACAAGGGATAATTTTGGCCTTTTTGACCATTTTGACCTTTTTGGTAATTTTGGCCTATTTGGTCATTTTGGCTTTTTTGGTCATTTTGGCCTATTTGGTAATTTTTCCTTTTTGGTCATTTTGGCCTATTTGATCATTTTGGCCTGTTTGGTAATTTTTCCTTTTTGGTCATTTTGGCCTATTTGATCATTTTGGCCTTTTTGACCATTTTGACCTTTTTGGTCATTTTGGCCTATTTGGTCATTTTGGCCTTTTTGGTTATTTTGGCATATTTGGTCATTTTGGCCTATTTGGTCATTTTGGCCTTTTTGGTCATTTTGGCCTATTTAGTCATTTTGGCCTATTTGGTCATTTTGGCCTATTTGGTCATTTTGGCCTTTTTGATTATTTTGACCTTTTGGATCATTTTGACCTTTTTGGTCATTTTGGCATATGTAGTCATTTTGGCCTTTTTGATCATTTTGACCTTTTTGGTCATTTTGGCCTATTTGGTCATTTTGGCCTATTTGGTCATTTTGGCCTTTTTGATCATTTTGGCCTTTTGGGTCATTTTGGCCTATTTGGTAATTTTTCCTTTTTGGTCATTTTGGCCTTTTTGATCATTTTGACCTTTTTGATCATTTTAACCTATTTGATCATTTTGGCCTTTTTGATCATTTTGACCTTTTTGGTCATTTTGGCCTATTTGGTCATTTTGCCCTATTTGGTCATTTTGGTCTATTTGGTCATTTTGGCCTATTTGGTCATTTTGGCCTTTTTGATCATTTTGACCTTTTTGATCATTTTGACCTTTTAGGTCATTTTGGCCTTTTTGGTCATTTTGGCCTATTTGGTCATTTTGGCCTATTTGGTCATTTTGGCCTATTTGGTCATTTTGGCCTTTTTGGTCGTTTTTGCATATTCTGTCATTTTGGCCTATTCGGTCATTTTGGCCTTTTTGGTTATTTTGGCCTTTTTGGTCATTTTGTCCTTTTTGGTCATTTTGGACTTTTTGGTCATTTTGGCCTATTTGGTCATTTTGGCCTTTTTGGTCATTTTGGCCTATTTGGTTATTTTGGCCTTTTTGGTCATTTTGGCCTATTTGGTCACTGTTGCCTTTTCGGTCATTTTGGCAATGTCGTTCACTTTGGCCTCTTTGGTCATTTTGATTATTTTGGCCATTTTGGTCGTTTTTGCCTACTCCGTCATTTTGGCCATATCGGTCACTGTGGTTGTTTAGGCCAATTATTTCGATTGGTTCATCTCCTTGATTATATGATCGGAATGAAGTCAGTCGCGCCAACATCTTCCGATCTGTGCCCTGCTAATGAGGCTCATTGGTCAACGACACTGTGTCGTCACATAATGTGAATAGAGGGACATATCCGCACCACCGCGACAATAAGTCGAAAGCCGCCTACCTGACCGCGCGCGTATAACGACCCGCGCCGTAGTCATATGAACTACCTTTTTTAATAATTTAACCGCCATTGTGTGAATGTGTGTATCACCACAAAAAAGACTTTATTATATTAATCCACTGTGTGTGCAACAACAAATTAAACCTCGACGACCGCTGCCAGACGTCTCCAGGCTTGCCGATTTAGGAGAAGTGCAGTTTCGGGAGGTTAAGGTTAGTGGCTTGATTTTCCTTCCCATATCATCAATCGGATGCAACGATTGATCTGATTGTCCTGCCGTCCACTGCTCTTGAGCTATATTATCGAAGGCCGCACCAGTCCAGGAGGTAGGGCAATAGTAATTACAACCGCCGCCACGTGGTGTGCTATAGGGGAGGTGGGAAGGACCTGGAAATTTTACCCTGGCACCACCACATTTTATGGTCACTTCGAGCCGTATTATATATTATTTGTATCGTATTTATGTAATCTTATTAACTGTGAAACCCACTAATCTTTGAATACTCATCTTAATATATATCTAATTACGTTGCACACGTTCCTGGATAGACTTTCGTATATCCTACCGCGCCAATAGTGTAAGTTAATCACTGGCATAATTAGCATAACTATAACGAGGATATTTTGTCAAGTTATTTATTGTGTCGTGCTCATATTCATATAATTCATTTATTGAATTATTCGCCGTAACGAACCTATAAGTTAATTAGGCAAGTAGGCATTTCACCGCTCCTTATTCCCGCTAAAATCATTGCGATTTTAATTATCACGACACGTAATATTGATAAAATATTTCTTTGTACAATATACGTATCATTTTTTCTCGCGCGATCATAAAGCAGGTAGGCTTATTATTCACACAATACTACGAACTACGCTGAGTTCAACCGCGACTTATTCCCCGCTATTCACATTTACACATTTTATATTAATTGATTTCATATCTTACGTACTTACTTTATAACGTACATATCTTTTGTTTATTTATTAATTAAAAATGGCTACTGAAAAATCCAAAAGGAAAGTTGAATTGCTTGTTGCTAAGCGCGATTCATACTTTGCATACTTACAATCTATCTATGATTGCATTCCGGACTGGGATTCTGATGACAACATTATTGATAATTTTCTCACAAAGTCTCAAAGTATCTCTGATAATTTTCGATCTGAATTTGTTCAAATTGTTGATGATTTGAATAATTCGTTAGATGTTTCTCAAAAACCTAATTTTGAGTCTGTTTGGTCTTTTACAGATTTATATAATTGCATTATAAAGTCACGAGAAGGTTTTTCTAAAAAACAGTCGTCCGCATCGGGTTCAAAGTCCAATAGCGACAGTGAGCTACGATCCAACGTTAAGTTGCCGCGTATTGAACTCAAACAGTTTAATGGCGATTTAAATGATTGGCCTTTGTTTATAGAAACATTTAACATGTTAATTCACGAAAATAATACGTTGAATGACACTGAGCGCATTCAATATTTATTATCTTCGTTGTCTGGAAAGGCACGAAGTATCTGTATAGGTATTACACCTGCATCGAAAAATTATTTACCGCTTTATAATTCATTAATTGACAAATATCAGGATGACCGCGCCCTTGCATCTAATTATATAGACCAAATATTAGATTTTAAACCAATTTCCAATTTAAATTCAAATAACTTAGAGACATTTATTGATAAATTTACAACGACTTACACCGCTTTAGAACAATTAAATATAGATAATTTCAAAGAATTTATTTTCGTACATATTGGTCTTAAGAAGTTAGATTCAGAAACCGTAAAATCTTTTGAAACCGCTTATCGAAAACCGGGACAGTTACCCACTTATAAAGAATTTGTTACTTTTATTCGAGAACAAGTTAAAGTTTTGGAACGAACTTCTAAATCTGAATTAAAACCTAAAACTTATCAAAATAAAAATTCCGCTAAAATATCTCGATCTTATATATCTACGCAACTTAACAAAAATGGTTGTAATTTTTGTAACAAAACTGACCACATTCATTTATATGAATGTTCGGATTTTAAGAATATTGTTCCTCAAAAACGTTTTAATTTTATAAAACAAAAATATGGCTGTATAAATTGCCTAAGTTTATCGCATACTTCCGCTAAATGTAAGTCAAACCGTACATGTACAAGATGTCAAAAACGTCATCATTCACTTTTACATTTCAATACTAATTTAAATCTCAAAACTTCTAATACAGTGAGTGATATGAACGTCGATGCTCAAGCGCAACAAGTAACACCGAGCGCGCAAGCTCCGTCTGTCGCCCTCGCTATGCATACCTATGCATGTAGCTCGCTCGATAGTGAGTCCAGCGGCATGCCGCGTTCGAATGTTTTATTATCCACCGCGCAGGTATATGCTTATAAAAATAACCCTCGGAATAAATTACTTGTTCGTTGCTTGATAGATAATGCATCTCAAAATCATATTATGACAATTTCGTGTTGTAAAAAACTTAACTTAAACATTTCACCGCTAAATAATTCATTTATTAAAGGCATTGGTTCGAGCAGTCGTCCGATTTATGGTTATGCTAACTTAACTATTGAGTCGCGAGTTTCACCGCATAAGTATAACATTAATGTTTTAGTTGTTGACCGTATTACGGATGATATGCCAACGCGTTATATAGACGCATCGCATATGTATTTTATTAAAAATGTACCTTTGGCGGACAATGATTGGAATGTACCCGCTCAAATTGATATACTTTTAGGTTCGCAATTATTTCCATTTATTTTATTGAATGGCCGCGTCGAGGCCCCTCCCCCCGCTCCACCGCTACTGGAAACCACTTTTGGTTATATTTTAATGGGAGATGTCTCTTGTGTTTTATCTGAAGATACAGATATTGTATCTACCGCTTGTCTTTCACTGACTGACAGTGAGTTGAACAATTCCTTACACAAATTCTGGGAGTTAGAGGAGTTACCTAGCCAGTCTTTCTCCAGCCCTGAGGATATTGCTTGTGAGGAAATTTACAGTTCGACCGTTACGTGTCGTAGTGACGGCCGATATACTGTGCCGCTTCCTTTCAAGGACAGTGAGTCTTCGTTAGGAAATTCTCGTGCCACTGCACACCGCCGTTTTTTGAACCTGGAACGTAAATTTAAGGTATCGCCCGCACTTTGTGATAATTATAATAAAATAATTCGCGAATATATAAATAATAAATATAAATATTTATGTGAAATTCCACCCGAGTTAGCTTCCGACAAGGGTTACTTTACACCGCACCACGCCGTGCTCCGCACAGGCAAGGATACCACTAAGGTACGCATTATTCTGGACGCTAGTGCCAGGACACAAAAAGGGCTGTCATTAATTAATGACATTTTTCACGTTGGTTCTAAGTTACAGGCCGACCCTTTTAAACTTTTATTAAGTTTCCGCCTTTGTCCAACCGCTACATTTGATAGTATTAAACAAATAGACTTACAAACATATGTTATTAATGACGATTGTAAGTTTCTAAAAATCGTATATAGATTTAAAACCGCCGAAGACATTCATGTCTTTCAGTTATTACGCATTTCTGTCAGATTGAAGTCTTGCCTTTTTCTAGCAATGCGCACTAATCGCCAGCTGGCTTCGGACGAAAAATGTTGTTATCCCGCTGCTGCCAATGGGGCAGAGACTTCTCTTTCTATTGAGGTTCTGGTTTCCTCCGTAGCTACCGCCGGTGAGGCAAGTGACATTGCTAAGCAATTAATTGCTATGTTTTCGTCAAGAGGATTTGATCTAGTGAAACTGGCAAGTAATTCGGTTGAATTAGTCTCTGCATTACGGCCGTTGCACCGTGCACCTGTTGCCTTCACTGATGAAACTGGAATGAAGGTTTTAGGTCTTGCTTGGCATCCAGTTAAAGTCTGTTTTTATTTTAGTGTCAACATATACGTAACGACTTGTACAAAACGCACAATCTTGTCTTCAGTTGCTAGATTGATTGACGTTTTAAGTTTAGTTTCACCGATTGTTTTGTTCACCAAATTTCTCTTCAAAGAACTTTGGAATGTCAACATAGATTGGGCTGACGCACCACTAGATCATATCTCCATTAGCTTCTTGCAACTTGTAAGAGAGCTATCATTTTTGTTCAAGTTACAGAACCCGCAACATTTAAATGTGTTAAATATTTATAAAATGAATATTTCCATTTTTTGTCACGTTAGTATGAGAACATACTGTAGTGTTCTTTACGCGCACATAACCGTTTGGTTAAGTAATATTCTAATAGACTTGTCTTGCTCTAAGTCTAAAGTTCGTCTCAAAGTATTACCATTTACCCACTTAGAGTTATACACCGCTAAGATTTTGTATAAGTTGGTTCGTTATATTTACGAATTATGTAATATTCGCTATCCTATTTATAATATATACTATGCTGTAATTGATTCGACGATAACTTTATCGTGGATTCATTTTTACCCGCACCGCTGGTCCTTATTCATCTCAGATAGAATAGCAAAATTACACACATTGCAAAAGACTTATTTCATAATTGAGTTTACATATTTCAAAATTTTGAATTATATGCCAAGTAATGTTAAACCTTTTGGCTTACATTTCTATTATAAAGATATAGTTTACGTTGGAGATAGGCTACATATAACTGACTTGCTTTATGGCGCCCTATACCCGCTTATTTCAAGGTGTAGTGTTACACTATTTCAGGGGCCGCTAGGTTTTGTCGAAACGATCTATCTAGGACGTGATGGTATTGTTAGGGTCGCACTTGTTAAGACTCAGAATAGCATTTTTAAACTTCCAGTAGTTAAACTATGTCCACTGCCTTCCCAATAATTTCACTTTACTCATTTTTATAATTTAAGTTATTTTTATATTACTTTAGTTACCTATGTATGGTAAGATAATAATAACATTGCGTTATTTTTATTATTTATTGGTCCCTCTTACATATTTTACTAACCCGCTTATATACTATATATATTGTATTTATACCGCTTCTCTAAACCGCTCTTCCGTGAGGCCTTTGATAGTATGGCTTAGGTCTGTTTTGAAAGTTCAACCTGAGAACTTTCAAGGCGGGGTGGATGTTTAGGCCAATTATTTCGATTGGTTCATCTCCTTGATTATATGATCGGAATGAAGTCAGTCGCGCCAACATCTTCCGATCTGTGCCCTGCTAATGAGGCTCATTGGTCAACGACACTGTGTCGTCACATAATGTGAATAGAGGGACATATCCGCACCACCGCGACAATAAGTCGAAAGCCGCCTACCTGACCGCGCGCGTATAACGACCCGCGCCGTAGTCATATGAACTACCTTTTTTAATAATTTAACCGCCATTGTGTGAATGTGTGTATCACCACAAAAAAGACTTTATTATATTAATCCACTGTGTGTGCAACAACAAATTAAACCTCGACGACCGCTGCCAGACGTCTCCAGGCTTGCCGATTTAGGAGAAGTGCAGTTTCGGGAGGTTAAGGTTAGTGGCTTGATTTTCCTTCCCATATCATCAATCGGATGCAACGATTGATCTGATTGTCCTGCCGTCCACTGCTCTTGAGCTATATTATCGAAGGCCGCACCAGTCCAGGAGGTAGGGCAATAGTAATTACAACCGCCGCCACGTGGTGTGCTATAGGGGAGGTGGGAAGGACCTGGAAATTTTACCCTGGCACCACCAGTGGTCTTTTGGTAATTTAGACCATTTTGGCCTTTTTGGTCAAGTTTTGTAATTTATTTTGTTGACAGATAGACGGGGGATGGTATAATTAGCGATATAAAATGAAGTGAATCTTCCGTGGGCAAATACATAAAAAATGTAATATAATATAACCTTTAGCACTTGCTCTATAAACAAGAGACACGCACTAGAGGTTAACCCGCGGCGCAGCCGCGGGGTAAACTCTAGTTCTTAATAATGACCAAAATTCACTTGAGAACTTTTTTATATGAATAATATTTTCGCATTTTACTGTCATTGCGTCTGATGTCAGGTGGAAATGCAGTTTAAGGTGGAGCACGCATACCTAAAAGATACCTGTTCACGCGAGCCTTGAAGACACCTAGATTTTAATCTTCAGGAAAAATAGACGACGGTAAAGAGTTCCACTCTTCAGCGGTGCGTATGATGAAATTGGAAGCATAGCGTTTCGTCCGCTTTGTTGGTATTTCCACCATATATCGAAGGCGTGAGCTCGTACGTCTGTTTGTCAGCTGGTAAAATGGCGAGGGAGGAACCAATTCATGTAACTCCGTGGGAGTGTCCAGAAGTGTATCCTACAGAATACTGAGTCACCTTGAAATGAGCTCCCAGGTGAGGTTTTCTGACAGTGATGCGACATGAGTTTTTTGAAAAATGTGTTATAAAGAATGTTCGAGACAAGCAGCACGGTGATATCATGTCTGGTGTTGCAAATTTCCATATTAGATGGTATCCACTTTCTATCAGGTGGGTTTTAAACCTGTTCGCTATACTCCATCAATAAAAAACAAAGTCACTTTCTTCATGTATTAGTAGGTATGGATTAGCATAACTGATATTAAAAGCTATGTTACTTGAAATGCATTTATGATGTACGCCAATGAGCCATGTGCTCATTTGTTAGGCGGAGTGGAATGCTGAGCATCCGCGGTGGACAGGCTCCATCAATCTCGCTGTGGCAGGTTTGCGGAACCCAAAACCAATTCGTTTCTTACGTGAAATATTGCAACGTGTAGGCTAACATTTTATTAATTCAAAGAAAGATTGTAACTTTATTTGCACGTCAAATATTTATAAATAAACAAAAAACTGAAAAGTGCGCCTCGGGGCACCCGACAGAAGTAAATATTGAAATTGTTTAATTGGTTGCGTGAGAGAAAGGGAAGCCAGACAGACTGACGCTGTAACGCGTTACGTAACGAAGTGGTTTACCCTCTCATAAGAATTTATCATTTCAAAAATGTGTGTGTGTGTGCAGCTTACACGCAGTAGAAGTGAAACATCATAGAATATACAGGCGTACATAATTATATCTACAACGCTTAGTTTTGCACGCATTTTCGCATTTCTATTCGATTATAGACATCTTTATTCTTAGGTATTTTGACCCTCATACGTCGTACGTATTCAATCTAAATTACATTTTAAATCACTAGCTTAAAGTTCAAAATTGAATGCACTGTTACACACATATGTGTAGCTACGTATAAAATATATATGCCTTAAGTATATATAGATGGCGCTTTAATTCATTTGAAATCTTTAAAGTTTTATTTAGAGTGAAAATTAATACTAACGTGTAAAGAGAAATGTGTTTTATTCCGAACTAAACAAGGTTGAATTTTATGAGTTTATCTATTTTTAGTGTCGCTTTTTCGTTTCCGCGAGTTTCAAATCACAACGATTCTAAACAAGTTTCACTTCAAAATTTTCAGACATAAAACTTAAGTTTAAAATATACTAATCGTTGTTAGCACGTGGTAACTGTGACAATATTGTATAACTTCACATAAAGTTATCAAAATCTCAAAGCGGACCCCTGAAGCAATGATACAAACACAAGCCGCATATGAAACGAGAGTGGCTTGCAAAGCTTTTAAGATAATAATCTCTAAGTGAAAGCTGTCCGAGTGCACCGCGCCTAGATTGATTCAACCGTCAATAGTAATATATCGAAGTGTACAACAACATTCATTTACTTTGCTATTAAAATAAACATCAGTACTATATTTTTCCTTTTTTATTTTTTTACTGCAGGAGTTCAGCAGACAGGCAGACGGTTCACTTGATGGAAAGTGGTCACCATAGCCTATGCCTATTTGCAACGCCAAAGGTGCTACAAATGCGCTGCTCCTCTCTTAATGGAGACTGGAGCTGGTCACTAATGTCGTAACACAATTCAAGGTTGTTATGGCGGCATACTCTAGACCAGTGGTGGTCGCCATACATTCGAGTAAATACTCTAACACTTGGGGTTTTTTTGTCGCCTCTTACGAAAGGCCAGCCGGCCGCAGGAAATTGTATTCTTTCTCCGTTCCTGCACGGATAAAACTTATTATATTTCTGATTTTTAACATAGACTATCAAAATTTTGGAGCATTTTTTCATAATTAGGATAGTAATTACTATGTCTTTACTGCTGTCCATCTATCCATCTGTGATAATATTATATATATTACCAGATAACGTATATATATACTACGTGGTTATTTTTAACTTAAACAGACGCATTAATTATAGTTAATAACCTAAACATTATCCCAGTTCTGGCCTGAGTATAATAAATATTTAAATTTTACAATAATGTCAAATATACATACGTATGTAGATAATCGTATTATTTCGTAGAGATGCCTTTCTGTTTCTTCAGCATTTTATGGTTCAGAGAACACATCTCATGTGTGTCGATAGAGAATATAAAGTTATATCCTAAACCAGTCTCTCATTGAAGATATATCCAGGGCAGCTGCAAACCGCTGGCCGTCACATGGTGCACGCAAAAGGAGGAAGATAAAAACCTGTGCGTTTAAATAAAAACACCCATATGGATATTTGTTTATTCTGTATTCCACCTACAAATACATATTATACAATGGAGTATTGAATTCATAGTTTTCTTAAATATTTGTATGACTGCCAGCAGAGAGTAATATTTTCACTGTAGAGTACTGATGTAAACTGACTGAAGTGAACTTATTTATTTTGGGAATGGTAACCTTAAGTACAAATATTAAGAAGTCGTACTTCTAGTACAATACATAGCACAGTGTGTGAGCGAGACGGATGATGTGCGAGCGAGATAGAGCAACTATTAATATTTGCACTTCTGCATTGCGCTAGCCAGAAGTCCATTTTCCGCTTCAATGACTAGACGTATGCAGCTCCCATAACTGAGTTAAAAAAAACACTGTACGCAGTAGGATATCGTTAGTTAGATTTTCAAAATAATAACTATAATTTTACATACTTAAATCAATAGATAAGAATGTATTCGTTTTCGAAGTAGTAAAATGTGTTCTTCCCCTGTAACTTTTGAACTATGTGAAAAAATTAGGAAAAACTCAATACAATGCATATAAATTAAGAAAATCACATGATTATGAAATCCAAGTTATGCCGAAGGTTGTAATATTTCATTAACAATAATAAGTGCTTTGCCTAAGAAGCTTAACTTGAACATTCAAGTTATATTTAATGAATAATTCTTATAAATATACAAAACATCAATAGCTGTCAATTTCGTAAACGGAATGGAACGTCTTGAAATTAATGAAGGCGCGTTGTAAGCGCGCGCGCATCTCAGCCGACCGCGGCGCTGCCATCCCAATTAATTACACAATACAATTTGTTGTTGGAGGGGACGCTGCTCACTCCCCACTACCCACTACTGAGGGTTCGCAGGAGACTGCTTGGGGAAACATTTTTGTGTTCTACAAGATAATCACGGTTTCCAATTTTTAAAAAATAACACGTTCACAGAGGCATTGATTTTTCAGTACTTTCCATTCCTGCAGTATTTTAGACCTCGTACTCAAACTACCATTGTAGCATCACGAAACATATTGAGTCCGGAACCTTTTTAAACACTAAAATCCTTTTTTACCTTATGCATAAAGTAGTTTATAGATTTTTGTTATGTCTTGTGCGGTACTAGGTCAATATAAGTTCGTATCAAGATAGGTATACTACAGATTTCTGGTTTATATACCATAGATAGATAGATAACTCTTTATTGTACACCAATACAAACATAAACTTAAGACTAAAATTATTATATCTAGTTATGTACAAAGGGCGGTCTTATCGCTAAAAATCGATCTCTTCCAGACAACCCCAGAAATGAAATTATATGATAATGGCGATGGTGGTATACGTAACATATAGTACAAACTACTTACATTTTAATAATAAATACATAAATTATATATATATATATAAATATATGGATAAATTTTATATATTACATAGATATATACTTAATATACATACCATACAAATACATATCTACAAAATATATAAATGAATTTAAATATCATATTCCAACGACAGGTAGTACTTTTTGATCATAGTTTTAAATATCGCTAGCGATTTTGCTTGTCTGATTGTAACAGGAAGCGCATTCCAGAGCTGTATGGCCTTAACAGTAAAAGAATTGTTATAAAAAGTTGAGTTATGCGCAGGAGTGTTCAATTTAAGTTTGGTAGAAGGGCGTAGATTATGAGAGCAAGAAAGAAATTCAAAACTTTGTTTAAGGTAATCAGGAGTACTAGGGACAAATAAAATACTATAGAGAAGAGCAAGGATGTGAGTATTCCGGCGAAATCGAATTGGCAACCACTTGAGTTTTTTTCGGAATTCAGAGACATGGTCATATTTGCGTAGTCCAAATATGAACCTTATGCAAAAACCATATTTTAGATATAATATATTTATCTGTTTTCTAGACTGAACCAAACTAATGTGATGCCGTTCGCACCACAGAGACGTCCATATTTTTCGCCGCACCGCAAGTGAAACTCGTACGGGGCGACTTAGACCCCGTTTGCCAGTGAACTTGTTAAATTAAATTCAGCTGTCAAACGAACGTTTTCGTATTTATTATCTCGATAGGCATTAGTTGACGCATTGTGCATGCTAAATTATGTAAATACTGTATCAATATAGGTAAAGTATGGCACTCAAAAACATTACTTAATAATTTTGAAATGGCATCCTTGAAATTCTAACATTTTCGTTATGTTGTAAAATGAGCTGAGTTTGTACCTCCTATTTAATAATAATTATCGCTCTTTAAAATAAAGTTAAAACGGTATGTTTCATAGTCGCAATAGTAGGTAAAATTGTGCACAACACTTTTTTACCCAGCCAATAAACCTCGTCTAACTATTATGAACAAAAGAGTTAATGTATACATAAAATTTAAGAAAATAATCTAATGTAATAAACATTTTACTGGTAGCCCATAAATTAAAAATATAGAAGCACAAGTGTAATCAATTCATATTATTACTTTAAAAAACTGAGTGTATAGTGAACTTTCCACTAATAACAATATCGAATGAAGTGTAGCACAACGAGACCTGTTAATAACAGGTATTTGGATAATCACGCCGGTGGCTAAATCTTCAACCGAACTTTCAACCGTTAATCTAAAGTGAACGGAGCAGTTCGTAATAATCACAGCGATATTAATAGTAATCGTTAATGTCACCGCGTGATGCGATAATGGACGGACGGACAACGCGGCTGCGGGCCAATTCTTCAACTACCATCTACATACAGACATAGAATAAATGTTACAGAGCGTTCAACTTTCTGTTTATAGACCAGTTTAGCTTTAGTATACCTATATTACAGAGAGCTTAGCTTGATACCTCTATGTGTTATATAATGTTTAGCTTGATACCTCTCTGTGTTATATAATGTTTAGCTTGATACCTCTCTGTGTTATATAATGTTTAGCTTGATACCTCTCTGTGTTATGTAATGTTTACCTTGATACCTTTATATGTTATATAATGTTTAGCTTGATACCTCTCTGTGCTATGTAATGTTTAGCTCTATACCTCTTTGTGTTACAAAGTGCTTAGCTTAATACCCCTGTGTTATAGAGTGTTAGCTTTATACTTCTCTAAGTAATAAAGGGTTTAGTTTTATACCTTTCTCTGTTACAGAATGTTTGTATTAATCCCTGAGTTACTGTGTTTAGTTAAACCTCTCATCGTTTCAAGTGTTTTGCTTTATACCCCTCTAACGACGGCAAGCAAGATTAAATAAAGCATATACTTTATTTAATCTTTGGTAGTGTACGTGTAGTGTACGCAGAGTGCAGGCATGTGCAATTATAATAATCATATGCTCGAAGAGTATCGTCTCGCGCATGTGGAGATCAGGCAATGATTTTGAGTCCGTGTGCACACTCTAAGAACCACAACGTATAATAAATACCATGTGCTTATGGGAAACAATTACCTATCTCAGATATTCTAAAATAGTTCGAAGTCCATTCGAGCTGGGTACGTGAACGCATTTTTACCGATGCCATTAGATGATTCACTTTCTGTGTTTCAGTTCGGATGAAGCAACCAAAGTGACCTATGTAAGCATAAACTGAATTATTCAATGTTATCGAATATTGCCGTTGTGTACATGAGCAAAGTGGATCGAGGAAGTGGGGATGCACTCCCAATCGATGGCGAGCGGTGCGACGGTAGAAAGAGGACAATGGCACTATTTTAAACAGTTCTTGGGGACTCTCCTCGTTATACAGTCGGTTGAATACGTAGAGAGACACCAAGTCAGCTTCTTATTCAAGCTCCCGGTCAACTCGTTAACCGCTGGCCGCTACAATCTCTTCTAAGGCCAAGCGTACATAGATCGTCTGTGAGTATGGGATCATCAACAACGCGAACGGCTCGACGTTGAATACTGTCCAGAGGATTAAGTTGGTAGGCAGGTGCTCCAGCCCAAAGGTGTGAGAAGTACTATGTATATGAATGCAAGCATATTGGACAATATATAAAAAAGAGAATACCCATTATTCCTTAAGTTGTCTTATTCGTTTCACAGTAGCCTGAGGTTCTGAGCAAGGCTTCACACACGACCACCATCAAAATTGTTCAGAGCAAGAGCATACAATTTTGGCATCTCAAATGATGCGGTGGTTGATTGAATCGAGTGCCGTTATGATGATGATATGTGATCGTTTAATTGTGGCTAATCAATCACGGCGTCGTGGCCGGACGGAGGGCCATTGGCCGGGTGCCTTTGATGCCACTTGATTAATTGTCCCCCCGACGGGCCGCCACTTTCACGGGCCCACAACCAAGATATACGAGTGCTAATTGTGGTACCCCGCGGTGGATTTAGACTAATTTTATCGTATGCTCCATGTACCAGCGAATTTGTCAGATACAGATACAGCATTTTAAAAGTGTTATAATATTGTTACGACATAAACGCCGACAAAAACAAATTCATACCTGCATACAAGTAAACCTATAACCTTCGGCATTTCGACTTCTTTTGTTTACTTTGTGATTAGAAAACAGCTCATTGTTGTATGGTAATCTTTTATGGCAGTCATTAGTCAGGTGTGTCGGATTAAAGACGACTTAGACACGGGGACACTGCAGTTGCGTAGTATAAAACGATGATCTGATAGAAAGGGGAGGGAGTCGAGCGATAACCACGAGCGAAGCAAGACATGTGTACTAAAATCGGAAATATAATAAGTGACGGACTTTGCGCGTGTTATGGAATTACGAACTTCTGCATTACGTTTGGACTTGTTGTGTTCGGTTATATTTGTACCCGTGTTAGACGTGTTTGTATAGTTCTAATAAACTCTATAATAATTCCAACGGCATTTTTAATTCGTGTTTCGCACTCGTAACAACACTATAGATTAAACCCTCTTCGAGTTTCTAAATATTAATTGCAACCAACTCCATTACTTAAATTTGAACCATTTTTATACCAGATCGTAAAAAAATTTAAAAATATGTTTTATACAACATAACGTTAAAGATTATGTAAACAATAAGTTGTAGCGCCATCTACTTACGCACAGCTTAGGAGCTTTTCAATTAAGTATTTTGTTATGGATTTTTCATTATTGTACCTTCGACAGTTAGGATGATAATGAAGACACTCTCTCAGACAAAACATATGTATAGGTGGTACGACAAAAGCAAACAACGCCTCCATTTGACAGGTGACAAGTGACAGTCGCCGTCTGTCAACGGTTAAGTTGACAGCAGCAATTGAAACTAATGAAGACATCACTCAGTGCTTGTGTGTTTGGATAAAGTGTCAAAGAGTGTCGGCGGGCGATTACTCTCACCACTGTTTCAAACAAAGGACTAGCACAAAGAAGCACAAACAGCTTGCGAGGAAGTATTTTGAAAAAGAAATTTTAATAACACGTCTATTATATAGTAACAAATGGCTATGTGCGAGTCGGAATCACGTGTGGTGGTTGCCTCTATATTTTATTTGCGAAGTTGGCAAACAAGAAGACGGACCAGGGTTTGGAAATGATTATCGTCGCCTATAGACATTTGCAACACCGGGTGCGAAGCCCACGTGTTGCCAGCCTTCAGGAAGGGGTACAGGGGATGGGATTAGGGTTGCCACTTTTTTTCGACTTTTTTTTACCGTAAATATATGTATAGTAATTTTGGGAAAGTTTGGGAAAAAATACTACTAATTAGTTTTGATTAATTATTTTATTATCGAATATTTCATGTATATTTATTATTACTTATTGCTTTAGCCAGCAAAGTTCTATTTATTTTTGAAAGGATTGAAAGAATCTGATCAAAAAGCATAACGATTGAATTAGTAATGAAAATATAATACATTCTGTGGTATATTATTTTTCTATAATATATAGTACGGTTGGTAGCCCTAGATGGGATGCAGGTATTGGTATGGGAGAATCAAGCGGGAAGAATGGCATAAGGAAGAGACAGGAGGAAGGAGGAGTGGGCTATCATACTTCTCACTCACACTCATACATTGTTTTATACCATTGTAATTAAAATTATCGGACCCATCCACAAGCCACCATTTTAACAAACTGGTGTCTGGAGTGGGATTCCAGGGAATCCTAAACGTTCTAGTAATTTAGGTTCCAGGCGCGTCGCGAAGCGTCTCGCCCGATACTGATTTGGCTCTGTGGTCCTTTGGGCGGTCTGCATTTGGCGAGCAGTTCACGCGATTGGAAGACCAACGATAAGCCACCGTCTTAATAATACGAAACATTAGCTCAAGACGAACCGTTTCAAGCTCATATTCTGTGAAAGCATGTAACTACCACGTCGAATACAATGCGGAAAGTAAATGCGTCTTATTCGGTTCAAGATTATTTTATTTTAACAAATGGATTTCGGTGGCTCTGATGGTTATGGAAATAATTTGATTGGACAGGATTTCCAACTACACGGCGCGAACAATAATCTGCGAGATTTTTGCAAAACATATATATTTTGGAGATGGCATCGTTCTCTTGACATCTGGACATAGGACGATCTTTAAGTTATACAAAGATTGAACAAATCAAATTTAAAAAAAATAAGGATTATCAAAGTAATTAACATGTAAACAAATAATATTGTGCGTTATACATCCAAACAACAATCAGTCCGATTCATAGCTCCCCCGACATATATAATATTTCATTTAACATTGGATAATATACCAAATGATTATACTAAAAGCAAAAATTAATGCGCCTTTTTACGAAAATTGCGCAGACGGAGAGTATGAAATTTCGCACACTTATAGTTCATATAGCGAAGGAGTGTAGAATGCTAATTATTTTTAAAATATTAATACATTAAATTAATAAAGAAACATTACACACTCTACCATGTATTTGACACACGCTTACTCTTTTGTTTATTGTTCATGTCAAATTAACAGTGTAGCCTTGGCGGAATCTGTGATTATAAAAGAATAGCTTTAGACATTAATTATTATGGTCAAATTTCGACCAGGGGCTACCACGAGTCTTTATAATTATTCAAAATTATGACTTATAAATTTTGGAATATATATCTAAACAATACAACATAAGCAGTATAATTGTATGGGTATTTGAAGCCCTCCCGCGATTCATATCGGGGACATCATTGACCGTCCTCATACATATGTACCGAGGGGCCACAATGCAGTCGGCTCGTGTGCACCGGCCCTTATCTCTAAGCTGAATATTTCAAATGAGCTCTTTGTACATTCAGAATAATGACATTTTATTTATTGTAATGTTATTTTTATGAGATGAGCAGTAAGCATAATTAGAGCGTTGAAACAATATTTTGCAAATAGTGAACGCATTGGTTGATTGCGAAAATGAATTGCTGAAGAGAGAGAGAGGGAGATACATAACACTTTATTGTACACCGTTATAGATTATACAGTAAAACTTATAACCTAAAAATACTTTCAGACAACCCGTGGCAGGAAAAAGGATTCAATTTGTCAAAGGTATATATATTATACGATATGAAGTCACTTGCCTAAATACTAACACGTAAAATATTATAATATATAAGTAAGAATTATACTTAATAGACATATATAAATACACCAATCTATATTACATACATAAATAATACGTGTATACATACACACATATATACATGTTGTAGCTTTTAAAGATAGATTTAAATAGACTAGCAAATGACTAGCAGTAAAACTTCGTTTGCGTTGCCATAACAACGACGTAATTGTTAATGAATTGATTGGCGGAGCAAAAAATATGCAGCTGAATTTTCCCGGGAGCGGTTTTTATTTGTTTGGGTGCACAAAAATTAACATATTCCGAGACAACTTTCATTGAAACGATAGCTTACATTTTTTTAAAGCTATGTCCCGGGAATCCCGCGGGAATTTCAAGTCAAAGCGTGGCTGAAGTCTCGGGCATATCCTAGTATCATACAAACACGCACAATATACATATATCCAGGAAATTTTGCGGAAACATACATTGTCGGAAGCCATAAAAACAGCTAAACCAGTTATCTTAAAACACTTTGCAATCTGCAGGTGCAGCCTAACATATACTATACTGCTGAATTATTCAAACGACACCAATACAATAAGGTCGTAAGCGCCGCACCCCGTGACGTCACATACGCCGTTACACAATTCAAAACCGCCGCGTACCCACAAGGCCCAACATTGTATTCAAATATATCCTATTCTTGTAAATCATTATTGTTTGAAAACGGCCGTAGCGTTGTTTTCCCATTCATTTCCGAAAGGTCGTAGATTCGATTTGTGATTCATGGCTTTATGGTAAAATCACGATTCAGAAGCAAATATATAAATAAGTAGCAATTTATTGCAAGATGCTGCGAGTTTCATGATATTTAGTTGCATCTTGATCTGATAGAAAGTTGCTGTAACTCAGTGGCCAATGCGCCGTGCCGCAGGGAATATCTTATGCCGTTCATTCAATTCATTCGCTCCTTCTTGTTCCGTACTAAAAAACTCTCCCCTCTTCCCCGCTCCCGCGCAAAAGGAGACGTTGCAAAACCCGCTCGCTACGTTGCACATAAGTTTCAACTCAAAATATTTAAAATAAGTGCTCAAAATCAATCCATCCGCGCCGCGACGCGTATGCAACGTTAATATATTCTAAGTAGAAGGGTATAGGGTGTTATACTGGTGCCTGCTCATTAAGCTATTGAAGGCCAAGACAAATTTGTGCTTCTCTAATATATAAAGCTAAAGAGTTTGTTTGTTTGATTGAACGCGATAATCTCAGGAACTGGTCTGATTTGAAAAATTCTTTCAGTGTTACATAGCCCATTTATAGAGGAAGGCTATAGGCTATATATCATCATGCTAAGACCAATAGGAGATGAGCACCAATGAAGAATGTTTCAAAATCGGAGGGTTTCGAAAACAAATTTCAGGCGGTTGACGTCTCGGGCACAGCTAGTGACTGATATGGTGAGACAAACAGACGGAAATTACTTTTGTTTTGATCAAATTGGCTAAAATAGATATCTATTCAGAGTTATCGCTGATAAGCGTTAAAGTTGGTCAGTTTGCTATAATGTAATGGCGTTGTATTACATTTTTTCAAACAAGTATAATAAAACTACGTCTTAACGGTTTTAAGCGCGGTGATTTACTTGATTTTTATTATTCCGACGTTCCTCCCACTTTTCAGTGGCCATGATCATGGAAGACAAAGATGTCAAGTGCCAATCAATATTGTTAACGTTTTAAATTGTTTTCTTTCTTTCTTTGATAAGATAAAAATCTGATCCTTCGTACAATCCGTCCATAAATATCTTCTTGTCACATAGTTTTCATTGTAATGAAGGTCAATAATGAAAATGTATAAATGTGGTGTTTTTCTAAGCACTTAAATTCGGTCTTGGGACACCGAGTGCCGGCACTTGAATCACTTGCGCATGCGCACCGTTATGCCCACAAACACTCAACGCTGTTTATGACAAACAAACATTGAGAGCAGTTCGACAATTCCTACACACCATTAAAGAATTTTGTCAAACAAGAGAAGTAGATTCATTGAACTGCTGTATTCGTAGATCTATGAGACTGTTTTGTTTATTAAAATATTGTTAACTGAAAAAACCTCACTTTCGCATATGACACGACGCTTATTTATCTCATAAGATAAGATTTATAACTTAAACTGCCATAAAAACTTGAACATTTTCTAAGTAATACTTCAAATCGGTGTTTTGGTTTCATTCACGACCAACGTCTGGAAAAATCAGTTTGGATAATTTTACTTCAAAAAGCCGTGATAGTGGCTAGTACGTGCGTCTTAAACTCAAAGGTCGCGGGTTTGATTCTTAGGCCGGAGCTCATGCACCATACAGGCAGTTTTTTAACCTAATATGAAAATTGTTACAATTACCACGCTAATGGTAAAGGAAAACATCTTGATAAAACCTCGGTCGGAACGAGATGACCGATGCGCCAAACTCGCTGATCAGGTTTATACTGTCTGTTTCCAAAAAAATCCTCGATGACACCCAAACCCAGTGGTGGGATATTTATGGGCTACGTGGATACCGAAAAATAAGTAGGTAGATAGGAAACCAAACATAAGCATATATTTTTAGTGAAAATAGTATTTAAAATTTTGTGCTTGCATGAGTTCAGCAGACAGGTAGACAGCTCACCTGATGGACAACGGTTACCATCGCCTATGGACATTTGAAACATTATAAGTGCTAGCAATGTGCTACACGGAGACTGGAACCTCGCCAGTAATACCGGAACACAACTCAAGGTAGTTATGGCGGCATGCTTGACACCAGGGGTGGTAGCTATTCAGACGGGCAAGTACCCTACTACCTGGCTCTGGGTAGTTTTGCCACTTTTTACGATAGGCCACCTAGCCGTGGGCAATTGTATCCTTTCTCCGTTCCTGCACGGATAAAAAATGTATTTCTTAAATAACAGTATCTTACCTTTAACTACACACTGGAGTCATTTATTCAGAAGAATTCTATTCAGTTTTATTTTCTAAGGTATGGAAATTGACTTCAACAGTGCAGCTAACAATGACACATAATATTTTTTTTACCGAATCTATAGTCATGATGGAACACTGATGGGTAACCAACCGAAATATCAAAAACGTAGCCATCGGACTAACGGTGGTTAAATAGCCAGCTAAAAATCGATCGGATGGCTAATTAGCTAAAGAATGAATACATCGTTAATCTGCTATCAACAGCGAGCGACTAATGGCTGGTTATTATTATTGGCTATTCATTTGCCTGACTATCGATTAAAATTTGACATAATAAATTTCAACCGATAAAAATGAATGAAATGTATTGCAAACAAATGAATGAATAGTAAGATGTAGAAACCGACTATAAGCCGTCGTTAGTTGTCGTTGTTGTTGGTTTTATTTGACCACTATTATAACTGGCGAGTTGAAGGCGACAGCTGACGGTTAAGCCATAAACTTATCAATTTTCGGTTTTAATCGACAACCTTTAACCAGCTGTCGAGTTGATAGACGACTTAACTGTAGCTGTTTTGTAAACAACCTGTATTTAGCTGCTTTTAACAATATAAAATACATGGATAATTAATTTCGTTGTGCGGGTATTCAATAGACGCCGTTATTTAATTAAAGCTCATGCACAAGCATGCGCGTGCGCATCGTCACTTTGAACTCGACTCTACATTAACATCAGAAAGGCGGGATATTAGGAAAGCTGTATACCATGTTTTGCTTACTTTATTCATAGATATGTCGAATGTGTGGGAATCTGGGGGGTTTTAGGCGTCACTGTTGATAGCATATAGATAATATAGAAGTCGTGGTAGGGTAATGGCTAAAGCACTAGTCCCAAACTCGAAGGGTACGAGTTCGAATTCTGGCCAGAACCCATTCACCACTTGGACAGTTTTCTGACTTAATGTGCAGATTGTTACAATAACATCATAATGAAACCTGCACATCGAGATAAACGATGTGTCAACTTTGCCAAGCCGCCTTGGATAAGTTCGACGGGTAGATTGTCCGTTCCCCTATAGGGGGAGGCCTGAGCCCAGCAGTGGGACGTGTATGGGCTGTTATTATAAGATAGATATTTATCGTATATAAAATTGTAAGTGTAATGTTTTTTTTATTCATCATATGAAATGTCCTGGCTTCTTTTATATAGTGCGGCTGTGCTATGGCATGACTCATAATTCCAGCGAGTCCAAAGCTTTTAACCTTTAAGGTTCTGTTGTCAAAGACTATACTTCTATAATCACAGATTTTGCCAACAATAACAAAAAGAGTATAATATGCCTGTGTGTGTCAAATGCATGGTAGTATGTGTAATGTTTTTTTTATTGATTGAATGTATTTTTTATGCATAATTTTAAAAATGTATCAGCATTCTGCGCTCCTTCTATATATACTAATAAACTATAAGTGTGCTAAATTTCATATTCCTCCGTCCGCGCAATTTTCGTAAATTAAATAAACAGAAAGGGTTCATATAGGAACTTTGTGTTTTTTTTAAAATTATTATTATTATACACATTTTTTGTTATTTCAATTTTGTTATTAAAACATTTTTCTGTTTCTTGTACTTTATATTTTGTTCTTATTACTAACATGTTCTTTGTAATTATTTGTTTTTTTTTGTGTCTAGCACTGGTCGCATGCTTCAAGTGATTTAAGAGGTGTGCACCGAAAATCAGCGCTGTGTCGGACTAAGTTTCGGCACAACAAAATGCTGAGCGCTAGCCTCATTTCCAAATCATGTTTGTCGGTGACAGTTATATATTTATACTTTGTTATGTGGTTAAGCGGGCTAAATTTTTTCAGGCCTATCGCCCTGCAATGCAGAGGCTCCGGGTTCGATTCCTGGTATAGTGAATTTCTGAAACGTAATTTCTCCGTTATTTATTAGGGTCTGGGTGTCTGGGATTGGCCCCAGAGTGGTCCGTTGTATATTACCCATAACAGAAGCGT
Organism: Dendrolimus punctatus; assembly: GCA_012273795.1. NCBI lineage: Eukaryota > Metazoa > Arthropoda > Insecta > Lepidoptera > Lasiocampidae > Dendrolimus > Dendrolimus punctatus. The sequence continues at coordinate 2,383,186 of CM022545.1, forward strand.
AATTTGCTTAATTTGGGGATATACAATATGTGTGTTTGTCTGCCGAATATTATTATTATTTTGTCTTATTTGTGTCGTTATTAGAGATAAATATTTTCTTACTTCTTTCTTTCTTTTCTATTTAAAATATAAAAAGGCGTTATCGTTCGAGTGAAGAGCATTATAAGAACGTTTAGTCGTTGAGAAACCGATTCCCAGCATCCCGTCCGCCACGAGGGATCAGTATGCGGCGCGCGCGCCGACGGCCCTTATCTCCGGCCGTCATCCCCTGACAAATGCCCGACAGCGCTACACTCACCGCCGCAGCGCCGCGCGGCGCCACTATCGCATCTACACGACTAATGCATTCTACAAATTATTATATGACTAGTATTTCTTCTTTCTTTTTAATGGCCAGTTCCTATATGTGTTACTATTAATTCAAACTTATGTCAAATGTAAACCGATAGTAAAGCAAATGAATAGTCGGTAAGATATACGAACGGGCCATAAATGACACAGAGTATTAATAATCTAATTTGGAATGTATCATTTATGAAATTATATACATGATGTTGCGAATGTCCATAGGCGATAATAACCGCTTTCAACCTGTAGGCCATCTGCCTGTCTGCTAAACTCGTGCAGTAAAAAAAACATATATATACATACATATATAAATTAAAGAATTCATTTTAAGCTAGGTTGCCTGTTGTTTTGCTAAAGTATTGAAATTGTGCGTTTTGTTTTTGTTTATGTGTGTGCTATTTTCACACGCACAAAGATTTATTAATCTGTAGATAGTGACGACATGATGCTGCGTGTCAGCAATTGAGCTTATCGAGCTATTATAGTGAGCCGATTGAGTCGTTGACCTATTTATTAACTAGCTCATTCTTATCTCTTCTACCTTTTACCAACGGTAAGGTACAAGTATAAACCTGGCAAATGATATTGCTTCATTTAATAGTAGGTAATAAGATTATTGATTACCGTACTGGTTGCTATTGTAGCTTAATACTCGTATAGTTCTGTTTACGTATATATTTTCTATTTTTTTAAATTAATTATATAGGATAATGATTCTTTTTATATTTGGCACATCTGTTTTATGTTTCATATACTCTGTTACTTTCTATGGGTGGTGGGTCAAATATGAATCAATAATGTGCCGGAGGAAATTCCAACACTGATTTATGCTGAGGTGCTGATGTCATTTGTAGTACAACATATCGAATTAAACAATAGAAATGTATGTAGAAATTATTTCTACATCCTTGTGTTGTCGCTTTCCTAGCAAATAAATTATTTTTTCGTTTTGAAAGCCGTGTTGTTTTTACGAGGTGATTGACAGTCGTCGCACGCGCACGCCCGGACTAATAAGATTAGAGCGCCGTCCGCAAACGGGCCACGGCACGACGCGCCATCTGTGAAAGCCCTAATCGGATCAGCATCTCCACGGATGGTCGCGTGATTTGAATAATATTTTGTTAAACCTCTTTAACTCTGTTTACAACTCACTTATTTGGTATGAGCCTTTCGACATTGTATATAGCAAGATACATCTGTCATGTCGCAAGTTGGAGATGTTCTACAAGACTTATATCACGTAAGAATATGACACATGAGTGTTTTGCTTTCCAAGCAAACCTATGGTAAGGTTGTGAAGCAAAACAAATATATTATTACACAAGTTCCATTTAATCATGGTGTCTTTTGTAATGGTCTTTAGAATCCTGTTTTGATACATCGTCGGTATAAAATGGCACATTTTATTTCAGCAAGCGTGTATTTCTTGGTTCAACCTTCATTATCATAAACATTTAACTCTAACTCTCGTTAGAAAATAAATCTAATTTAAGAATTACATATACATTACTACATACAAATAATTTGAATCTCTAAAAATAAGGCTATGAGATGGTGAACATTAAATTAATAACAAATTGTGATTTTTTGAAATAAATACTTATTACTTACATTTTGTCTTTTTAACGTGTACAATACATACATACATACATAACTTCACGCCAGGTCCCTTGCGGGGTAGGCACGAACAACAGAGCGCCACACAGGCCCATTCTTACACACCTCAATACAATACAATTTCAATATTGAGAAATTAAACATTTAAATCCTGTAAAAATAATCTATCTATCCATCATTTAAGCTCTTTCTTCTTGGTGGAGCCTCCTCGAATCTTCTGTATTATGCGCCAGCTGTTTTACTTCTATGTAATACACGACACACATTTTCTCTTTTATTTGATCCATGAATCTCGCCTTGGTCTTCCCTTCCCTCTCCTTCCACTTTGCCTTCGATTAACGTGCATAAGAAGGTGTCGTGTCTTAGCAAATGGCCGAACATTTTCCCCCTTCTTTCCTCCAGAGTTTTTAAAATTGTGCGTTTCTCCTTTATCATATCCAGTACTTCTTTATTGGTCTTCTTTTCTTTCCAACTTATTCTCTCCATGCGTCATGTTGTGTTGTAGACCCATGCAGAGAATAAGTTGGAAATTAAAATAAATCTATAAATTAGGGCCTGAGGAAATTTAAAAAAGAGAAATCAATCAGGAGCTCAAATTCGAACTAGCATGTTCTAAAAATGCAACTATCCATTTTCGCCTATTTGTCTGTTAAAGTATCTCTTGAAAACTAATTAATGGATTTTAATAAAAACCGACACCGAGCTAGCTTATATCCCATGTCAACACTTAGGATACTTTTTATCCCGAAATATGTTTTATAAATGAAGTATTTAAAGGTGCCTCACTAATAAGTAATTTAAATAAAACCTTAATGAACTAATAGTATTCATACTAAGAAAGCGTCCATTAACACTTTCCTTATTATATATATTTAATAAGGCGAGGACACTTTGTTTATCTGTTCTTTATATTAACTACACACAAAGGAAGGTTTGCAGCAAACCTTGTTTACGGAAAATGCGGTATACATATTCTCAAAATATGCTCTGTCTCTAATAATGTATAATAAGGAATGAAATTACAACGTTATATCTTCGAATAAAGTCTTTATTTCTTTCTTAAGTAAAAGAAAACTCTCCATTAAAACAAATGGGAAAAATCAAATAAAACTAATAATAATTGTAGAGCTATTAACATTTTAATGTTTATTGCCATATTTTTGTGAAGGTCTCGTTTCAAAGTAATCGGTTCCTTGTTCTAAGTCCTTGACATTTCAGCCTATTCTGTGGTTTTACTCGTTATTATAGTAATTTCGTTGATGGTTGTACTTGCGGACTGCTTTCGGAGTAGCCTCTTATTTTTGTAGTTTAAAAAGAACTCTATATGCATAACTATTGTAGTAGTAATTGATAGGCGGCACTTTTCAAGGAAATATTTAATAGCTGCGCACACGGTTAATATTTACAGTCAGACCGCTAGATTGACTTGAACTGCAATTAGTTCTGATTGTTTGGGAAGCATGTTCTTCTTATTAACACAGATTCGCAGAAACAAAATGAATAGTGATCTCTGTGGAACTATTAAAATATAGTTTCGCTTGTCTTGTAGGCATACTCAACGGCAACAGCTTATGGCTGGTCCTTATTATCTGACTGTTGATCTTTTTTATATTGGATGAGTTCATCAGACAGGCAGACGGCCTACCTGATGGAAAGCGGCTACTATCGCCTATGTCCATTTATTGTAAAACCACTGTCACTGTAATGTGTGTATATATTATGTATAAGTACAGTGGGATCGTGTGAAACTATAAGGTATTTTAACCAGTATCTTATACTAATATATAAAGCTGAAGAGTTTGTTTGAACGCGCTAATCTCAGGAACTACTGGTCTGATTTGAAAATTCCTCTCAGTGTTAGATAGCATTTATCGAGGAAGACTAAAGGCTATATATCAACACGTTAAAACCAATAGCAGCGGAGCACCAATAAAGAATGTTACAAAATTTGGGTTTTTTTTAACTTACTTTTTTAACTATCTCACGCGGACGAAGCCACGGGCTGAAGCTAGTCTTCAAATAAATACAGATTGATTAAAATATATTAATTAAAAGAGCCCATTAATCGTAATCAAATATCATGTGTTAATGATAGACATTTATCAAGTGGCATTGCCAATAAACATTCTGGCACAAACACATATTGGTGTTAAACTTCCCGTTTCGCGAGATATTTATTATGTTAATCATTTCAATAGTTGTCCACTTAAACAACTAGGTCACTGTTACTTCTTGTTCAATCACGTATTTTGTCATTATCAGATTTAAAATCATTAAAAAAATGGTATCTTAATGGTATCTTAACTGACGCAGAGCCAAAGTGGCGACACTGCTGGCCCGCCCTGCGGTCAGAGGTACCGTGCCCGGTAAAGACACGAGTGGTCAGGCAGGGCCAGGGCAACCGAGGCCCTGATCAAAATTTGGAAGAGGGACCTAGGGTCTAGAATTCGACGGTAGAGGCAATCCGCCCGCCTCTAGCTCGTTGGGTCTCGCGGAAACGCCGGACCCTGACGTATAGAATAGTGCAGATATTTACCGGGCACGGTTGCTTCGGTAAGTATAGGCTCGACTCAAGTCAATAGAGAAAAGAGCTAGGAAGGTGATAATAACCGACTATTCGACGAGAGCCTTCAGAGCCTCTTATTTATCGACGATAAAGTCGCTAGTTTGTCAGAATTCTATACACTTCGGGGAGTATGCCACGGCATTACGTGAATTGGTTCCTCCCTCATCATGTCACCACCGGACAAGCAGACGCACGCGCTCACGTCACCGAAGTATAGTGGAAATACCTACGAAAGCGGACGAAACGCTATGCATCCACTTTTATCATACGTACCGCTGAAGAGTGGTACTCTTTATCGGTAAGCGTGCTTCATCTTAGACTGCATGTCCTCCTGACATCAGGTGCAATGTCAATCACACGCGAACCTATTCAATATATAAAAAAACGCATGTTTTGGACGTATGAGACGTATTTAAGAATATTCTATCTTTGTTCTTGCCGCATTGATTTTGCCAATGTCATACTAAAAAACGCAAGTGCTATAGACGGCTAATATAGCTGGCAAAATGAAGAAATTTTGATAGTCGGTAATCTTTTTCCAGAAACCTGAGGACAAGACAGCATGCATAAACAGTTATGTTAGATTTACTACTTTATAGGAATACGTTGTTAGGTGATAAAAATTGTCATAGAATCGATACATGTTTACTATAAACTAAAGTCAGAAGGAAATTTATATTAATTAGGCGAGGGATATCATGGAGCAGAATATCATGTAAGGGTGAAGATAAATTTGGACAGTAAAAAAATATATGTTCCGAGAACCTTCGGCAAGAACGCATTCACACATATAATGACTTGTACGTATAGGAACTTGACTTGTATGAACGTCGGATCATGAATAAAGTTGTCTCTGGTTGCTCGGCTTGCTCTCTGCCTTACCACTATCTCGTTAGGCGTGAAGTGCAATTAACTATGACGTCATCGCGAGCTGTTCTCAGGTCCTCCTTGCTTTGAATTATGTTTGTCAAATTAATTGGCGCAACAAGTCATTAAATTTTATGGCGTTTTTTAATATCGCCATGGCATTTTGTTGCCCAACCGACCTCAATTACCAGATCATATAATTAACCGTGTATAACGCTAGTCTTTGCGCGTTACTTTATACATCTGCTTTGCTCTATGCTAAGACTCGCTGTTTTTAAAGAACGGAAATCAATCAACTTTATGAAGGTTTCCATTTTAACAGTCTTCATACCATTTGTACCATTCAAATATGAATAAAAAACGTAAAATAAGGTTTTTTGTTTATCATTGTAAATTATTAATTTTATCTATGGTAGATTTATAAATGCAATGAATTTAATGAAAATAAAGTAGAAATGAATTATTTTAGTCAAAGCGTATCGGTAGTTTGGTTTTTGGCTGAATAAAAAAAAAATTGACAATCGTTACTGCCGCCAACGCTTTCAGTTAACATTCTCATTGCTCAATAATAAGATGTATAAAATATTATACATCTAATATCTAACATTATAAAAAAATATTCTACCAATATTATAAATGCGAAAGTTTGTAAGAATGTATATCCATACATTCTTAAGTACTTACCTATGTATGTATGTTTTTTACTCTTTCACGCAAAAACTACTTAATGCATTTTGAAAAAACTTTACAATAATATAGCTTACTCATCAGAAAAACACTATAAATATATAGTGTGAGTTATCCTAATATAACGATTTTCGATCAACACGCAAGTGATGCCGCGGGGCGCAGCTAATAAAAAATAAATAATTAGCAAACTCACAGTTTTTTCTACGATGGACCATTTTGAGGCTGAACTCAGAAACCCAGACCGTAGCAAAATACGGATAGGTTGTTTCGGAAATTTTTCATGCCAAGAATCAAACCCGGACCCTCTTCGCTCTAGTGAACTCTCCCGGCAAAGGCCGACACGAGTAACTTTTCCGTCTGTCTTCGAACCTTAAACCATCGAAGTATAAGCAACAGTTCTTAAATTGAACATACAGACAACCAAACCCAACATTTCCATATGGGCACAAATGAAACATAGACAGCACTCGTGATCTGGTTACAGCTAGTGATTACCGCTCGTAACGGTAGGTGTATTGGCAAAAATTAGCGTGGGTTCGAATCCAGTTACGAAACGTTAATGATGCCTTCGCAATTTGGTTAATGCAATTAAATTGTTTTAACCGACTACTAAGATCACGCGAGAGATATTATCTTGAACGATTTTTAGTCCATACTTTTATTATGTTGTCGTGAGCAGTCGCCGATTGAATGGGCGGCTTTATTTGGTTGCTTTATTACGTTGCATAATGGCGGCACATTTGAACGGAAGTCTTCTAATGTAGTCTTGCTATTCGTTGCGTTCATCCTGTTCATCTTTATCTATATTTTATCTATATTAATTCAAGTAGGCGAAGCAAAAAGTGTTTGTCAGGATCGTAGCACGTGGAAGTCCATCGCCTCTTCCTATCCCAATGGGAGTCAGACGTGGCAGTATGTAAGTAAAATATGATAAATCTGTAGAGGTATCGAATTTGAAAATGATTTTATAGTGGACTGTGAATTTATTTAGTGGGTATATGTGAATGAGAGGTTTGCCAAATTCTATCTACGCTAAACCAATGCCGTAATAAGCACTACTACCCTCGGAATCCACCTCCAATGAGGCAGCTGCACGAGTCATGAGAGTGCACCGCACCGCACTGACATTCTTACCAAAAGGCAAGCATTGCATATTGTTATAGACCTCGCGTGCGCTGGAGACTACTTTCGGCGCCAACAAAGGCGGCGGAAAACGTAAGCCAGTCTTACAAAGCTACCCACTTCAGCATATATTGTGAAGATGCAGCAGGTAGCCCCCCCCCCTAATTGTTCATACCTGTCGAAAAAATTGAATTTTAGTTCGTGTATTAAAGAACACTTGAAAATTGATGAATAGATTTAAATGAAACCCGACTCATTGTTTTAACCTGTTGAATTACATGTTTTTTTATTGCCGGGGTTCAGCAGACAGGCAGACGGCCCTCTTGATGGAAAGCGGTTATACAGCGGTGCGGTAATGTCGGAACACAACTTAAGCTTATGACGACAAACTTTAGACCAGGGGTGGTAGCCGTCCAGTCGGGCCTACCTTTGTTGTAGGCTGTGGGTTGTTTTGTCGCCTCTTACGACAGGCCGCTCAGCCGCAGGAAATTACATTATTTCTTCGTTCCTGCACGAATAGTGTCTGTGGTATAGTTAATATAGCCAAAATGACGGCGCTGCATTTGCCTTTTTAGGTGCCGTCATTAAAATTCACTACCAAATACGTTGTTATGGCTATGCAAATGAAGTGCTAAGCAAATTACTTTAATTAATATAAACAGTAAGTTGAGAGATATCAATTTTCACAGCGACAGGTTACAAAGCTACCAAATTAAGCCGATTCCGACCAACAACAGATAAACTAGAAGTTCAGACAATGCCATTAATTACGCGAATAAGGAAAGACAGCAGTCTCACACCTAAAGCCACCCATTCAATTTGCAACAGTGGCGCGGCCATCCGTCTGGGCCGCCAGCGGCGCACTCCGCCCGATTTGGCGCTGAGCTAGTTATTCTAATATCGATGGCAGTAAATCGCTTTAACGGTCCGCGATCACCTGTCGCCGTGTCGCTTTGTCGCGTCGTCGCGGCGTCGCGGCGTGAATGGCTAGCTTTATTGTTACACTCTGTACTTCTGACTTTGTTTTATGGTCAGCTTTATTTGTAAATGCAAAGGAGTCGTTCCTACGTTTGTATTAATTTCGGCAATTTGAATCGCTACTCTTACTAAGAAGACGAAAAACAACTCGCTACTACCCTCAGCCAGATGGCTGAGGATAGTAGCGAGTTGAAGAAGAGTTGGGCTAGGATATGCCGCCATAACAAGCCTGAGTTGTTTGCTGGCACCGCCAGATTCCAATCTCACTTCGAGACCAGCATCACTTGGTAGCACCTTTAGTATTGCAAATGTCCATAGGCGATAATAACGTCAGTAATTTAAAAAGAAAAGATTTCTTTTGATATTTTTATAAAATTGTTATACCAGTTATGGAAATATTGTAGGCCCAAAGATAATGTTTAATCAAATTTATTATTAAATAAACTAAATCTTACCTAAACTTGTATTGCATACAAATTAACATAAATATTCAACAGTCTTAATCAGTTCATCTACAGTTTAGTAATAACGAGATGAATAGGCCGATACGGTATTCACAACTTCGACGCGCTGTGTCTGTCAGCTACCTGCTCCACTTTATATCAAACATTTTAGTAATACAAGTTGCGTATTGCGAAAGTGTTTTAAAAATGTACAAAACTTTAAAAAAACTTGGCAGCGTCCAAGTTTTTGAAGTTTCACCTTGTACACTATATAATTATGTCTTTATCATCTTGTAGGAAGGAGCAACACTCCAAACTGTCTACATTGCCATATAGTGGAAGACGTATAGCATTTGTTAATGGAATGTGTTTGGACCAAAGACGGCAGGAAGGGGCTGGTGGATGCTGTAGAAATTAATCTGATGTGGGTGTTTTCCAGGGCATTTTGTCGCGGCCACAGTCTGCTGCGGCTCTTTTAATTTATAAAATAGTTAAACCATTTATATGATTTGTGGAATTGTATGTTTAGGGTAAGATGGGGCTGACATGGTGACATTATCACTAAAAGCCCCTAAATAAATTAGATAATAAAAAAATATAATAATTATGGGTTCTATTGTCGAAAGGCAGATTGAAGGATTTCACACAATAACATCAACTCTAGGCTATGTTCAATATCAGGACATAGCACGTAAATATAATAACATTGAAACAGAACTTAGAATGTAATCAGTTAAGATGGTATATTTATCATTGCGAAGTATTTTAAGTAATTTGATTTTAACACTGAGAATAATTGCTGTAATTATAAATTGATATCAGTTTGAAAGGCCGAAATTAATTCATTTGCATTCAATATGGTATAACTCTGGACTTAAAATTAATTAAATCTCGTCACAATTAACCTCGGGTAAGGCGAGCATGCTGTGTCCTCTAGACGCTTTTCTTAGACTTTACATAACTCTGAAAGATTCGAAACTGCCCTTGAATCATGACAGGAGTCCTAGCTGCTGAGTTAGGACAATTTTCAAAGTGTCTCAGGAGACTCAGGACCAACTTTGTAACAAATCTTACAAACTCTTAAATACGTTATATTATAAGCCTATTTAATTCTATAAATCTCTCTCTCTCACTCTCTCCATCTTTTCTGATTTTTAGAGTATTTAGTAGTCGTCTCTCCGTGTAGTAGGAACGGAGAAAGAACACAATTTCCTGCGGCCGGGCGGCCTGTCGTAAGATGCGACAAGATAACTCACAGCCAGGTGGTAGGGCATTTGCCCGACTGGATGGCTACCACCCCTGGTCTAAAGTATGTCGCCATAACAACCTTGAGTTGTGTTACGGCATTAGTGACCGGGTTCCAGTCTCCCTCAAGAGAGCAGCAGCGTATATGTAGCACCTTTGGTGTTGCAATTGCAAATGTCCATAGGTGATGGTAACCGTTTTCCATCAAGCGGGCCGTCTGCCTGTCTGTTGAACTCCTGCAATAAAAAAAATCCTTTGAACTCTTGTATAAAATGTACATTATGAAGTTATAGAAAAAAAGTCTTCAGGTAACTACAGAATTACCTATTTTAAATTCAGTGCCTAGTACTATAGTACAAGAGCTATACTAAAGCAGTCTCTAATATACCTAACTTGATGTTGCGATAAGTAACAAAAAAACTTACTTATAAAAGCAAAATTAGTTGTTTTATAAAATAAATTATGTTAGGATGCTAAAGTATTTAGTTACGAGAAATCATTATAAGTAGAGGATATGTAAAAAATTAGCATAATATGTAATTAATGATTAGAGCGGAAGTCTCGCACTAAATTAAAAAAAAATATTTATGTAATACGGATAAATATAATTCAAACATGTTTTAAATATTATTTCGTAATCAATTTTTAAACGATATGTTACACTTTCTAAAAAAACTTGTTGAAATTAAATTATTAATTACGAGAAAAAATCTGTCATCGCTTACAAAATCGTATTAAGTATTTACGAAACACGATATTAAAAATATACATTAGCCTTCGTAGCTTATCTGTGAAACATTCGTTATACATATAATTACTGAGGTTTGGCGTTTATAAATTCTGTCAATTTATATCTTGTAAGCATAGAATAAATATTTAAAAAAAATTGAAGTTGTTGCAAAACAATACTTAAAGATCACTATTATATTTTGCAAAATTTCTTGTTTTTTTATGTTTTAGAAAGTATTTTGCTTTTTAGTTACTCTTAAACTGGGTATCTTTTTCTAAATAGATTTTTTTTCATTATTATTTAAGTTGCATATATCGTACGTATCGTGTTGCATAAATCAGTTTGAGTATTTATGTATGTATGTATTGCCTTTTTCCTACACCACCTACATCACCTGATTCAGGTTGCCTGGAAGAGATCGCTTATAAAATATTGTAAACTAGTGGCCCGAACAGACGTTGTCCTGCTCTGAAAAAATAAGAATCTAAGACCCTATCCCAGCGCCACTTACCGATTCCAATTGTGGATTTAAACCATCCGGGGACCCACAAAATACACAAAAACAAAATCACCAAAATTGGTCCAGGTGATTGGGAGTATTCTAGAACCCAATCTCAGCGCCACCTACCGGTTTCAACGGGAAAAAAAGTCCGTCTCCTGGTTCTAAGCTATCTCCCCACCAATTTTTAGCCAAATTAGTACAGCCGTTCTTGAGTTATAAATAGTGTATCTGACACGACTTTCTTGTATATTTATATACAAGATATGGTCTGTTTTTGTAATTGTATATTTTGGTGTGCAATATAGTGTCATACGAACTTATGCTGAAGCTGTACTGAAGCCAACGCAAAGAAAATTATCAAAATCGGTTTAATAACTTTTTTTGGCTGAACATAGATTAAAAAAATAAACGACGAATTGAGAAACTTCTCCTATTTGAAATCGGTTGAAATGTGGTTATACTAGAGCAAGATAGCGAATGCAATTTAAGCAGCTCTGTTTTCTAGCAGAAGTCGTAAAACCAAAGGCCGTACTAGATAAACGCGATTTTACAACACAATGCGTTGTAGATGCTCGCCGGAATAAGATCGCGCGGAGATGTGGCGACTCCTGAACCCTTTATCGATTGCAACGCAGTTTATTGCGATCAGATCCGATAGTCGGGAGTTAGTGCATCGGGCAAATCGCGGAACCCATGTATTTATGCATGAGACCTGAGGTGAGAATTTAACGGTAGCGAGCTTCGTAAACGCACCGTATGGTGTGCCCACACCAACGCCTTCTCATTTTATATAAGTTTTCGAGGAAATATACGTTAGTAAAACTACGTTTTGACGAGTTTTAACGGCGGTTATTTATTTGATTATTATTATACCGACGTTTCGGCCACTTTTCAGTAGCCGTGATCACAGACGACAAAGATGTCAAGTGTCAATGAATAGTGTTAAAGTTTTATTTAGCCTATGGCCAAAACTACTGTGCCAATTTGGACGCAGTGTTCGTTGGTCGACAGCTAATTCTTAGATTTAAAACCTGAGCTACTTTTTATCCCGAAAATCCCACGAGAAATTTTCTGGGAATAATTTAAAATGGCTAGATAAAAAATATCGAAAACGATGCGATTTTTTCTCTGATCGATAGCAAATTTTATGTAATAAAATGTGTAATACTTTTTATCGCAGAAATCCCGCGGGAATTTTTTCGGGCGTGGTTTTAAGTTATTCGGATGTATTAAAATTAGCTAATCCCGACACAGTTTCCATTAAAACGATAGCTTACATTACTTTTTTAAATTCTGCGATACTTTGTGTCCCTGAAATCCCGTGGGAATTACAAGTCAAGCGTGAACGTGGTTGCCGGCATATCCTAATTTATAATATGATCTATATGTTATTACGTGAAGCAAAAACTTTGTACCCCTTTTTACGAAAATTTTGCGGACGGCGCAGTATGAAATTTCGCATACTTACTTATAGTATATGTAGAGAAGAAGCAACGAATGTTAATATTTATTTAATTATGCATAAAAAATAGTTTAAATCAATAAAAAAACATTACACACACTACCATCTATTTGACACACACACGCATATAAAATACTCTTTTGTTTATTGTAAAAGTCAAATTAACAGTGAAGCCTTGGCGAAATCTCTGATTATAGAAGTATATATAGTCTTTGGCATTTATAACTATGGTCGAATTTCGATCAAAGGCGACCACTTGTACAGATAACTACTCAAACGACACCATAAGACATACTTTAGAGTTTCTACGACAATTTTTTTATAGCAAGTTGTAACTGATTCTTCGAAATCAACATAAGAACGTAACTGTTACTTAATTCCCATAACTTAACACCATGATATTTCCATATTACCATTCATTTTAATGTTGGATTGCTAAAGATAATAATGCAGTGTGGAGCCAGTATATCATATTTAGCCCAGCTGGACGCCATTAGCCCCTGGTGGTGCGCTGCCCATACAAATCCCTTCTATATAAATTTCCTCACTCGCTTATCATGCAAATGTATGAATTTCGTCTGTCCCATACAATGTTTGTCAAAATGTTGGAATAGGTAAGAGTTATTGCTTGCGTAGCATTTAAATGGTGTATTATTGCATGTTATAGCTAGTGATATGCGTCACAACCAAACCCGCCTTGTTCGTACACCAGTAATTTTGACTATAGAATCTCTATCTGTAGGAAACATAGTTCTCAAAGAATATTCATGACAACAGTGACTTTCTACGAGTAAATGATAGTAAAACTATGATTTTAGGACATGCCATAACGACATGAGACAGTAGACCGCGACACACAACATGTCTATTTATATGAACTAGTGGTCTGCAGTGGTCGTAATTCGACCATAATAATTAATCTCAAAGACTTTTAACTTCTATAATCACAGATTACACCAAGGCTACACTGTTAATTATTTGACTTGAACAATAAACAAAAGAGTATATATGCGTGTGTGTGTCAAATACATGGTAGTGTGTAATGTTTATTTTATTGATGTAATGTATTTTATTTGAAATAATTAAAAAAAATATTAAAGTTCTTCACTGCTTCTCTATATATAAACTATAAGTGTGCGAAATGTCATACTCCTCCTTCCTCGTAATTTTCGCAATGAGGGGTCCAAAGTTTTTACTGTGTTTATGCTTCACGTATTAATATATAGATTTATATGAATTTGTATAGATATAATTTGAGACATGTGACAAGTGACCGCGACATGAGACAAAAGAACGCAATACATTACTGCGAAAGGCAACCGCGGCGGAAGAGCGGACTTTGTGTAGCTTTTCATGTCACATGTCGCGGTCGTCTGTCGTATTCAAACATCACAAACTCTACTTTGTTAGATTAAAATGTACAGTAGACCAGTGACTAGATGTATCTAATTATACTTTTTGTAATTTGGATAGGTTAAATTATAATCATCAGCGTCATTTACAAGTTAATATTATTTCAGATTACCCACCACAATGACTATCCGCATATCGTGTTTTTACTATATAGAATATATAGTTCATCTCAAGAAAGACTAATATAATGATATAAGTGGCATGCGTGTCCGCATACACAGCAGGCATTCGGTATGTTCTATGTATCCCGACTGTAGATCAGCGTTAAGCCGCACACACATTGTCGGACGCAGATGACACCCACGATTTACATAAAGAATGTGCACTGAACTGTGCAAACTATCAGACGTATGTCGCGGAGATGTCCTTAGACCGTCCTTGAGCATACGTTTGCTACAAATCTGAATGGTTTTTTAAAAAGTGCTAACACGAAATATAAATAAATTATTAAAAATACTCGTTTTTGGCGACAACATTCCAATATGTGCTAGAACGGAGAGAGCACCTTCAATTTGATGCGGCTGGACGACCTGTCGTAAGAAGAGACAAAACAATCCACGGCCAGGTGGTAGGCACGTCTGAATGGCTACTACCCCTGGTCTAGTGTATGCGACCATAACAACCTTGAGTTGTGTTCCGGCATTAGTGGCCAGGTTCCAGTCTCCTTTTAGAGAGAGCGGCAGCACATTGGTTGCTTGCTTTGGTGTTATATTCCATCAGGTGGGCCGTTTGCCTGTCTACTGAAGTGCGTTTTGCGAAAGACTGTACGCGTTAACTTGTCACAGCGGTAAGCCGCTCGTTACGGACGCGTCCGATAATTTCTTTAGGGCTGTAGTGGTGCGTGGCACCGGCCCAAGCGCAGGCGTAAATGACGCCCGCTCAGTCCTCGCATCTTTCACATGCAAATCGCATTCTGTGTCCGCCGTCCGTCAGCATAAGACGACAGACGCGTACACAAAATATTGTTCCATTGCATCTAATGCTATAAATCTGCTCACACCGCTTTAGACGACAACCTTATGCATTATACAAAGTATCAAGCGCGTTTTACCGTGTATTACCATTTGTTAAAACCGTTTCGTACTGCTCTTCTGGTTAAATAGATATATTTATTTGTTGCCAAGTGTCTATATATGTACCGATGTATGGGGTTTGAAGAACTTTATTCTCAAAAGAACATTACAGTTCACTTATATGAGATACAAACGTTTATATTCTAACATAAATCCTATAATTTAAAAACGAATAGCTGTAGATAAAAAATAATAATGAAATTTTCTGAGCAGTCTTAATATTCAAAAATATCTTATTTAGAGAAGTAAATAAGAGATTTTTAAATATTAAGTTTTTAAAATACGATTTTTTAATTAACTTTTATAGGAATTCATATTTTTACACTCCTTTACTTGACTAATTTATTATAAATATTGGCTCTTTCTAATAAAATATTTCTCTTGCCGTATTTTTCTGTTTTAGGTGCTTGAATAATAATTTTGTTAGTGTGTCTTAAATTGTATTTACATTTGTATTATGAGTGAAATTAATGTTTGTTTTTATGATATTTTCCATGATTTTTTTGACTAAAATGCACGTCAGTAAAACATAGTCGCTTTCCACGTCTATATGTCTTTCTATATATTCGGAAACTCTAAAATCATGCAACGGACTTTTAAACGGTTTTCACCATTAGTTAGATAATTTTCCACTAAAGGTTTATACATGTGTTATAGTCAAACTTCGAAGCTTTGGAGCTCCTCGGTTTGACATAAAGGTAGCGTAATGGCAAGAGCACGCGTCTTATACTCAAGGGGCGCGGGTACGATCCTGGCTGGAACGCATCACCACTTATGCAGTTTTCTGACCTAATGTGCGTATTGTTATAAATACCACTTCCTAATAACTGTGAAGGAAAACATAGTGATGCAACCTGCATATCGAGATAACCGATGTGTCAAACCTGCCAAGCCCCTTGGATAAGCGTGGCGGGTATAAGGTCCGTTCCCCTATAACGGGAGACCCGAGTCCAGTAGTGGGACATTTATGAGTTGTTGATATATATATCCTATCTTAAAATATTCCGTTGCCAGTTTGACAAAAAGAATTATGCAATCAATTAGTTTTTACATTGATTCCAATTATACTTTATCTAACCCTACGTCGAGTTTGAGAATAAATAAAGCTGTTCGTATACTGAAATATCGTCCAGCTTATGGCCTGCAGGGTGTAATGATGATGTAGGCGCAGGTCGGTTTTGCGCCAACTGCGCACGGCTCCCGCTGCGACGCCGTGCCATACAGATTTATGACATGCCTGCGACGTGAGTGCTATTTCTAGAAAGCCAACTGCCGTAATATTTGAATATTAACTATAACGAGTATTTACATGGTTAATGTTTGTATATGCAATTTGAAAAACTAAATAAAATTAACAGCATTTAATTGGATAAACAAAAATTTATAGTATCAATATTTTGGCTTGACACCACAGCAACTAGGTATTAGAAGAGTGTCTATTATTTCTTTAAAGCTTGATCTGTTGAAACCTGCACGTAGAGGTAACCGATGTGTCAAAAGCACCCTAAGCTTTGGCTTTATTTTACATATTACAGAAAAACTTAACTCGGTTTTTTACATATAATAATAACAAAGAAATTAAGTCCATATAATCTAGACAACTACCCAGCCAAATATAGACGTGAGTGGAAGTCAACGTGATTGGAAGTGAAATGGATGAAATGTTTACAGTGTACTGAAAATCGCGATTGCATTGCCATCTATTAGGCTAATCCGTCTATTCTAAGGAAACGATATCATTTATCAGGATAAAAAGTATCTTAAGTTACGCCCCGGGATATAAGCTAGCTCTGTGCTAAGTTTCATGTAAACCCGGTTAGTAGTAAGTACGTGATGCTACAGACAGACAGACCGAATTAGCCTGATTTTTTTCACATTTTTAAACGCTTCGTACAAACTCGAACCATTTACAGACTTATTATAGTATATTTTTAAATGAATTTTCTTACGTACCCTATTATTTCTAAACGATACAATCGGCCATTTCCTTAATTGAATAATAATGTTATATTTTTATTTATTCGGTGATTAGTGCCTGTTTTATAAAGAATATTTCTCTATAATTTTATGTAACAATTTTTGTCTAATATGACGTGGTCATTGTGTGGACTATAATTCAAAATCTCTCAGTTGTATATAGGCGGTATTCAACACATTTTAATACGCTCGCTTGATCAGGATGGGGCTACGAGGTCGCGAAGATCAAAAAGCCGCTGACAGGCCACCAGAAGCCCCAGATGGCCACCCAAAGCCCGAGATGGCCACCGAACGCCAACGAATGGCCAACTAAGCCGCAGACGAAGCCAACGCAAAGCCCGCGAAGGCCATCGGATGCCGCAGACTGGCCAATGAGAGCCGTTGAGAGACCGCCGTCAGAAAGGCTCCAATAGCTCCAAGCCCCGCCACCGACGGATAGTTGTCCGTACAGAGGTTTTCCTCGAGGCCCCAACCTCCTCGCCGCCTCAAAAGGCTAAGAGGAAGAAGACCACCAGAGAACACATTTTATTTTCAAGTTGGCAGACGGGATAGATTCTTACTGTGTTCTGTTTATTTTATTACATGTAAAACTTTAAATATAATAACTTGTATAAAATATTATTTAAAATTTCCAAACAATAATGTATTAAATTCTTGTCATTCATAACCCTTTAATTAAAATAGTTTATCAATGGCTTCAATCCCCTATCGTTTGTGCTCATTTGCTAAGTTTCTTATACTGTAAAATTGTTGGAGGGATGGCGAGGTGTTCTAAAAATGTTTGTTGAATGTGCAGAGTAAGTAGATAAGATATTCTTAAAACGTCGAGGAAAGAGTGATTTTTTTCAATTTTTTGCTGACCATAGTTATGCATGATTACTTACATTTTAATAATAAATACTGACTGATTTTCTTTTCAAACCAATCCAATCTACTTCTTATTTAATCTGTTGGATCAATTAATTATACTTGCACAGGTAACTCCGATTAAAGTAGACTTAATCAAGGAGAGTGGGGAAGGGCTTCGCCCCACGCAGTGATGGATGCGCGCGCGCTTAATTGGCGCTGACGCACAGACGGAGGCCGTGCATCAATCACTGGTGGAAAGTGACAGCCAGCTGCCGAGAGCTGGCGGGATATCAGGCCAATTTGGTACCAAATCAACGCTTTACTCTACAAAGCAGCAAAATGTTACATATTATCAAGTTTATATTAGCTACCCCCGTAGATTAGAAAATTTCAGCAAACTCTTTCAGCTTTTTAATTTCGTTTGTAATTTTCAAAAAACGACAATACACGTGTATATTTGATTCCTAACCAGAAGCACTATACAAAATTAAGTGCTTCTGTTAAAATCACAAGTTTTCATACAAACTTTCATCCCTCACCTTAGGGGTTGAATTTTCAAAAATCCTTTCTTAGTCCGCACCCCATTAGTTTGGACAATGCAGTGGTACGTCTCTAGTGAGGTCAAGTATTGTGTGTATAGATGTTTAATACGACTTTTATATTTTTATTGCATTAGCTCAGCAGACAGGCAGACAGCCCACCTGATGGAAAGCGTATGCCATCGCCTATAGACATTTGTAACACCAAAGGTGCTACCAATGTAATGCCGCTCTCCACCAGAGGTGGTAGCCATCCAGAGGGGCAAAACTGTACCACCTGGCTGTGGGTTGTTTCGTCGTGTCTTGCGACAGGCCGCTCGGCCGCAGGAATTAGTATTCTAAGAGACAATGCTGGAGTGACCAAAGGAAATACCTTCCTACATAAAAATGTTTCCATTAGTCCTTTTTCAACAATGCACAAACAATTCCAAGCCTTTAGGCACGTTATTAAATTTATTTCACAAAACGATGCCGCGCTTATAAATAACCCATTGGTTTCTTTCAAGAAATAATTACGATTCACACAAAAGCACAGTAGCCTTTTGTAATTACACCTAATTCTGGGTGTCGGTTCTTTGAGGAGGGGGGAGGCTGAGAATAGAGGGGGATAGGATTTGAAGAACTGCCCATTATAGCGCATGACTTGACAACAAAAAAGTTTGGATAGTGACGTGACATTCGTTTCTATTCTAATATTATAAATGCGCAAGTTTGGATGGGTGTTTTTTGTTCGATCACGCTAGAACGGCTGAACAGATGAAACTTGGAACACCACGTGTACGGTTCCCGTGGGATAAGTAAAGCAACCGAAGCTGCGGCCACAAGCTAGTATGAAATATATAGTGAATTCGTTGAGTTCCAATGATGTAAGGTAGTAAAGGAATTACCAGATATTTTTTGGCATTAAATAGTTCAACTATTTAACCTTATGTATTATGTAAAATCACGCTACTGAAGAAAACGTTGTGAGTGGTAATTGGTTTCATGAATGTTACAAGTCACAGCCTCTTAAAGCTTCGTAGGAGTGTGTAAATTTATGGCATTATAGATTAGTAAGTCAAATAGCATATTAATTATTTTTTTAAGCTATAAAGTTAAAGTTAAATAATTTTTTTCGCCATATTTTATAATACCTATGGTAAGATGATCATATAGTATAACGCCTGATTGCCAGACTATATTTACGATATTTGGTTGGCAATACAACAGGCGGCCTCATCGCACAAAGCGATCACTTCCAGGCAACCTAAATGCCAGAAATTGAATCAGGCGATGTAGATGATGCAGGAAAAATGCAATAGATACATAAATACTCAAATTAATTTAAGAAATAGATATACAAATACATACAAAATAATACATAAGTTATTATAATAACTAAATGTCTTAGCATGATTAAATTCCGTAAGTCAGACATAGCTATTTGTGGACATATAGTGTTTTCTGAGAAAATTTCTAAATGTTGGTAAGGATTTGGCCTCTCTGACAGTAAGAGGCAGCATATTCCAAAGTTTGACAGCCTGCACCGTAAAAGAATTACCATAATAGGATGAAGTGTGTGCAGGCGTCATAAGTTTTCGCTACGTATCATGGCCCAAATTGCGAGTAGTGGATAGTTATTTTTTGCAGTTACATTTTTTTGGAATAATTAAGCTGTCTAGTAGCTAGCATGAGTGCTATAATAATGATAATTTTATTCGAACCCAGTCCCCGCACTAGCAGTGACTGGCTCGACACACAAAAACTGGTCCGCCTTAGAATTATCTCATTTAACGCTTCTATCCCAATTTAATTTGACGATTACGTGCTCATTCTAACAATTAACACTGCAACTAGTTCAGAGGAGAATGAACTTATTCACCTTCGCAATAAGATCTCATAGGATGTAAATAAAAGAGTTGTACCATCCGGTCAGTAGCCCCGGCTTAAGCTGGGTCTAGGAAGGCGTGGATGACAGCACGAAGTGGTGTGTCAACGAATTTGTCATTGAAAATATCTCTCTTTCAGATGTATTTTTTATGCTTCTTGTTAAAGGTCTTAGAGAACAAATTCATCATATTATTAAAATCCTCTAAAAAGATAATTTGATTATCGACGTATAAAATATTCACAGGGATTATTTTATTTAGGATTGTTTCTACGAAAATGTTATAATTCGAACATAATAGTATTGGGTGATGAAAAGCTATTTGTTTTAAGTAACATTTGGAGAATCTATCTGGAAAAAAGTTTAATGAACTTGTGAAAGTTAAGTGAAGAAGGAAACTTGCAAAAGTGAATGAACATTGTAAAGACGGATATTAAAGTAGAAAATGTTTTTAATTTACCATATACGTACCAAATACACAATTAATAAAGTAGGAAATAATTTAAAATATATGAAATACTCAGTTGGTTTCGAATAATTATAATTATTAACTAGGATATGCTCGCGACTCCGTCCACGCTTGACTTGAAATTCCCGCGGGATTTCCGGAACACTAACACTAAAACGATGGTCGTACCACAGCTATCGTTTTAGTGAAAACTGTGTGAATAAACTAATTTTTACGTACCCGAACAAATACCGCTCCCAGGAAAATTTCTACAGAATTCCTGGGTTAAAATTATCATATTGGAATTTGATTTTTTTCATATGTGGTAATTTTAAATAATTTGCATTAAGAAATATCGCTGGATTATCAAGATAAAAAGAAACGCACAGTTCAAGTGTAAGAATAAGCTGTCGATCAGCGAAAACCGTATCGAAATCGGCCTAGTAGTTTTTACGTTTATACCAAACAGACAAGAAATCCAAAAAAAAATGCATGCAGTGTTCTCCGTCGTTTATATAGTCTACTCCCGTTGTTTTTTTATGTACAGACACGGCATGTTTAGAATTGTACAATATTATAGATTTTATGACTAATGTTAAATTTTGCTTTATAAAGTATGACATACGCATATGACAACACTCTCTCACATATCAATATACGAGCAAAAGATATAGTGACCACAGAGTGCTTCTAAATTGATGTTAATGGGTTAATTTTAATGAGAGCGCCTTGGGAACCAGTCTGTCGACCTGTCGCCGTCATGCAAACACGCACGCACACAAACAAACAATATGTAATTTGCCATTTAATTATTGCGTTCGTGGACAGCAATCAATGTTATATTAGCTATTTTAACTTAATTTGGGACATTTGAAAGCAATTGTACCTATAAATCTTGTTACACATTTTTGAATTAATTTTATTGGATTACCAGGTGTGTCGCACGATGTCGCCTACATTAAATTTGGATTCATTTTATTCCGCCTTAATTTCTCTACAGATACATATCACACATTAAGACGCCTGTTGCGGGTAGGCAGAGGCAATGGATCTCCAATTGCGACGATCCTAAGAAAAAATTTATTGCTTCACCTACTTTCTTATCTGTTTGTTATACTTTTTACCGAACTATTAGTCTATATTCTTCCTCGATAGCTCCTCCTCGATAGATTATGTATTGAGATAAGTTTTTCTTTTTGTAGAATGTTCCAGAAGATATAGGCTAATTTAATTACTAAGATTTGTGCGGTCAAACATGATCGTCATATATGGTTATTGTTGCCGTAGCATACGTACATAGCATACCCGAAATTACTACTATATGTGCCTTTACAATTATATATATATACATATATATATATATATATATATATATATATATATATATATATATATATATATATATACCATTTACTTTATTACTAAACTATATGGGATACCCAGGGACGCTAAGGAGACAAGAGGAAAACCAAATAAAAGATAGGAAGACATATTCAAGGAGAAATGCGGTTTACATTGTATGCCACTGGAAAGAAGTTGACCTTGAAGAAATATAAATGGATAGATAATTGGGAAATGGAAATGGACAATGTGTCAAATATTTTTTAAGAACAGGGTCATAAATTGATTTCATCGTTTCGACATTCTTTTGAGTTTATATAACTATTAATAATTTAAATTATGTATCTGTATTGGTGACATGACTTTTGTAATATGACGATACAAAAGACCAAAAAGATATAAATTGAGGAATAAGGCACTGAATCAATAAGCTGCATTTAACAAAACTATCTACAAATTTGAAATAGTAGACGAAATATCAACTTCTCACGATATTTTGTAATGTGACGATATTATGGACTAGGCAATTTTGTGATGCAACGAACAGGCCGACGGTCGTATGCACAATGATTTGTACAGATCATACACTAATACAGACAGCAGTTGACGCCTTATAGCCTAAGCTGGTTACTAAAGGTCTTTGCAAAAAACCTCTATCCTATCTTTTCAGAATATTCTAAATAAACACTTATATTTGATTTTTATGAGATGTTTATACAATCAACATAAAATACGAGACTATTTTATTTGACTCTGTACGTTTGTTCACAAATCACGTTTAAACTATGCCATATTATAAACGTGATACCATTAAGTTATAACATGTTGATACATAAATAACTTACTTACTTTCTAATGTTTCTAAATCAGAAGATAAATTGACATCGCACAGTTATCTGTTATCATATGATACAGTCGTATCCGTGTCAATTTCTCTGACTTAAAAAGATAGCTAGATAACAATTTATTTCCCACAAAATTGAGCAATTTAAAAAAATGCATAATATTGCATGTAACTTTGCCCTTACATTTTATATGTTGTATATTTCTTATTTTAATTTATTTATTTACAATAAAGTGGGAAATATCTTAACTGTAGGTGGAAAAGCTGGGAGCCCGAAATAGGAAAGAGATCTTGTCAATAATGACAGGATTTCTTTCCTAGTTTGGGCTTTTAAGTAGGGAGTGAAGGGTCAGTTGTGCCATAAAGCACTCCTGACCCCTCACCCCCTACTCAAAAATATATCGTAGCTGACACTAATGTATATAAAATATGCGAGTAGTTAAGTTATGTATGAATTATATGAGTTTGTGCCTGTGGTGGTGTGGTGTGGTGCAAATGGGTATATGTGTGTGTGTTTGTGTGCGTGTATGATTGTTATTGGATAACCCATCACTTAACTGTGAAGATAATGATTTAATAGGTATTATAAGGTTTTCAGTGTTTTCATAATCAATCTTTAATAGAAAAGATTTGACTAATACTTTTCCTTATGAGTTAATACTATTATAATAGACAATTTAATTTTATATACTTCACTTTTAAGAAAAATCAATCTTGCGAATATAAACCAGAAGTTCGAACTAAAACATTTTTATCTTTATGTCCGAATTATATTGTTTCATCTAAATTCGTTCGTGAAACTTAACCTCGTGGGCGTATACAAGCGGCAGTACTGCCAATCTATCATTAGTTTGCTCTTACCAACGGTTATAATTTACTACATTAATTCAGCATTTCGAATTCTTTATGACGGTTAATTATATTTCGTTAAACAATATACATCTGAACGAACTCGTTTTAATCAACGACTAGTTTTATATACATACACAAATTAGAATGGCTAATAATATGAATAATTACGTTACCTATGTATATACGATATTGTACTGATTTCCTATTAGAATAATTAAATAAAACTGCCATTTAATACCAATGAGAAATCCTTGTATTTTGATCGTATTATATAATCATGACTACCTAAGTAAATAGTATTACTAAATTTGTCTACAAATGTATAAGGTGTGATGAAAAATAAAAAAGCCATGAAAGAAACGTGAACAGAATCGAAATGTAAATAACTTCATTTGAATTAGATCTCCTTACAAGGTTTGTCAAAGTAACCAAAATGGAATAACACGTCCCCCATATACCATAAATAATACAAGATTACGATTTTTATGAAATTTCATGTCAAATTCTCACGGTCAGCGGCCATTATTCGCGTGGGCGGTCGTTATTTTCCAACTTATTTCATCCACTACATATTATAATGAGCGTACACGATGGTTGACGGACGTCAAGTCTTCCAGTGAACAATTTTATTATCTCATTAGTGTGAAGAATGTCTTCATAAAGTGTCGCTGCTCGCAGTACATCGTTCATTACTTACTATAATGGCTTTAATAAAATTTTATATAATCTTCTACCACTCCATTACAAATTGAATAAATCTATGTGTTGACATCAAGTCCATTTCGACTTTATATATTCATTCGATACGGTGACTCGGTGCAAACTACGCAGTGTATATCGGACATTCCACTATGATCATTCGTTCTGAGCACAATGAAGCACAATACAGAGTCCATTACGGGGTAGCCTGCAGGCTTGGGGCCGAACCGTGGCGGAACTGCGCCGCTGCCGTGAACAGGTGGGCTCCCTCAGGGTACGCTACTGGATCCGCAACGATATAATCATTATGGAGATGGAGAATTGTAATGTTCGCAGTTTGTCGAACATGTAATTGGTAGTTTAATGTTTATTGAAGGTTATAATTATTGCTTTTATTGGATCTTAATCCATTAATGAACAGTGGTAACGGCTTGAGGGTATTTGTTTAGATTTGTATCATGTGAGGCATTGAGTTATTATATTTTTATCTATTTGAATAGGTTTATAGTTACTAGAACCTCGGGTAATAAATATTATTAGTCGTTTTTTTTTCGTACAATTTTTAGAGAAAGCTTTTTGAAAAATGCCCTCCTAATATACCTTAAAAATTTTCAATTTAAAAATAAATAAAGTTTCAGTAGAGTATTTTATTTGATTAAAAGTTTAAAATAATTATCCTTTAAATATTACCGTCGCGTCGTTATCAGTTAAAGTTGTCATAGAATCTATTTTGATCAGAGTTTCGTCACACTAAATGGATAACCCCACTCGAATTGCGGTTTGCACAACGGACTGACAACAAATCGCTCCAATTGGTAATGTAAGATACAATAATCATGCACACTCCAAATGCGGCGTAATCGCAACGTATCAAATCACCCGTTGTCATATTTGATAGATTTTAGACGAGTAGACAATATCTAGAAATCCAATACTAATATGGTCACAACGAATTTATTTGATTTTGAATTATTCTCTTCATAACTTTACTCGAATAGAATCCGAATTATTATTTTAAGGAGAACATATTAAAGTATTTATTGTAAAAATGCAAGACTGATTAGTTTGTATAAAATTAATGTGTCCTATATTACAGGCAGGCCGAATTAACAAAGTAGATTCTGATATACTACAAAAAGAATATGATCTGATAAATCAGATTATATTCTTTTTAATTAAGAAAGTAATTTAATTTTAAAGATTTTACTTGGGTTCAATGGGATATCTCTAGTTACGTTTTGAATACACCTGAAAATTATGTTTACGTAGAAAAGCTGGAAGTTCTGTTTCTATCTCAGTTCCTTTATATATAAATGTGATTTAATTTTCTGCTTTTATTAGTTAATCATCTGATATTTAATCTATTCCCGTAAATCTTCATGTCGCAAGTGAATTGACCATTGGCAACGCGGTTTCTTCACACGCTAGTTCTGTGTTGCCGGGGGCTAGTGTTGGCCACATCCATCACCTCGGCGCGCCCATCTCACCCTGCTATTATGGGATCTCGCGCAAACCTTTCAAAAGGATTTATTGTATTGTGCAGGCCAACTGTCGTAACCAGTTAAGTAAGCTTCGAAGATTATAGAATGAAATGTATTTTATTAAATAGATCTTACGACATTTTCTTTAGTTTATAGATTGTGTATCATTTCATCCAATGAGTAAGAGTTCTGGTGACCCACTTTGCCCTATCCTTACTCCATTTTCCCTATCGCATCCCCTCTATCCGATTCCTTCTATCTTGTTTCTCTACCTCATCTTTACAATATACTTCCTATTCCATCTTTTATTATTATCTTTTATGCACCTGGGACCCAATTCTGCTATTACTATCTCATCTAAATCGCCGTACACTATCACCTCAATCGTAGGTTTGTCTGACTTCGGTATTCGGTTAATTCCAGTGACGTGGCCGTGGCAAGCCACTCTATTTTTATTATTATTTATAAGCGAAAACTCGCTAAATAAATGTTTGAAACTGTGATCGTTGATTGATCGTTTTTCATTTATTCATTTTTAATAGAAATGTCCATTTTTCTATTATTACTTTGTCGCGTAGATCTCCAGAAGATATTACTATATTGGACTAAGTAGAGTATGAATTTTTGACACTATAGCAATGAATTCGTACTTAGAATATCTTTGCGACGCCAAGATATTGAAGTAGCAGTAGTCCTCTGTTGCAAATATCTGTAGGCAACGCGAACTACTTTTTATTAAGTGGTCCGTCTGCCAGTGGTAGCGCCGTGGAAAGGAAAGAGGAAAGAAGGTTACTTCTTTCCTAACGATCTTTTCTTAACTATATTTGAATTCTTCCTTCAAGTCTGACGGTGCGTTCTCCTTTCGCACACACGTCAATCATTCACTGTCATATCATCAATAAAATAAATTAAAATTGCTCCGTTTTGTAAATAATATAAGAAAAAGATTTTTTTTGTAAATTTACAGGTAATAATAAAAATACGTCACAAAGGTTGGTTAAGTAGTATTTACTTGGAATTCTTTTTCTAACACTTCATTGTTAAGTCTTACTTCTGATAATTATACTTTTATAATAAATCACGAAATATCGACTATGTAATTTACCATTAATTTATCTTATATAAAACTTTCAAATTGGTATCAATTACAAAAAAAGTTGATGATTAAATTAAATTGCGTAATACAGTAAGCGAATAATTTTAGGTTCTGTTTTGGGCTGACGCTGACACCACTTTCTTATAGGGCAAGTTTACATTAATTTACCATAGTTTAATGCTTTTTATGAGTACTGGACCTACTACAGAAGGATCACGTTAAAAAAAAAACAGATGTATTAAACAGATTTTTTAATTTCAGATTATTTAGTATAACAATAAATAGATGTTATCGGACGATTAAATTATTTTATCCATTCGATAATCGGATGAATAAGTTATTTTATTCATCCGTTTAGCGGACGACTAGCAACGTCTTAAATATACATGTAAGATATATAAAACAACAAGTGAACTGAAGAGAAGAGGAAGTGAAAATGAGGAGTAGCTGCAATTCATGTCCCTTAAAACGGTACGTCCGTGCTCAATCTCGCATTCCAATCTAAATTGCCCGACACTTCTTTTTCTATAAAATTGACATAGTCGATTGTTATCCTAAATCCAGCGCCGCCACAACAGCCTATTTGCTAGATTTGCAGTTAAAAAAATCTAATCTATGTTTAATGATTAATTACATTCACAATCGCACCGATGTGTGAAGAATATCCAAATGAAAACAGATGAACGGAACCCATGATACTCCAAACCCCCACACCAGCTATGATTATCCAAGAGTCAACAATTTCACGTCGACCTTTTATGAAATAAAATGCTCTATAAATTATACTTTCTAAGTCGTTTGTAACACAAGGTCTGGTTCATTTTGAAATTCTTCTCCAAATAGCATTGATAATAGCTAGTTAAACTAACTCCGGCTAATACGAATGGACCCGATAAAGGCATATTTTATATATTAAACGATGGTGATACGCTGCGTCCGCGCATTGTACTCTTCTATTGTTGCATAGATTATTGAGTACAGAGTGGCCACGTTAATACAACTAATTGATAGATTTGTACTTTATAAGTCTTAATATATGATTATAAATGTTAAAGAGAGTATGTTTTATTAAGCTTTCTTTGGTCTCATATATTAAATTTCACGAGATGTAGTACATGTAAAACTTGTATGGGACACATAGCCAAAGTAAAACCAAACAAGGTAGAGATATAAAGGTTACATATAACCATAGAAACAAAAAATAAGAAAGACTACATATTGTATTTACTTAGAAGATCATTTTGGTACACCAACATACACACGATTTTTGCCGCAATCATACTATTCAATGACGTTTAAATATTTTAGGGCCGATTTTTCAATCACGAAATAAAAGTTATCCATAAAATAAAGTATAAGATGGAAAAATAAAAAAAACATTGATAAATAAAACAGTCAAATAGTTTCACTTTTTAATATACTCAGGTTATAATTTATCGGACTGATAACTTTTAGCTGATGATTGAAAAGTTGGTTCTTAGTTAACTTAAGAATTATCTAAAGATAGATATTGATATAGAAAATGTTTTAATCTAACCATCTAAATATACTATTTAATTCAAATTCGATTCAAAAATCTACCTTGGAAGAAAACCAGAGAACAAGTATTACTACATCCCGGCAAAATGAGCTTTTCTACACCTTCATTCAGCTGGTCGTAAATAGGGGGCGCTGCGCACACAAATGTGTCTTATTGGCCGGGCCTAATCTTTAATGGTTGCCTATATATCATCGCCCCGCCACGCTCTCCGATAAATAGTCCAAAGACGTCGGAGAACTTCTGATGCCTTAAAACCGTTCCTAGGAATACCAACACTATCCCGGTCAACTAGTGTAATTAATGGTTATGCAAAGTAAGGACGCGCGAATCTGGCTGAAGTCCTTCTTCCTTCCCTACACAGTTCCAGTGACGGTAAGCGTTATTTTTTTTTCTTTGGTTCAATGGCATTTGCGAGGCGGCATCAGGTCTAACCAAGATACAAGGTTTGAACCGACTAAGTAGCTATTCTATTTTCATAAACTATAAGACATAACATCAAGAGTCCTGGAGTGAATACCACATCTCGGCAAACGTAGCGTAGGATGCCCGCCAGCCCAATGGACTGACGGCCTGAGCAAGGCCACCGCCAGGGGCTGGATGAGGAAGACGGCAGGCGTGTACTTGGGGAGGCCTACGTCCAGCAATGGACTGAGATTGGCTAAAGAAGAAGGTAAGACATGATACAGATCAATATTTTTTAAAATAGTCTGACGTTCTCTACCTATAAAATAATAGCTAGATTCACGCACAAGAAAGGAGTTGTCCCATCTATTTTTATATTCATTGGTCGTGACGGTACGCGTATTGTAGTTCGGGAGCCGCAGACATGTTTATCACGTCCACTCGACGTTATTACCATAATTTCTTATTGAATACAAATATCTTATTGTTACCTCATGGAATTTGTTGAAATTCAACTCGATCTGTACAGGTAGATTTCAACAAAATCGTTGAGACGAGAAATTTTAATATTAAACTTATAGAAATAAATTTATTTTCTTGATTTTCAAGAACACATTTTGGACAATCTAGTTTTACAATAATTTTTAATTAAAATGAGTTTTTGTTTATTTCGTCTTTTGAATGAAGGATTACGAAAAAAGGTGGGAAATTTCGCAGAAGTAAAAAAAGCGAGAACCGGAATTAAAACGATGAAATTCGAATGGCAAGCTATAATAAAATATAATTAAGAATGTAGTAATTTTTGAAGTAGCGCAGATTAAAATTAAATTTTGAGCCGTTTGAGTTCAAATCTATTTTGTACGGACAAATTTTCTGCCTCACACGTGTACTCAACACTAGCTGGAAGATCTTCCCTTGCGACGGAGGAGCATTCCATCTCCCTCCTCCACCCTATACGGGGCACTCTCTGCAACTTCTTTCCATCAGGTAGGCCATGTGCCTATTTACCATACTTCTTTATAAAACTTTTATTTTAGCTAGACGTGTTGCTGGGGAGTCTCTTGCCGCTTCTTCTCCTTAACAGCAATAATAATACACAGACTAGGAAGTAAAATTAAATTTTAACCTATATGTATGACCTTCAAAAAGTGTTCTCCAGTGGAACTTATTTTGAATAAAAAGTTTTGAATTTGAATTACCTGCCTTGCAACCTTTTGTCACTACTTTTTTTAGTAACACGGCAACATTTACTTTATTACTTTAATCGTAAGTTTCTATAGAAAATTCAAACAATAAAGCCCAAATTTTATGAACTTGACAATATGTTTGAAAGATCATTAATAACTATTCAATTATGTAAACAATATACACTATATTAAATCTATACCATTATAGTATTCATAATTCGTACATTTACGACCGCCATGTATAAAGTTTTGTCGAATATAACCAATATAATTTATGATTCAAATCTAATATTTTATTTGAGTAATACTTACTTGGAACTCGTTTTGATAGTCAACTGTATGTATTGCAATAGACTGGTCAAAGCTCAAAAAATCAAAAAAACTTCATAAAAAGATCAAAAATTAACATTATTCGGCTACGATAGAAAACAACTGTAATTGTCACAATCCTAGCGTGAATTATGTTTTATCAATATACCGTCTTATTCATATTGAGTTAGAGTAAGTTTGTAGGCTTCTTTAAGAACCTTAAATCGAACCGAAGCTCAAATCATTCATTTATTTTACCCTACTATCATATATCTATTCGCTTGCCTTACTTAAGAATTTGTATGCAGTTTGTTTAACCAACATTAATGCAAACGAACTGTTGGTAAGGTATAAGACCTAACCATAAGCGATTTCTTCACTTATGGCTTATGTTATTTAAAAAAATATACAAAAACACAACTTTTATTAAGAAATAAGAAGCGAAATTAAACAAAATGATATTTTCTTAAGTTTTCGCGACTTGTACACATAATAAAACTACGTTTTAACG
Source organism: Dendrolimus punctatus (assembly GCA_012273795.1). Taxonomy (NCBI): domain Eukaryota; kingdom Metazoa; phylum Arthropoda; class Insecta; order Lepidoptera; family Lasiocampidae; genus Dendrolimus; species Dendrolimus punctatus. The sequence continues at coordinate 2,414,184 of CM022545.1, forward strand.
GTTTTAAGCGAAGTAATTTATTTTATTTTTGTTATTCGGACGTCAACGAAACCTCTGAATATTAAAAATCAATTAAATTACTGCGCTTCAAACCGTTAAAATATAGTTTTATTATATCATTTTCACTATTCAAAATAATGACACATTACTGGGGACTATGTAATTTTAGATTTACTTCGATTCCGTACATTAATTGATTTGGTTTTATTTCTAGTTATTTATGATTTCCCTTTACATTGACGTGTGTACCGACATTATTGGCCATCTTGTGCAAGTAAAATATGCACTGCACTGTGTATTATTATAAAGCTACTTAGTATTTAATGTATAGACTGACTAATAAAACCTAACTATACTTCAAAAATTGCTTTATGCGTTTTAATAAACAACTTGTATTGCTCCGAGATTTGTTTCAAGACCACCTTCACATATAGAAATACCTAGTGGTCGCCTGTGGTCGAAATTCGACCATAATAATTAATTTAAATCTTAAGTTTAAACATTATTGAGGTTCTGTTGTCAAAGACTATACTTCTATAATCACAGATTTCGTCAAGGCTACACTGTTAATTTGACTTTAACAAAATAGTGTATATGCTCCAGGGTCTTCTTCCTCGGTTTGTGATGAGGAGGTTGGGGCCTCGAGGTATACCTCTTTACCCCCGCTGCAACTCAGTGGCAATTACCCACCGGTAACTGGGTTTGGAGCTGCTGGAGTCTTCTCCGCATGGCGATGACTTCTCAGCAGCTCTCGTTGGCCAATATGCGGCGTTCGGTGGCCTTCGCGGGCTTTCCGCTGGCTACTTCCGCGGCTTAGGTGGCTATTCATTAGCGTTCGGTGGCCATCTCGGGCTTTAGGTGGCCATCTGTGGCTTCTGGTGGCCTGTCAGCAGCTTTGTGGGTTTTGCGATCTCACGCCATCGCCCTCTATGCGTGTTTGTGTCAAATAAATGGTAGCGTGTGTATTTTTTTTTATTGATTTAATGTATTTTAATGCATAATTTCAAAAATATTAGCAACTTTAAAGATGCGAAATTTCATACTCCTCCCTACGCGCAATTTTCGTAAAAAGGGGTACAAAGACTTTGCTGTGTTTTTGCTTCATTAATGTGTAGATTAAATTAAATCGTAAACAGTTAAACTGTAAACGGAATGGACAGATGCGCTAATAGGGTTCAATGTAAATGAATATTTCTCTGAAGGGAATTGTAAATTATTTTGAGAAATAACTATTTTAAACCTTTACCGAAAACTTATGACACGTGCACACACTTTATCCTATTATGATAATTCTTTTACGATGCAGGCTGTCCAACTTTGGAATGAGCTGCCTTTGAATTATAGAGAGGCTAAATCCTTACCAACATTTACAAATTTACTCAGAAACACTATTTGTCCACAAATAGCTATGTCTAATTAAAACAATATAATCATCGTAATATATTTATTATAATAACTGCTGTATTTTCAAATATATTATTGTATATGACTTTGTAAATATGTATGTATTTTTATATTTATTTCTTACATTAGATTGAGTATTTATGTATCTATTGCCGTTTTCCTGCACCAGCTATATCGCCTGATTCAAATTTTTCTCATTTAGGTTGCCTAGAAGAGATCGCTTTGAGCGATAAGGCCGCCTATTGTATTGCCTAGAAAATATTGTAAATATGGTGTTTTTGTAATTGTATATTTTGGTGCGCAATAAAGTGTTATCTCTGTCTCTCTTTCTCTCTCTCTAAACCTACATATGCAGTGAGACCATTTCGACTTTGTTTCCGTCTTTTTTTGTTGGTCTGCAAAATTGAATGTAGATTCTAAACATGTTTTTTTTAATATATATTAACTAAACCATTTCATACCTTAACAACATTATAAATTGTATATTGGTGTAAATTCTTGGACTGTTTTTTCTTTGTTTGTGTATAAGTGGACTGTGTTGTCTTTTGAATAAATAAATTATTATTAACACTATATTCTGTTTACACAAACACAGCATTCATAATATGTGTATGTGTAGAACTACATACTATCTCTATTTCTTCAAGTAAAAACTCATTCATTCCTTGGGAAAACCCAAGCCTTAATTCCTTTTAAAAAACTCCCAATGCATCCGAAAAATCAATAGACAAAACATTCGAAGCCACTTACCATCAGGTATCACTACCTCGTAAAACTTCTTCTCATTAAATAGATTTATACGATCTTATAACAGAACTGACTGCTTTTTTCGACTGTTAACACAAAGTTCTTCGAAAGCCATAAACTAGGACGCGGTGCTACCGAACTATTTTTTAATTTGCGTTTTTTTGTTTGGTGCCGGTCTGAGTGCGCGTGGGGTCCGACGGTGTCGAAAGGGTTAACCCGTGACGAGACGTGACCGCTGCGATCACGACGCTCCTCGTCTGCGACAACTCTCACATTATTGTTCGGTTTCATTTTTTTTAACCATTTAAGGTAATGTAGGTAATTTTAATAATGCATAAATAATTTAAGAAATATGTGTAATATGGCAATATACAAAAAATTATGTTGTAATTTTTATATATATGAAACTTTGTGTGAATCAAAATGATCTTTTTGTGACCATTCGTAAGTTTATTGTAAGTTTTCTATGCTGTATAGAGATCGTTCGCTTCTGTATACAGCGTGTTTCAGGCCTTACGACAATAAATCAGACCACGTTTTCTTCATGACGTACTCTGCCCAAATACAAAATGAATCAAGGTAATTTAAGGTTTAGCCACAGGACCTCATTTTTCATTTCAAAATATTACAACAACATGTATCAGTTATTGTGTCTAAATCGGTAGGTTAGTGACCAATGTATCATGTTGCCAGCTCGTCTCTTCATCATTAAACGCGGAAGTTGTTCATTCTTACGCTCTCGTTCGCGAACCAATATTTACAAGATGTTCTGTTTTTTATTCCCTTTTTATCATAATTAATTTGTTCGGAAATTTCAAAATTTAAATTTTGACATTACGGTTGATTTAATATTACCAAAAAATTTGTATGGAGTACGACCGCTAAAGTAATGATTTATTGTCATTTGAAATGAAACACGCTGTATATGAAGAACAAAATGAAATTCTGGAGACTGGAGACACTTTCTGTGTAATACTTAAAAAAGTGTACTTTGAGAGCTTTTTATTTTAAACAGGACGCCCACCTGATGGAAAGTGGTTACCTTACCTATGGACGTTTGCTTCTCCAGGAGCGTTGTCACGCAATGCTGATATCTAAAAGCAACTAGAACTTGGTTGTTGTGGCGGCATGTGATATACGAAGTTACCTGTTACACAAACAATTAAACTTTACTCCCCGTTGCTGGCGACATAAAGAAAAAGCCCATGTAAATTTGAAAATGACATTGTTGTCAAATAAAACTAAATATTGTAAATAGAAGGTTTTTTTGTTTATTCCGCTCTCCGAGCGAACGAGATTACTCGGGCTTTTAACTTGAAGGGGTTAGTATATATTTTTAATGTTTTTTATTTTCTTTTCTTATGTCTATATTATATACTACTTCATGCACTAAATTTCTAGTACAACTATCTTTTTGTCGCTTACTCAAGCTTCTTAGATTATAAATAAAAGGTTTAATTGTACAAACTAAGATAATTTTCTCTCAATATACGTGAAACCTATCTTAATATTATCTGAAATCCGCAGTTTCTTTACACGGAAATTACTCAGAAGACCTGGAACCAGGTCTTAGCTTGGTTTTACCATAAACTTTTATAATTCATAAATTCTTGCCACTAAATTACTGTCGTAAGATTAGACTTAAGAGGTAATGGAGTAAATCAAGAAATATAATTGTGGTAATTAATTAAGATATTAATTATGCGAGCACGTTGATGTCTTTTGTGTGGCTTAAGTTATATAATTGCATTTCTCTTTTGTTATTAGTTGTAAGTATATTATTTATGTTGTGGTACGTCTGTTTGTGTTGCAAGTGCAAGCGGGCCCGGGCTCCGCGGGTCACGGCCCCGCGCAGTGGGGTGCTGCCGAGGCTCATTTTTAAATAGCTCTCGCGGTACTCGCATCGACACAAGTATTCTTATTTTATAGGCTTTTGAAAATAAAATTGTAATTTATTCCAAGTTGTTGTTGGAAATATATTTCTGCTTCGTTATGATGATAACTATAAAAGCCCACTGCTGGACATAAGCTCGTCCCAATTTGTGCTTTCAGAAGCTGAGGCTTGTTTTCTTAAAGAAAATTAGCTTGGTCGGGCTGAATCGATTTCAGTTTATAGTTTTATTGTGTATATATTTTTTAGGTTAGATTAATTTTATTTTAATTTGTATATACAGTTTATTTTAAGGGTATCATTTGTTTTGAAATTTTATTTATTGCTGCATAAATAATTGTATCGAGACATGTTTTTCAAAATATTTTCAAACGCCAGGTCGTTACTGGGCCACATAGTATTTTCATTTTGTTTTTATTGTATGAGTAATAGACAGACAGATTGACGATTCACATGGTGGAAAGATTAACTAAATACATTTTGTTTTCTTAATACCTTCCAAACTTTGGCTACAAGCAAAAGAAGTTTCATTTTGAAATATTCCTTTAATTCAATATATTAGTTACTTAGAAGAAATCGATCCGTTCGATTGGTCCTTTTGACAAATATCATAAAAAATTAATGCAATTTTTCACATTTGATATATTCAAATCATCAATCAGATGATATATCATAATTTTTAAATGCAATATTAATAGTTGATACAATTTATTTTCAATTTTATTTAGCCTAAAAATAAAATACATCCTATTCTAAAAATATATTAATTTCCATACGCGTCTATTTACATGGAAAATGTTGAATGCTGAACATTTATGTGTATGTATGTAATGTGTCGAAATACTGAATGATACGACCGTCTGTATAGAATGATCTTTAATGACTAACTTAATATTATGACATACTTCACCACAATGTTAAAATGAACCAATAAACGTGTGCAAATGGAGGATGTGTGCGTCTGTCTGTACCGGCGAGTGCTGCGCCGCTATCTGTAATTGTTATCTGCGGCCAACCGCCGCCTCTCGGCCCCAACACGGAATGGCTAATAGCCATAATGGCCCCCATTGTTGCCTTCTTCTTTGTTTACGATGCCTAACTTAGTTTAACATATCAAACTTTCAAATAAAACATACTTTGGAATTCAATTCATTTTTAAAAAAAAAATACATTAACATTATTGGTATCATAACATAAACGGTTCAGTTTTCTATACAGTCACACTAGAAAATAAAATTCTGTCCTTTGTTGTTTATTTACCATTTGCCTCGGTAAGTATTACGTAACCTGCATGTTTGTAAAATACATAATAAGGAAATAATATATTAATATAATACGTTGTTCGTTAGGCACACCACAACACAAATATCATTGAATAAATGTCACACACAAAAACAAAAATTACCAAGAAGCGTGTATACACTCTAAAAACTTTCTTCGAAATTAAGTTATAAAAAGAGTACGGATAACGAGACCGTCGAGTTGTTAAAAATATAATAAATTAATAATACATAATATTCATTAAAATACATGATATAAGGATAATCATTACAACATAACACTGCTTTGCGTCTGCGTGGTTAATAATATTATATCAACTCGAAACTGTTCCACCTTTATCCATATTAATTCGATTATTTAATACTCAGTGCTCGTGTAGCCTGCAGCGTGATCGGCATCCTATTGAAGATTGGTCATTCTATAGCCGGATTCATTTTGAGAGTCCGAGATTCCGTCTTTCAAATAATAGTCAAAACTCTAGCCATTTTTACATACACAACTATGCCACAAAATCTGACACATGCCTGATGTGACCAATAAGTTACCACTTTATATTAGTACTGGCTTCTGACGGCGACTTTGTTCGCGTGGAATAGTAAAAAAAAGTAAGCTAAAAAACTCCCCCGATTTTGAAACATTCTTCACTGGTGCTGCGCTCCTATTGGCCTTAACATGATGATATAGCCTATAGCCTTCCTCAATAAATGGGCTATCTAACACTGAAAGAATTTTTCAAATCAAACCAGTAGTTCCTGAGATTAGCGCGTTCAAGCAAACAAACAAACTCTTCAGCTTCATATATTAATATAAGATAATAACTTCTGATACTGTTGATACTAATATAAATGATCGTAAGCAAATTTTCTATCTCCTAAATGTAATTTTGTTAGATTTAACACGTGCTAACAACGATGAAGGAAAACATCCTAATGCGACCTGCACATCGAGATAACCGATGTGTAGAACCTGCCAAGCCACCTAGGTCAAGATAATAGAAGGCCCGAGCTCAGCAGTGATACATTTATGGGCTGATATTATTTATTTATTTAAATGTAACTTTCTAATATACGCAGAAAATGTCGCGCAATTACTTAATACATTAATTACTTATTTCATATGTAATGGCGGATATATTAAACATAATATTTGTTTCAATGTTGATCATTGATTTTGGTGTCGAATTTTTGTTCCAAGTACCGGTTCTACATAATCCTATTAAAATCGTTCTTGTGAAACACATTAGTGGGAATATTAAGCTTGTTTTCAAAGGTCGTAGGTTCGAGTCCATTTTAATGTATTTAAGCAACGCGGCCAGCGGTGAGTTAAAATAACAACCTTGTGTTTAACTTAAACATTCTTTGACTAGTTTTACGAGGTTTTTTGTACGGGAACAAAGATTGTTTTTATAGGAGAAATGTATGCAAACGGCTGAACCGTCCACCTGATGTTAAGTGGCTGTAAGTGCCTACAGCCATTTGCACACCACTTCGATTTTGATAAAATAAATTTGAAGGAATTACCTTATAACAAATGTTTTAGAAACTAACAACTAGGAAAATCAATTTCTCATTTTTTTCTAAAATATCACACTGCAGTGCGATATTCTACTAAATCCACAACATCTTCTCGATGTCATTGCGAGAGAATAACAGCAGAAAAATGTGTGTCACCGCTAGCAGAAACGGCGTTAGGCAAAACGAATACTGAAAAACTACCAAAAAGTTGAAAAGATAGTGGCATACCACGGGCACGCCATAGTGATTAACAGAATACAGAAAGGCAAACCCACGATTGAGACGACAGTGTCCAGCGATTTTGATCAGTTAGTAAGAACAGAATTGGTCCTGAGGTTGTTATAGCGACATACTCTTGACCAGGGGTGCGGTAGTCATCATTCAAACAATGTCAGTAACTAGGTTTTAAAATTACAACCAATATCTTCCTGTTTTGACAGCTTCTGTAGTTGGGCGGGCTGTCTTAGCCGGTCGAACTCGCTGGAACGCAGAGGCTCCGGGTTCGATTCCCGGCATGGGAAATTTCTAAAATTTTCTGTTTTTTTACTATGGTCTGGGTGTCTGTGAGCAGCCCCAGAGTGTTCCGTTGTATATTACCCATAACACAAGCGTAACTTGCTTAGCTTGGGGATATGCAATGTGTGCGTTTGTCTACCGATGATTATTATATTATTGTTACGAGTTACGCAGGACTCGAATTAAAATGTCGTTGGAATTACTAAAGAATTTGTTAGAAATAGTACAATATAACATAAGTACAAATATAACTAGACACTATTAGTATAAACTGCACGATACGATAACACGCGCAAAGTCCGTTACTATATCGTTCATCGAATCTACGTCTTGCTCGTATCGTAATCCTCGCTTGACTGCTCCATCCTCCGTTCGGGCATTGTTTTATAGTAAACTATATAATACAAAAATCGACTGCGTGGAATGAGTTTTTACAAAAAAAAGTAATCTACACACCTGATTAATTATTCCTGCGAACGGCCATAAACGCAAACGATAACAACAGTCTATTGTCTTATAGCAAATTTCAAACACAAAGTAAACAAAAGAAATCCATATGCGGGAAGGGTAATAAACCAGGTGCGCATTTCTTTGTCGGTACGTAACACTATTATAGTGTCATTTGTTATGAATACACAGACACGAGAGAATAAAGAGATTTGTTAAACATATTCAATCATTTGAAATACATTCCAGTGTCAATATAGAATTTGAAACATTCTTTTTCGTGTGTCCGCGAGGTGAATATCAAATATGTGGTGTTAGTACTATTGCCAGTATTTATTGCCGTGGCTCCGACATGCTAACGCTGCGAAGGCACTACAAACATCAGATAGTTCACTTTATATGGAGTAGTTTTGACGTAACCAGTTTTGAAGACTACCTTGTAATTTTGAAAAATATTTTTCAAAAAGTTTTATGCGTAGTTCTCTATTTTTAAAATAAGAGTTTTCTTCATTCTTCAATGTATTAGTTTATAATTTACATATTGTATATTTTTATCCGTGCAGGAACGGAGAAAGAATACAATGTCCTGCGTTGGGGCGGCCTGTTATAAGAGGCGACAAAACAACCCACAGCTAGGTGGTAGGGTATTTGCCCTTCTAGTCTAGAGTATGTCGTGATAACAACCTTGAGTAGTGCTCTGGCACTAATGACCAGGTTCCAGTCTCCGTTAAGAGAGCAGCAGCGTATTTGTAGCACCTTTGGTGTTTCAAATGTCCTCGGGTTCTCGACGAACTGGGCCATTGTATGACAAGGAGTGGAAGGGGTCCTAAATTTCGTGACGTCACCTTTCAAAGAAGTTCCACTTCCAAAATATTTTGTTTTGTATTATATATAGAATGAACTAAATCACAGTTTAATGTCAAACACAGGTTTAATAGGCGGCATAATGTGGTCGCGGAGCGGCGTATCACAAAAACGCTCGTTATATCGTATATGTCAGATACAGCGCAATAAACAGCCCCGCTATAAAATGTTATGGCATTTTCAATTGAAATCCGGTTACGATTCACTTGCCCAGTATTTCCGCCGGCCGCCATCGCTACGAGAGACAACCAGTAAATCCACTACATGTCGCTCTCGACTTCTTACCATGAGTGAGTGTTAACCGATCCGATAAATCCGAGGAACACAGCTATAGAAGAACCCTGATAGAGCTGACTAATAATCGACTATAGCTGGATGTCCTTCTCACAATAAAACAGCTTGAGGGGAGGCCACTCATAAAGATGTTTAAAATATTTAGAAAAACATGAATCTCTTTTTCACTGCGCTAAAATCATAATCGGGTCAGATAATATAATATTATCGTATATACAATCCTAATAATAATAAACTCGGAGGGGGCAAAGCCTTAGAGTAGCGACACCTCGGACCTTACTCCGGGGGCCAAAGCCTCCGTCCTTCCTTAGCCAGCCAGCATGGAGTGGAAATTGTTAGAGCTAAGATTCAAGCTTCAGGGGTGGAAGTGGTAAATGACATAACGTCGGAAGTAGCTTCGGTGAACCTGTAGCCCACCTCTCGGCACCACACTCACACCTATGTTGCTCCTCGCCAATATTGGCATTTTTAGCGGTCTATACAGTGAGTAGCGAGTCACCATCTGGCCATTTTTTCCATGTTTCTTGAACAACGGGCAGATGCCATAGTCCCCGATCTGTATGTAACTCTACTAACAGTTCATCCCGGTACCTTTTGTTCTTATTACCTACAATAGTCCTTACCGGGGCTGAACATTACTATACAAGAAACCTGAAATGACTGACAAAATTTACATTAACGCGAGCGGAGCCGCAGACAACAGTTGGTTAGTAATTATTAGCCTTAGAAGTTTCAAGTTATATATAACTTAAATTACAAATACGTTGAGATTAAGTATTTAAGTCTGTATTGGTATATGTATAATCTTAGTACGTCATAAAATCTCGTGTCATCATTTGAATATTTTCTAAACCATTTTTGTCTTAACGTCACAAGACTATTCGATTAGCGAAATGCAATGTTTAAGTAGGATTTTATTTTTATTGGGATAGTAAAAACCCGTCCATACATTTCAGCTGTATATGATGCTGAATATAGTAACAATATACTTACTGTTACTGCCTTAACAGTGATAATTAATCTCGGCTTATATGAACAATTAATCTCATTTCCTAGAACTTTACAGTGGGCTTTGATTGTATCTAAATAGTATTTTGTTTCACGTGTGAACTTATTCCTTGTCTCACAACTGCGACATTCGGTCGGACGAGCCGCTTTTTGCCAAACGCAGACACTGGCTTGGATCAAAGTCAAGGAATCGCCTCGAATAATTGATTAATTGACCATTTTGAAATGTTGCTGAACCAAAAATATCGGACAAGTGCGTGTCAATCCACACACAATGAAGCATCATGTAGATGATTATCCAAGATTTTGTCTTTAATTATAAAACCTAAAAAAGACAAAAATATATAGACAGCATTATTTTATTTTCATCTTGAGTTTTTCTAGAATTTTCAACGTTATAGTCCAAAATATAGTATAAATAAATAATAAATAGTCGGCAGACAAAGACATGCAGTGTATATCCCCAAATTAAGCAGGTTACGCTTGTGTAATGGGTAATATTAGACACCCAGGCCATAGTAAATGACGGAGAAAGTACGTTTCCGAAATTAACTATACCCGGAATCGAACCCGAAACCCTCTGTGTTGCAGTGAGGTAAGCCGGAAAAGGCTTAACCCGCTCAACCACACAGGCCATCAAATGTAGTGTGTTTGTGTACATTATTTTGTGTGTCTGCAAAATAGTTCCGACTAACGACACCCTTGTTCCGACTATCTGATTGACATAATACTCGTATATTTCACAATCTAGTGGATTGGAAAAATAATTTAGAAAAATATATTATATATATTAAGAATATTATAAATTACGAAGACGATAATATTACATTTGTACATACATACATAATGTAATGTAATAGTTTTGAATAATTAAATATTATGGTGGGCCACTGCGCAGCCTTACATTCGGTAATGGTGTCCTGGCTTCTAAGCAGGAAAACCAAAATCAGGATTTATAAAACCATCATACGGCCCATCCTGATGTACGGTTGCGAAGCCTGGACGCTTACCCGAAAGGAAGAGAACCAGCTGTTAGTGGCTGAAAGTAAGGTTCTCCGTAAGATTTTGGGCCCAACAAGGAGAGACTATGGCAACTAGAGGGTCCGAACCAACGTCGAAATCGAGAATCTCGTGGCCGAGCCTAACATTATGAGAGAGATGAAATCTCACCGCCTCCGTTGGCTCGGTCACGTGGAACGTATGGGAGGGGATCGAAGCGTGAAGATGGATGGGATGGGCGACGTCCAGTCAGTCGCCATAAGTACCGGTGAAGGGACAGAGTGGAGGCTGGCTTGTGTGAACTTTAAGCCGTTAACTGGCAAGAAATTGCACAGTACAGAAACAGGTGTTCTCGATTCGGAGGCCAAGACATATTTTGAGTCGCTGAGCCAACGGAGTTATGACGGACCACTATGTGCCTTCATTGGTTATACATATAGGTAAATAATTATCACCACCAGACCATCTAATCTAACTCTGTTACGTGTGAATTTGTTACACCTGTTTAACGATTTCCTTTAAACCTATTTTCAGAACAACAAAAAAATAGCTCAGAGACATTTCTTCCAAATATGTAAAGTACGGAAAGGCTTTTAAGTTACTATGTTACAAATTAATATCAAGTGCAAGTACCATTTGGTCCAACATATTGACAGAAGCACTCTTGGGGGCTCACTTCGACTTTAGCCAATGTCGACATTACATACTTGAAGTCTGTGTTGATAGAATATTAATTGCAAAAAACAAAAGCACACGGACATGACGGAGTGGAGTTTTAATGCAATAATGTTATGACACGTTGCGTCTGATATTAAGTGGCACGAACAAAAAATTTAAGAGAATTAACATTATTTTTCTGCCTAATTTCATATTTTGATGATTATGAGATTTGACAGGTACATTTCAACTAATGGATTCTTATCAATCAGTACTTAATCGAGCTTAGTCTATACTATGTCTCTGGGTTTGGCCACACCCGGAACATATTATGTACGATTAATAAATAATTTACATATACTGTTTGGAAAGTACATACTTTCCACTGGTAAAAGTGTCATTAACTGTTGCACTCAGAGTTGTATTACGGTCCATTACATTTTGATTAATTGATGGTAATATTTTGTGTTTTTTATTGCAAGGATGACTCACAGGCAGATGACCTTTTTTATTGTTAAAGATAGAGACATCAGATAGAGACTGACGGCCGAATTGTAATGGAAAGTGATTTCCGTTGCCTATGGACATTAGCAATACCAGAATGTGCTGCCGGGCTTGAAGGATGAACTAGAACCTGGCTACTGATACTGGAACACAACTCAAGGTTGTTATGATGGCATACTTTAGACCAGGGGCCTTAATAGAAAATGATTTTATCATCATTCATCGGGATCGTCAGCTCATGGAAAGCGGTTATTGACTCGACATTCATAACACCATGGGCTAAGTCAACGCGTTGTTAGCCTTTAATATGGGATAAAGAGGATGAGATACACGCAATGGAATAGAGGGGATAAGATAGGGGAATGGAATAGGTGAGGAAGTGGGAAGGTGGAGCATGAAAACTATCACTCATCGTACGAAAGGAGGTAGGCCTTAAGAGCTGTTATCAAGTATGGTTCCAGCATGGCATTATCACGTTTATGAAAGTCTGCACTTAATATTAGGAACAATAAAAATGTAAATAATTTGTAAAATTAGTCATACTTCTTGCCCAATAACTAGCCACTCTAGAGCGCTATTAGAACATGTGCATCGAACCAAAGCCGCAGTGCGACTCAGTACTTGATCAAAGTTAGTGTGGAAATGTTGTCTCATCGGTCCATCGTACACAAACGGAGTAGTGAGGTAAAGTATACCAACTACCCTCAATTATTATTCTGTCATTAAATAAACTCCTTAAAATATATAGTACTAGCTGCGCTCCACGGTTTCACTCACTTGCTGGTGGAAAATCGTTATATTTTGAATAATTCACACTATAACTTTATAAATTATAGCATATGTGTTATTCTAGTGTTTAAACTATATTGCTGTAAAGTTTCATCAAAATCCATTAAGTAGTTTTTGCGTGAAAGACTATCAAACATACATCCATACATTCTCTTATATCGATAATATACTAACAAATAATAGTTTTAGAAACTAAAATCTAGTAAAGTCTTGTATTGGTCTCTTTCTTTTATTTTATTCAATGCAGTCGTGAGCGGAACGTAATGGCCTAACAAAACGATTTTAAGTCCTGTTTTGAAGTGAAATCCCTCTGGAAGAACAGAACCTGCTCAGTCCGCGTTATAAATAGATGAGTAATGGCTCCCGGCCTCGGAGCTGAACTGTGACCGATCACTCGCCATCCTTAATCCTTAAGGATAACACAGCACGACATAGTACAGGAGCTAAGCAAAATAAATACATTATAATACTCTTATTGTAATTATTCTAAATTTTCTTCCCATAAGATCAGTTATACTCAACCCTCAAGCATATGGCCCGTCTGATATACTAATAGTTGGCCAATTCACGTCTGGTGTTGCAAAAGTCCATAAACGTCAGTTTTTTTTAACCCAAGTCTGCGGAGTCGAGTTCCAAAGGTACCCTTTTTAAAAACTTAATTCTGAAAAAGGTTTTTAGAATTTATACACGCTCCTTGGTGATATTTGTGTAATAAACTTATACCAATGCAGAGTGTATCAGTTACATGCTGGTGTTGTGAAGAAGTGCGTGTGCAGTGTGTGCCTTATGTTTATACCATGTATATTATCCTAATTAGTGCCATGTGTGTTATGCATTATTTGACATATTGCCATAGATGAAATTTACCATTTCCCATAAGATTTATGTTGTGGCCTACAGTACCTTATCTAATACATCTATGTGGACCTTATAAGAAAAAGGTTAAGTATCACTGTATCACGCAATGCTTTGACTACCAAATAATGCTTTGACGTAAAACAGTAGTAAGTGTAATAATTAGATATTTTATTGCTCACCAAAACACACAGTTACAAAAATGCATAGGATAGTTACTTGGTAAAACAAAAGAAAGAGGTATCACTAAAAATGTACCTTTCATGCAATCCAATTCAAAGAAATTCTTAACTTATCTAAAATTATTGTATATTGTTGAAAAAGGAAAAAATATAGAAACATAAAAATGACATTATAATCCGCCTCCTATGGTGGCTAGTGGATGTTATCTAAGGTAGATTATAAGGGCACATACAATAAGAAGATAAGATTAACAATATGTTTCCTTCAAACAAAAAAAGGATTTGTCAATTTAAGCATGCAATAGTAGTGTCATGGGTTATTTTTTTATTTATTTACTTAAAAAAATCTAATTTTATAATGATAGTTGAAATACTAGTGGTGTATATATCAAAATAGAAGAAAAGTCAGATTTGCAGCGCTCTCTAGATATTTCAGAGTTATGTTTTGTACCGGTCATTTATAGAATTCTTCCACGATTATAAGCATTCTTTGAAACAATTGAATTCAATTAGTTCAGTTAAAAATAGTGGATATATTTTTTGATGTGGATTTTTGAGTGGTGGCTCCTGTACTGTGCAATTGGTATCTCTCAAAGAATCGGGGCACCGCACTCAGAGTCCGCGCTGCGCCGCGCGTGACCCTCCTCACTCCTGGACACCCATAGGGCTGCTGGCAATTCCGTTTTAAATGACCTAATCTTTTCCGATATTAACTCTAGTCCAGCAGTGGTCAGAAAGGGCACTATTCTGGAGTCTAATTTTTCAATTCAAAAGATAATATAATTTATCATCTAATTTATATGTCTAGTAGTATCTTAGTGATTGATTAGAGAGTCCGAATTTTCTTGCTTGCTGAAAATTGCTTTATGAAATTTTCTTTTTTATACCCCTGACAACGAGTATGAAATTTTTTGTGAGAACCTGTTTTATAGTGTTACGATAAGTGACGCTCAAAAACATTGTAAGAATATTGTGTGGCATGGAACGCGCAATTCAAAATATAACGAAGTTCCTTATCGCGCGTTGCGAAAGGGGGTTAGACGGAAAAAAATAAGACCAAAAGTTATAACGACACTTTTTGCTATAGTTTTAAGCAGTGCGGCATGCGCGTGTTTCTCTGTCTGTCTCTCTCTCTCTCATAGAAAGCAAGCCAGTTATTTTCGTTTCGTCTTTCTATTTCGCATTGAACAATGTGGTGTCGCGACGATTATTTTTGTTGAGTGTATATATGTTTTTTGTACATAATAAATAATAAAAAATAATAACAATAATGAATCCCGACAATGTTTCTGCACAAGTTCCGGATATTGCTGATGGAGTTAGATAAGAAGAGATTTTATATAGCCAATAATAACAATAAAGACTCGCATTATAACTAACTTCGTTCCATCCGGGTGTTCCTTGACACCTCTCAAGTATTTTTTTAATTTAAAATCAATTATTGATAGAATATCTCACAATAATATACGACATTAACGTGTGAAAGCGTTAGAAACAAACTCATATCTGCAATTATAATATTGTTTCGACCAAATGCCGACACAGGAAAAAATTCACATCTGCGCCTGTAGAAACACTTTTTATTACCTTCCTGCATTCGGACATCTTTAATTTGTAATTAGAAAAACAGCCTATGTGTATTGTAATCCTATATGGTAGGCATTAAGCGGGTGTGATTTTAGGAAATTATTATTATGTGATCGAGTATTGTGTCGAGACATGTTGTATTTGTACAGGATAAAAGGAATGCCCGAACGGAGGGGTGAGGCAGTCAAGCGACGATTACGATACGAGCACGACGTGGGTACATTCGATAAGCTATGTAGTGATGGACTTTGCGGATGTTATTGAATCGTGCATGACGTTAGTACTGGTTGCGTTCAGTTATATTTGTACCTGTGTTATACGTATTTGTATAGTTCTGATAAATTCTATAATAATTCCGACGGCATTTTAATTCGAGTCCCGTAACTCGTAACAATATTAAGTTAAAGATTAACAAATTTAAGTAAGCTCCTTTCGTATTTGTCATCAGCTTTGAAAGTATTTATCTGAAAAATAAAGAAATATGATGTATTATATATAAATAAATAAATGGTGGAGCAGTCAGCCCTGGTGCCTATCCGACCGTTAAATCGGTTGCGAATGGAACAGCAAAACAATCGTGATGCCAACCCATGCGATATGAGAATGGTAAGTGACAGTGACATGTGCGGTGGGAAGGCTGCCCGCTGAGCGCCGGGTTTCACTAATGTCGACCGTTTCAATTCAGACCAGATTAATTTCGATTACAAAACAAACTTAAACGCATCAACAAAGTTTTTATTTATTACATGAGTTCTGCAGACATGCAGACGGCCCACTCGATGAAAAGCGGTTTCCATCGCCTATGGAAGGCCTAACCTCAAAAGTGCTATAAATGCGCTGCTGCTCTCTTAAGGGATGCTGGAACCTGGTCACTAATGTCGGAACACAAATCAAGGTTTTTATGGTGGCATACTTTAGATCAGGGGTAGTAGCCAGTCGGACAAATACCCTACCACCTGGCTGTGGGTTGTTTAATCGCCACTTACGACAGGTCGGCCGGCCTCAGGAAATTGTATTCTTTCACCGCTTCTGCACGGATAAAGTTTTATGATGGGTTCAAACCACACCAATTAGAGCCTTACGTTCAAATGCAGTTTTGATTAAGGAATTTATAATCTACGGAAAAGTCGATTGAGAGTCGAAACCTGTGTGGTACGATCAATGTCTTAAGTATATCACAAACAACACAAATCTTCACTGCTACGTGAAAATATCTAAAACATGTTCGTAGATACATCTATAAAGGTTCTGTTTTCTGTATTGACAGATTTTGGTACGTACACATACATAGACTACTCAGTTTTAACTTTTGACCTTAATAATTATGTAGCAATAATTATTCCATTTATATGACGTAATAGAATCGACTTAAAATATAATAGAATATATTTTATTGCACAATAAAATTAATGAAACAAAAACAGCTCAGAATTAGGTATTAGTCGCTGACAGCGATCTCTTCCAGACAACCCTCGTATGGAGATAGAAATATGGCACAAAAGTTAGGGCAGGGTTTAGTTGACTTCTCCCGGGTGAATTTTTTTGTGAAACCCTAAAAAAAGGAAAAAAGTAGCCTTTGTTATTCCTTACAATATCAGCTATCTATCAGTGAAAGTCTCGTCAAAATCATCCAGACAGGCACACATACAAAGATTTTAGAAATTGTATTTTCAAAATCTCCTCGTAGGCCTGTGCTAATCCCTGTCAAAATGTAAAAAAAATGTATTAGGATGAAACCCATTGGAAAAGGAAGGAATATAACAAAAATTAAAGGAAAAATAATTTACGGGCGATCTGAGGTCGGAAAGTGGAAGTCCGCCAAAAGGTATATATAGAGGTATATATCATAGAGAAGTAGGGAAGGAGCTAGCAGTGTTTGGGCTTTACTACCTGTTATTTCTTTGCATTTTCTGAGAAAATTTACCATAGTAATATACATTTTTTTTACACCATCTCAAAAAATAGATTTCGACGAACAAAAAGCCCACCGACTCTTTTAAAAAACTGATATTTTTCGAAGTAGTTCATGTTATCCTCATAATAACTACAATACAAAGATCTCTTGAACGTTCTTATTGAAGTCTACCTTCAGGACAGCTCCAGATGTGCCAGCTAACTCGTGTAGTGCGCCACTCAAACGACCGTACAATATTGACTTAAACGCAACTCTTAAAGGTCCTTTCATTTAAGTGAAGGTAGCGTTCGCCATGACCTCCCAAATATTTATTTCATCGTTTTCTTAAATATTTAGGTTAATGGCTTGTAAGAAGGATTTCGTGCAACTGCAGACAATACCGATGCGAATTTTCTCACAATATTCAAGTAGATATATTGTTACGAGTTACGGGACTCGAATTAAAATGCCGTTGGAATTACTGTAGAATTTACTAGAACTATACAAACACGTATAAAACAGGTACAAATATAACTAGACACAACCAGTACAATCTGAACGATTCTATAACACGTGCAAAGTCCGTCACTATATAGCTTATCGAATGTACACACGTCTTGCTCTTATGGTAATCGTCGCTTGACTGCCTCACCCCTCCGTTTGGGCACTGTTTTATACTAAACTATACAATACAATAATCGACCGCGTGGACTGAGTTTCCCAAGAATCACACCTGGTAAACGACCTTCATAAAAGATTACAATACACAATAGGCTGCTTTTCTAATTAAAAATTTTAAACACAAAGTAAGCAGAAAAGTCCAAAAGGTGAAAAGGTAATAAACTGCAGGTGTGCATTCACTTTTGTCGGTGTGTAACAAACAATATTATTTGCTTAAAAGACTAAAGCAAGAAGTATGAGGTCAACTCACACGTCTGAAGAAGTCTAACGCGTGGAAGGTTGGTGTACACACCAAACACATGCGTCTTTAATATGTTTGTCGCACACTTTATTCTGGTGGTAGCAATTTCTTATTGTGTCAATTAAATTTAGGAGATGACGCTCGATTAGTAACTTACAAGTCATTATTGCAATTCTCTAAGAATAAGTCAATGAGTTGTTTAGTAGTTTAAATAAGCTAAGGTACTACAAGATACATCGTTAACTCTATATAACGACACTTAAGAGATTGTGCATTTTATGGCGTTATAAAGAGGTATCTGATTTTATACTGATGTCTTTTGTTGCACCAGTAATTCAATTGTATATTTTACTTATTTTATTCATATCTTGCGATATTGAGGCATCTTTATGATAAAGGAAAGTACTTAGAAATTTCGGTATGCATGAGTTTATTACTGGCTAGAATAACAAAGCGATAAAAGAAAGTACACAGCTGCACAGCTTTTGCTAATTTTGGTAACTTAAAATATATTTTTTAGTACTTAATTGTTGTCGTTATTGAGAGTGGATGTAATGCTATATAGAGTGTATCATTGTATGGAAGACAAGATAAGCCAACCAAAGCCAAGTTATTTCTTAAGGGAGTTTGTCGTTAAATTGAGTGACGTTACATGGAGTTTACAATGTTTTAAGGTGTTTTAGATTGTAATAGATTTAAATTCAGATCACAGAAGTCTTGCACAGCAGACATTAGGTAGTGTTTTGCTTCGACCTCGTGAACCGGTACATCATTTCTCTTTTGTGGAGGTTGCTTTTAAAGCGTAAAACCACCGTGTTACAGTTGTTTATTAGCATATATTATCATTATATCATGCATATTAATTTACATCACATTATAAACTCAGCTGATACTTAACAAAAGTTTATGAACCTAATTAAATAAAGCATTCAGCTTGCGAGACATGCTCCCATCTTTGGATAATATAATCAACACAGTAATTTATGGAAATAAATGCAAATTTAGTCAACGCCAAATAAAAGGAATCCACTTATAATTGCATATACTCGTATAAATACATTGTCTGTCTGTAATTTTAAAATAATTCTAAGTGTCTCACGTTTATGATCATAAATTAACATTTCTAGTATTTTATGTCTCTTCCTTCTCTCTGTCTGTCAGTCTGGAATAACGGATTGCAATGTTTCATTTCAACATCTTGCATGGTTTAGAAGACATGAATATTAAGACCAAATCTTGTGCTAGCACTAACATCCATCTATAACATTATAAAGTTCTAAATATGCCGTGTCTGTACATTCAAATTATTAAAAAAAACAAATGTAATACAATAATAACGATGCAATATTTATGATTGGTTCTTTGTTATCGCTGGTTATCTCTGTCTGGTATCGCTGTTCGACATAAAATTCTTAGACTTTTAAGTCTAAGAATTTTAAGTCAGATTTTATTCTGCGCTACTTTTTATCTTGGGAATCCCGCGGGAATATTTCTGAGAATGGTTTAAAATGGCCAGATTAAAAAAATGGATTCTAGTGTGATTACTTTCATTGATTGTTAGAAAACTTTATGTTATAGAGTATGTGATATTTGTTATCCTCAGAATCCCGCGGGAATGTTCCCGGGAGCGGTTTGTATTTGTTCAAATACATAAAAAATAGCTTATTCCGTCACAGTTTTCTCTGAAACGATAACGATGTAATTAAAAATTGTTGTGTAGACGGAGTCGCGAGCGCGGATTCCGGTGTGACATATAAATGTAAACATGTAAATAGATTTTTTAGATATTTTTAGATATTTACTTCCTCTTCTGGCTTGGTCTTAATTATAGGCAAGTTATAATCAACTATGCAACGTTGTTTTATACTTTAACTTAGGTTTGTCTAGTCGTCTACCATAGTATATTTTCATAACAAGCATTATCGGCCGCGCATAGCATCATATCCTAGCTTATGGCGATCATACCATATTGACATAAATTCGAAGCTTCATGTAAGCGAAACCACGTGGAAAGCTCTAGTTGAGGATACATTTAACAACCGAAAAAAGAGCCAGTTTAAGTTGTTATAAGTTGTAATAAAACGTGTAAGGTGTTATAAATACGCTTTTACAAACAGCTGGGCCATTATATCAATATACGAGGGGTTTTAATTTGGTCATTTTTCTGATTATGAACTCAAAACTTAGCAGGTGACCCATAAAATGAATGAATGTATTTAAAATTTAAGATAAATGATCTCATACAAAAGCTGAATTTTGGATATCGCTGAGGGGGTGAATAACCGGAGTGCATCACTACCTGTAACAACTTTTTTGGGACTCGTACCAAATCATAAAATGGTTATTGTTAGCAACAAGGCAATTGGTTCGAAAAAACTTAAATAGATAAAAAACTTTATACCCTGGGAGAAAAACAGCATCTAGATGCTGTTGACAATTCAAATGAAACGTATTCAGTTAGGTTACTGATTCATAAGAATCATGCACTTTTAGGATTTGTGGAATGGTCGTATGAGTGAGATTGTTGAGAGCTACCCTGGAGTTGGCTATGCGGGCGGGTGGGTCCGCAACAAAGTATACTGTAATAATACGTACGTCGCAGTTTGATGCATATATTAAATATTGAAGATATAATTTCAGAAATTGAAATAGGTTTATCTAACCTGTTATTTATCACGCCTAGACTTTGCCGCCATCACTTGACTTATAAAATGTCAGTTGATTTTGAAGGATGAATGGGGAGGAGGGGCACTCCATCATCTGATGATAAAAGGGAAACAAGTACCTTTTTATTTTGAATTTATTATGTCTGCGTGTCTATGTGTGTGTAATAAATGTATGATGTAATATAGAAAGGGCTGACTTGGAAAAGAACATCTAATATTAAAGTAGGTGTTTAAAAACTCTGATAATGTTAAGAGTAAGTAGGGTGTGAAGGGCCCTTATTTTATAAAAAAAAGTAATTTAAATAAAATATTGCACGAAATGGAGAAGAAAAAATTAACGAAGGTAACCTTCGAAGCAGACGCCCCGAACACAATCGAGATTTAACGCACGGACGATGATGATGATGTTCATGCTGACGATTATGATGAAGACGATTGTGATAGTCATGATTATAATGAATGATTATCTTTTTGTTTTGTCTATATATACCTTTATACTGAATATACATATTTCTATCCGTGTACGAACGGAGAAATAACACAATTTCATGCGGCCGGGTGGCCTGTTTTAAGAGGCGACAAAACAAACCACAGCCAGGTAGTAGGGTATTTGCCCGACTGGATGGCTACCACCCCCGATCTAGACTATACGTTCCGGCATTAGTGACCAGGTTCGATTATATTTATAAGAGCAGCAGCGCATTGGTAGCGTTTAAAGTTGCAAATGTCCATAGGCGATGGTAACCGCTTTCCATCAAGTGGGCCGTCTGCCTGTCTGCTGAACTCATGCAATAAAAAACTTAAAAAACATGTAGTTAAAATACCCGACTAATCGCTAGATAAGAATTATTAGTTACAATCAGATTATGAAAACACCCGTTATTTCCCAGCAATAGATGCAACTACGTAACGGCCTTGTTAACGCGATAGAAGTTCGTATCGCATGCGGGCGACCCTTTTAACTACTGATAACCTCTGCCTAACCGACAGTAAATAACTTTAACTTTTTATTGCATTATATACAAATAAACTTAGTATGGCCTTTAAAATACTGCTGGTCACTTATCATTGGGTGAAAAGCTATTTGTTTTAAGCGACATTTAGAGTTAGATGGCATAATACAGACGATTTGAGAAGGCACCACGGACAAGGATACAATTGTTAAATAATAGATAAATGGCATAATTTGTATATTGGTACTATGGAACCTTGATATAAAAAATCTGAACGAAATAAGAAAATATTCGTTGTTACAATGATTTTTGTTATATAGAGGTTAACTTGTTCTAGTATTTCTCTGAGTAAGGTTAAGATTAAATTAAATTAAAAAGTGAAAGACATTGCAATAAATTCACTTTAATATATATTGTAGTGTATACACACTAAATTAAACACTAGTTAACACTAAACATTAATTATAATATGAGAGTTTAAATTCCTGGATTGTCTTACGGCAATGAAATATGTTTGAACCTGTCTGTCTGTCATGTCTCAACATGATTTTTTGTTATTTGGATTAGTAGAAAAAAATATGTAAAGATTTTAGGTTGACAAAGATCCTTATACGGAGGTTAAATTATAATTTCTAATTTTATTTAGGCTTTGCAATTTTTTTAAATCGTTATAAAGAGGTTTTTACAAATGTGTATTCGTAACGTGAAGATATATTAACTTATTATTATGATTTCTAAGAATTTGATAAATCGAGAAAATCATTACATTAAGGTTTGTTAGTGAAGATTTTTTCTTTTTCCTGTTACTCTTTACCTGAAATGTTTTATTATTAACTACTACTACTACTGTGCTCGCGCCTTCGTCTCCGTGGTTTTTTTTTGGAACCCTAAAAAAAGTAGCCAAAGTTACTCCTTATAACATCAGTTATCTGCCAGTGAAAGACACGTAAAAATCAGTTCAACTGTTTCAGAGATTAGCTGGAACATTCAGACTGACAGACAGTCAAAAATTTTATAAATTGTTTTTTTGATATACGTACCGTACGTTTTTCATATGCATTTAGTAAAAAGCTGTTCTTTTGACATTACAAACAGACACTTCCATTTTATTTATCTGTATTTATATATCTATATATTTCTTTGATTATTATCATATATCCACGTTTTTAATGTTGTTTATATTTTCAGAATTTGAAAACTTTAAATTATTGTTTTAATTTTTAGTCACTTAAAACAAATAGCCTTTGAAACTCGATATATTTTTAATAGCAGCGTGTTCTCTGTTCACTATAGTATATTCTTTTTTAATTTGTTAAACATTTGATCAAAAGCATTGATTTATCTTATCAAATAATTATCTAAATAGATTCTGTTTTTATGTCAAATATATTAGTCCATAAAACACCTGTATTTTATCAAATTAATTGTTGGTCGTTTACTTAACACTGGGGCTTCATTTGCGTTAGTGTTAAAGATTTAGGCTGTGGCCGAATACGTCTTATTTATAGCATTAAAAAAATGCCGTCAACGCATAGTCACATTAGTATATATACCTACGTTATATGTCAAATTTTAATGTCATTAACGCCTAAATCTTTAACATTATACCAGATGAAGCCTCGTCTTAAACGAAACATAAGTTCCGAAGCAATTTTTTTTAGATGGGCCTTGGAAGCTCTTCGGCTCCTTTGATAAGGTTTTAATCTGTTTATTTGTAATTACTTAATCTTTTATTTACAGTATAGTTAGTATAATATTTAGAAAGTTTAAGTTTGTGGTATTGAAATATATTTTTTTACTTTACAGATGGTGTCGAGAAGTCGTGTCGCTAGTACCAATTTATACTATGGAATGGGCTGTATTTTGTGGTATATTAAGGTAGAGATGAGTATGCCAAATTCTGCATGAAGCCTAATGGTATAATAAGCGTTACTAACCTTCAACTCTATCTTGACCGGGACAGCTACGTCAGTTTTTGAAAGTACACGACTCTATTAAAAAGAAGAACTATGTTAAGTGTTTCTCTTATGGATAGAATTAGAATTAGAAATCCATAGGAGAACCAAGGTAATCGACATAGCTCGCAAAATTAGCAAGTTGGAGCGGCAGTGGGCCGGTCACGTCTTGTCTTGAAATAGAGACTGCGCCTTAGTAAACGTAGTGTCGGACGCCCACCAGCCCAATCTACTACTAACCTGTGCAAGGTCGCCGGTAGACGAAGCATGACGAAGGCGGAGGAGCGGGATGAGGATTAACGGTTTCTAGTCGATATTCTGTGTTCCAGTAGTATCACATCAATCGTAGAGCCTAGAGCGTATGTGAAAGATATTCTCGAATGTACCAAAGTGCAAATTGGCCTCAAAATGCTTCGTGTCAAGGTACCGACTATTGATTACTCATAACGTTGAAATAAAAGTGTTTGGCAAACAATGTCGGGCCAATGTTGTGTATGTGGTGCACGAGCGCGTTTCCTGGTGCTCGGTTAGCGCCTCATTTGCGTGTTTAACCCGTGTTTAGGACCATCCCGATGTTCCCTAGGGCTGCTCAGCACAAACCAAAGAAAAAAACAATTTACTTCTAATATGTAAAGCAGTCAAAAAAGTTACAAATAAAAATTTACATAGATAGACATAAAAAAGACGTAAATAAATTAATTAATAAAAAAAAGATAAGAAACAAAAATAAAGAAATTACTTAAGACCCTGAGATATCTAATTTGTCAGGCCAGAGCAAAATATATGTAAAACAGCAAAAATCTTTTATCTATATTATAGGTCCAAGAAAGTGGTCCATACGGCCTTTGGGGGTCCATGTTACACGTCAAGGGGTACACGTGAGTGAAAAGAAAATCAAATTCAATTAAGCAAGTCATGATGAAAAAATTAGCTGTCTATATACAGAATAATAAAGTAATGCGTTTGTACTTACAAAGAAAAAGTTAATTTTCATTTGAGCCCAAATTACAGGAATGAAATTGTTAGAGAAAACTAAAAAGTTCCTTTAAATATGGGAAAGTATAAGGATTGGTTCGATGGAAAGGAGTATGTTGGGAATAAAGCTCAGCGATAAAATCACCTCAACCGAGATACGACAGAAATCCAAAGTTCCTGACATACTCACCCGAATCGACCACCTAAAATGGGGCTGAACAGGACACATATTACGGTGTAGAGCAAAGAAATGGAGCCAACTGTTCACGTTATGGATTATCCTATGGATGGTGCAAGACAACGAAAACGTCCGCTAAGAAGATGGGAAAATGATCTTCGCCTGGCCCTGGGACCGTATTGGACAAGAGTCCCGGCAGACAGACAGCAATGGAAGCAATTGGAGGAGGCCTATGTCAAGCGACACACCGAGTCTTAGCGCGACATTTTATAAAGCATGAGACTAACAAAGAGGAACTAGCTCGGAACAAACGGCTACATCATCATCATCATCATCATAGGGATTGTAAAGGATATTGTAGTACGAAAGCCAATACGTAACCATTGAAGCTTATCACAATATTCGGAGACATGGTCATATTTATGGAATAAACGAATCAATCAAATTAACCGTTGCAATTTACTGAGAAATAATTTCTGAATTTGAAGTAAAATCCAGCAGCCCTAAATATGGGGCAATACCCTCGGCCGTTCCGGCGTGCGTGTGCTCCTCGCTTCCGAGAAGCCTCCGACCAGCATTGCTGGTCGTGTTGACGCACTACTCTTGGCGAGCGACCAACACCAACCAGCCAAGTACATATATATATATATATATATATATATATATATATATATAGCCATCCAGACGGGCAGATACCCTATCACATGGATGTTGGTTGTTTTTTCGCCTCTTAGAACAGGCCGCCCGGCCGCAGGAAATTGTATTCTTTCTCCCTTCGTCATAATAATCCCACTACGGATTATTATGGATATGCAGAATATTAAAGATTACGTTTTTATTTGGCGATTGTAAATAAAAACGTAATACTTAAAACACTCTGTAATCATAGTTGCTTCCTCCAGTCCTTGTTTCGTTTAATAGAAAATCTAAATGTAAACTTTCAGAATATATATATTTGAAACATATTTTTAAAACTATTATGATAATGTTGCGGACGATTTCTTTACTTAGTTCAATTACAAACCAAAAATAGGAGGAATAAATGCAAAACAAATCGATGATTGCAAATAATCGAAAACACTTTCTAGATAATACACATGTGAATCGGGCCTAAACTTTGTTTTAACAAGTCTGTATTAAACTCAGCATGATTAATTTATTCAAAATATTTTTTAAAAATATTCCTTTATTGGTAGTAGTGCAATTGTAATAATATTGCTGTAGAGGTAAAAATATTGACATTTCTATATTATAGTATATCCTACTAGTGTTATAAACGCGAAAGTTTGAAAGTCTGGATGTGTGTTTGTTACTCTTTCACGTAAAAACTACTGATTGGATTTTGATGGAGCTTTACAATAGTATAGCTTACACACGGAATAACACATAGGCTATCTTATACTAATATATAAAGCTGAAGAGTTTGTTTGCTTGAACTCGCTAATTTCAGGAATTGCTGGTCTGATTTGAAAAATTCTTTCAATGTTATATAACCCATTTATCGAGAAAGGCTATATAAAGGCTATATATCATAACGCTAAGACAAATTTTTTTTTTACTATTCTACGCGGACGGATTCGCGGGCAGAAGCTAGTAATTTATAAAGGTATAGTGTGAATTATCCAAAATATAACAATTTTCCATCACCGCGCGAGTGCAAACCGCGGGGAGCAGCTAGTCTTGAATAAGTTGATGCAATGTCAATCACTAATCCTCTAAATCATATATGGGCAACAACCGGCCCGTTGTAAGATATGATCCTGCCCGCGAGACATTTAGAAAACCCCCAATTAATCAAATAAAAAATATTACACTAGGTACTTATACTCACAGGAGTGACAGTGAGGCGGCAAACATCAAATCCTTTGATGTTTGGCGTTTTAAAATGCACTAAGCACTTTTAAACGCGGCACGCTAAAGTTTGGCCCTCAACATGTCAAAGTTTGCCCATACCTGCTCTGAATTGTCGAAATAAATTATCACAGTCAACATCCAGACACACGAAATTTATTCACCCACGAAAGATTGATAGATGGCAAGATTCAAGCATCGGCGGGATATATTCAAATGTGTTCATTGAATGCAACATTTTAGCAGCAGCAGGGCACTAAAGTGCACCGGGGGCTGATTTGTGGGGAATCCGCTGACGCCATCTTGGCGCGCGGCGAACACGCGGAAATGAACACGTTACACGCGAGTAATGTGTTCAGCCTCGCCTGTAATGAGAACGCTGGGAAACATTATCTACACGTGAAGCAAAAACTTTGAACCCTTATTTACGAAAATTGCGCGGATGGAGGGCTATGAAATTTCGCACACTTATAGTTTATATAGAGAAGGAGCGCAGAAGAAGAAAGAAAACACACACACTCGCATATATACTCTTTTGTTTATTGTTCAAGTCAAATTAACAATGTAGCCTGGGCGGAATCTGTGTTAATAGAAGTATGGACTTTGACAACAGAACCTTAATAATGTTCTAACTAATTTAAATTAATTATCATGGTTGAATTTCGACCACAGACGACCAATAGTTTTTAATAAAACTACCATTTCACGGTTTTAAGCGCGGTAATTTATTTGAGCTAGATTAGATAGATTAACTCTACTAATTTTATATAATATTAAAATGGGTGGGAGGTTATAATAGACATAGCTATTCGTAGACAAATAGTGTTTTCTGAGTAAATTTCTAAATGTTGTAAGGATTTGGCCCCTCTGACAGTAAGAGGCAGCATATTCCAAAGTTTGACAGCCGGCACTGTAAAAGAATTATCATAACAGGATGAAGTATGTGCAGGTGTCATAAGTTTTCGGTACGTATCAGATCAGAGCGCAAATTGTGGGCAGTGGATAGGCGAAGGAATTCAAAACTTTCCTTAAGGTACTGGGGACTATTATGAGTAAGAATAAGATTCATAAAATTAATAACTTATTAATTAATTAGTTAACTAATTATCGAGAGATAAAAATTCTTAAGTTCCATTTTCGTATTTTGCTGGCCGGAATTAGGCCCACTTTTCCTCATTTTTAAATTCCTTGTACAAACCCCACTCCTGAATAAATTTATTATAAGTTAAAACGAAAAACTCAAAGTTAGACAGTAACTATAAATCAAGAATAGAACTAAACAGTTCCAGCACCAAGAAATTTAAAACAGAATCCATATTACATTCAGTCTAATTCATGTTATCATACACATTTAAGTTAAATGTGCCAAAACATAAATCGCCAATAAACTTTATAGCTCTGTGCTCTACAACACATTTGAGTCCTGCACCACGCTCATTACTTTTATCACCGGCTGCACTCCCTTCATGCCACGTAGAAAATTTAACCTTATCTATTACAGGATAAGGTTGGTTATTATCAGACTGCTGAGGTGCATAAGTTTAAATGGTGAACAGCCATTTCACGCTTCTGATCTAGGTGTGCGTCGTACAGAACTGAAACGCCGCCTGTCTTAGCTAGTGTTGGGAAAAGACAAAGAGAAAAGGCTCTTTGTAGACATGCTACTGATTTTCATATACAGTATAAAATTAACACATTAAAAAATCAACATTTTATTATAAATTATAAATAAATCAAGTTACACAAATGTATATATAGTACGAGTATGAGTGAAATTGTTCTGTGAGTCTACGCAGGTCCAGACGAATGTTAACGTTTATTACACCTCACAATATGCGAGAGAGATGGCATGCGAGCGAGAATGCAACCCCTCTCAGCTCCGTCTGTGTGCTGTGTACTACGCAATGATGCGTCCGAACTTCAAAAATGCAATTAAGTTTTGCTCATACTATACTGCCATATTTACGTTATCATATTATATTATACACAGCAATTAAAAGTAAAAAAAGCAAATAATACAAATAGACAATAATTTATATAGATAGATAACACTTTATTGCACATTAAAATAAAAAAAACAAAATGCATAATTACAATACTTTTTGGCAAAACAACAGGCGACCGTATCGCTAAAAGCGATATCTTCCAGGCAACCTAACTTAAAAGAATTCTTAACTAATCGGGCGATGAAGGTGAAGCAGAAAAATACAGGATTGTACAATTTAAATATACATACCTACTTATATAATTAATGTATGTTTTATGTATGCAAACATCTACATTATTAATGATACCTCCGGGAAAGTATCGTAACGCTCACATGTCCGAAATTTATAAAATAGTTCAACCGTTGCGTCATAGTATAGTCTATGTAGTTTTGAAATATCATCGGCGCCAATGTAAAGCCTTGTGCCTATATTTTTATTACAAGATGTATAATTGCGACGAAAAAAAATAACTTGCAAAACAGTGCAGGACTTTGTAATAGGTCAGGCTTGTAGCAGACCTGATGGAAAGTGGTTACTATCGTCTATGGACATTTGTAACACCAATGTGCTGCCACTCTCTAATAGGAGACAGGGACCTGACCAGTAATGCTGGACTACTACTCAAAGTTGTTATGGTGGCATACTCTAGACCAGGTAGTAGCTTTTTTTATTGCAGGAGTTCAGCAGACAGGCAGACGGCCCACTTGATGGATGGCGGTTACAATCGCCTATGGACATTTGCAACACCAAAGGTCTCTTAAGGGAGACTGAAACCTGGTCACTAATGCCGGAACACAACACAAGGTTGTTATGGCGACATACTTTAGACCAGGGGTGGTAGCAATCCAGTCGGGCAAATGTCGTAACACTTGACTGTGGGTTGTTTTGTCGCCTTTTAGGACAGGCCGCCCGGTCGCAGGAAATTATATTCTTTCTCCATTATTGCACGGATAAAATTATTTCTGGATGAAACATCAAATGTCAGTCAAAATATTTCATGCTAGCAACGTTAAAGGCATCCATGTCCCATCACTACGGCAACATTATGGGGCGTTAATCATCCCATCGTGAGTTCGCGCCGCAACCTGAGCAACCGTCCACAGAGAAATATAACACCAGCAAACATCACTACTTAATGCTTTTTCACAAGAATTATTTCACGCGTCCACATAAACTTAGACTTGCAACGATATTTTGCCAAGATAAAGTATTGGGCTTGGATCACGACGGACCCACTGCCAACGGTCGGAGAAATGTGGAAATGCATTTCTGTATGCTAAGACTTGTATCATTTTATTTTAATTATTTACGGTGGCTTTCAATATTCAATCTCAATCTTTAATCTCTAATCTAATCTACTTTTATGATTTCAATATTCGATCCACAGATCGTTCCGTCGATTCGTTTTACGAATCCAGCGTTGGGAGGGCGATCCGGCGTTTTTGGATTGCCACTTGTCACTTGTATGAAAGTGACAGCTAATTTATAAAGCAGATTACAACCAAATCTTAACAAAAGCCTGCTTCAAAATTCCTCCTGTATAGATATGTTCATTATATTAATACGGAAAGTAAAAACTCTGTACCCCTTTTTATGAAAATTGCGTGGAGGAGTATGAAATTTTGCACGTTTATAGTTTATTTAGAGAAGGAGTGCAGAAAGCGAATATTTTTAAAAAAATATGCTTAAAAACTAAAATTAAATTTATAAAAAAACATTACACACTACCATGTATTTGACACACACACGCATATATAGTCATTTGTTTATTGTACAAGTCAAATGAACATATATGAATCATCTAATATATAAAATTCTCGTATCAAAGTTTTCATTGCCATACTCCTCCGAAACGGCTTGACCGATTTTGATGAAATTTTTTGTCCTTATCCGGTATCTATGAGAATCGGCCAACATCTATTTTTCATCCCCGTAAATGTTAGGGGTAGTCCACCCCTAATTTATTTTTTATTTTTTAGACAAAATTTTTAATTTCTATTTTTGTATGATACAACATACAAAAATACATACAACCCTAAATTATTAACCCTCTGCGACAAACCCCTATTTTTATCGGGCAGGACGACGTCTGCCGGGACAGCTAGTAGAAATATAAGTCTTTGACAACAGAACCTTAATAATGTTCAAACACAATTTAAACTAATTATTGTCGAATTTCCTCCACTGGGCGACCATTAGTAATTATAATAGGTAATACTCGAGCTTACAAAAACAAGTTTAAAAATTAGATTTAATTATTAAAACAAAAAATCATGATCAGTGGATGCTGGAAACGTTAATAGCGTCATTCTCTTGAATTTGTTATTGCGTCGTCAGTCTGTCTACTGTATCTGGAGTACAGCAGACAGGCTGACGACGCATCTGTGATGGAAATAAAGAAACATTAGCCGGAACACCACTCAGGATTGTTATGACTGCATGCTCTAGACCAGGAGTGATTAAGGAGAAAAAGTGGCAACAAACTCCCTAGAAACAGGTCGAGATAAAAATTCTTTTACTTGTTTGTTTTACATGTTTGTCTCTTTTAGGTAACTTTCAAAGAATTAATGGATTTACAGTAAACAGTGTATAAGATGGCTATTACATCCTATACAATCCGTATTATTAAAATCACCACTGTAGTTCATCGCGATTAGAGAAACCACGTACAGTTGCCAGGTTACAGGCAGCGCGAGAGATGTGTGGTTGACCGCGGAATGCGCGGAGCGGCCGCAACAGATTTCAACGCTAATGCTCGGTCTCTATGTATGTATGATGGACGCTGGGCTTCGCTCAATTTGCCCTTTACTCCAATCTATATATGTAAGCGAAATACCACTCACTGACTGACTCATTTTTTTTTTTTTTGCAGGAGGTCAGCAGACAGGCAGACGGCCCACTTGATGGAGAGCGGTTACCATCGCCTATGGACATTTGCAACACCAAAGATGCTACAAATGCGCTGCTGCCCTCTTAAAGGAGACTGGAACCTGGTCCACTAATGCCGGAACACAACTCAAGGTTGTTATGGCGACATACTTTAGACCAGGGGTGGTAGCCATCCAGTCAGGCAAATGCCCTACCACCTGGCTGTGGGTTGTTTTGTCGCCTCTTACGACAGGCCGCCCGGCCGCAGGAAATTGTATTCTTTCTCCGTTCCTGCACGGAGTAAATCATCACGAGGTCTCCGAAACCATAAGTCTGATTGACTTCAAATTTTAGTCTCTAGTAGACGCGTACTAAGAACATATTTTATCAAAATCCTTTCCTTATCTACCATAACAAATGATGATATACCTTGGTAGCCTTTATTATGGTAACCGTTCCCACGGGGAGGCCATGGGGAGATGATTCAATCCAGCAAGCCCTAAGAGCTGTATTTAAATAATTATTCCACCATAGCTCTGGTGTAATGTTAATGACCGTGGCCCAATGTATGCGTCGTATGTAAGTTCGTTGGTTGTAGTAAAACGCTCTTTGGTCTATTGAAGTGTGCTATGTGCGGTAACCCTACGCTTTTCCACACATACGAGGCAACCCTGTTACATCTCACACACCACAGTACAAGTCATCACACAACAGTTTTACAAACTTCAAAGAAAACACGTCATTGAAGCCTCCTGTGGGTGAGTCATGCATGAGCGTGAGAAAGTGCTGAGTGGAGAGTTTCTAGGGAAGCCGAGGAGCCACCCTGCCGACCGATGGGTAGGACACAGTGACTCCAATCGCGGCAGCATGTAGTCTCGTTAGATCATCGTGATCATTAATTTTAAGTAATTATTGCAATAATTAAAGTATGACTAATAAGTTTAGTTTTTCTAAGCTTTCTATAACGGCCATCTCATATAACTAGTCAGATACGTTTAGTTTGATATATTGATTATAAAAACACATTTCTGACATGAAATACACAAGGTCTACGAAGTTTGCGATCAGTGAACAACCTAACCTTTTTTTTTTTTTTTTTTTTTTTTTTTTTTTTTTTTTTTTTTTTTTTTTTTTTTGGCCAGGGGAAATCCGTTTGAGGACTAGGACCGCGACAGGCGCAGAAGCCTGGGGGATGCTCGCGACCTTGGTGAGACAGTGTGGGATTCGCCAGATCGGGGGTGGCACTAGCGTGCCCGGTCAGAACCGGAGCCACGCTATTGCCACTCCCCAGTTAGGGATACCCACTAAAACCCCTGGGTGTTCCGTCCTGCGCCTTTTGCCAGGGCTACGTGTATGCGGTTTTCCCAACTCCGCTGCCCTGGCAGGGAACAACCTAACCTAACCCAACCACTACATCAGATTCGATAAACCACTAATCCTCGCGAAAGACAATCGTTTTATACCTAGATTGATGCGTGAGGCTTTTGAAATCAAAAAACACCCAGATTTCAATAGAGAAGATGGTTGGCAAGTACCACCTGTTTAGGACCCGATTATCAAAACTATAAAGACCCAAATCTAGCAAGAACTAACTGACAGACCTCAAGTCACTGTGAGCTCTTTCTGCGTGAACTGGAACACAAACCAACTTGATTAATAATTTCTTTTATTTTCTTTCCACCCATTTTAATATTATATAAAATTACTAGAGCAAGGCATATTTGCTGAAGAGTTTCTTGCGCCGCTTCTTCTATTCAAGCTACAACGTGTTGCGAAGCGGTGGTAAATAAGATTAGGCTCCCATAGAGTAAATAAAAAAAAATTAAACTGAATAATTAAAACGAACAAGTTGTCGGTAGGCTAAACAAAACTTTAACAATACCTACTCATTGTCACTTGACATCTATGTCTTCCGTGATGACGGCTACTGACAAGTGGCCAAAACGTCGGAATAATAAAATACAATAATATTTTCTTAAGTTTTTGCGACTTGTATACATACTAAAACTATGTTTTAACGGTTTTAAGCGCGGTAATTTATTTTATTTTGGTTTATCCGACGTTTCGGTCGCTTTTGAGTGGCCGTGGTCACGGACGACAAGATGACATTTGTAAATTTGTTTGATAAAACGTTAAAACGTAGTTTTACTAATAAAAATATGTTTATTTTGTTTTATTTTTTCAATAGTTAAACTAGCTAGGTTTTGAAAATACACAGCTGCTATTCGGTAAAATAAACGCGTATGATCAAATAGGTCGGTGTTAACACGAATATGAAACAAGTAGCCGGAGAAGCCAAGTAATAAAAGGTATGGTAACACGCGATATAAAAATTAAATACTTAAATAGATTTAAATGGTCGTCTTTAGCTGCACCGTTTATCAAAAGTATGGCGTGTTTAGGAACAGTTAAATGACGCACGAGTAATAAAAGTCACAAATCATTTATTTGCCACTATTTGAACTAACAAAGTAGTACCAGCTTAATTTATTTCGAAGTGTACTAGCCAAATTCAGGCCACTTGCCGTGGCGTGAAGGCGGCCACAGTAGAGAGCTAACTCACACAACAACCAATTATTAAAAATATCCAGTATAAAAAAAATACATATTTGTTTCAAAATTGAATCTAACAAATTACTTATAGAAAGTCATCATGAGTCTACCACTGCAATCGAAGTAGTTTTAGTTATTGTTAAAGAAGAAGAAGTGGCACAACAATAACACTAGCAACATGTTTTCTTCATTACCTTACCAATAGGATTTACTTAGTTTTGATGACTCTAGAGACAATTAAAAAACAATTTAACAGACTTAAGCTCAGTTTATTCCCTAAAATGGAGAAAAAATACTATCAATGGTTATCGCTTAAAATCTATATGACTAGATGAAACTTTAAATTTGTAATAATTAGGTAAATATCCGAGGAGAAAAAGTAGTAAGAGGCGACAAACCAACCCACAACCAGGTGGTACGGCATTTGCCCGTCTGGATGGCTACCACCCATGGTCTAGAGTATGCCCTCATAATAAGCTTGAGCTGTGTTGCGACACTAGTGGCCAGGTTGGAGCCTCATCTACGAGTCCGGCAGCACATTGGTAGCAGACTTAGTGTTGCAAATGTTTATAGGCGACGGTAACAACTTTCCATCACAGTTGGATCGTCAGCATGTCTGCTGTACTCTAGCAATAAAAAAATGTTAAATGCAAAGAATCTCCTGTAACGTACTTCAGTTATGAAGAATTAAGGAGTTTCAGAATTACCATTATTATAGGGCGATTTTAACCCTTAGAGGTATTTTCTTATACAATAATCAGTCATATAATAAGCATGTTTTTACATTCCTTTAAAGACTAACGCATTTATAAATGCAATCACAAAACTTGCTGCATTTCGGAGATTGGAGTAAATTTAAAACGTTATCCTCATCATCCGAGCGTTAAATCCCAGTTGCGTTTGGAGCGTTCACTCCGACGCCCAGGGTCAGCTTTCCTACTTTTTCTACTTCACTTCGCATGGTCTACGGCATCCCCCGTATTAAGACCATTGGTACGTATGACATCTTTCACAACGCCAAGCCCACTTTTCTTGGGCCTTTCCCTTCGACTGGGACTTGGCGGAGGCGACATGGCTAAGCATTTGTTCCCGGCATAACTAGCCGGTCTCCGTAAAACGTGGCCGTACCAGCGTAAGCGAAACTTTTGCATTTTGTCTGCTATGTCACGGACATGAAGACTGCCGCGGATGCCGGAGTTCCTTTCAGTGTCACTCCACACATACATCGCAACATATTCAGAGTAAATCAAAAACGTATAATATATAACCAAGTAACATAATTAAATGTGAAATGAGAACATACTGCATACGTTTTGTGCTTGCACCACTGTTCGCGTGCTGTACTGTGGCAACCTGTATGTGCCGGTGCGCGGGCATTCCCACGCCACAATTAACAGTTTGCCCACTATTTTGCATGTGGCCGCTATAACTGTAACACTCGTAATCATACTAACGCTGTGAGGAATCAGAAAAAACGAAGTGCGAAACATCTTAATTTCAACATTTACTGTACTTCTTTCAAATATTTACAAGCGAGTACATTAAGAATATACAAAGTGTGTAACGTCCACCCCGCCCTCAAATAGCCAAGGAATGACAAACTCAAGCCGAAGCATAGAGTGAGAAATAAAAGAAGTTATAAAGTGAAAATTAATAACATTTATTAAGTAAATAAACTTACTTTGGCCATAAATCGTGATCATCTAGTAATAAGAACCCTCGTCATAATACCGTTAACCCTATGTTCACAAGGTAGGTTATATAGGAGTGTTGATCAAGGAACAGGAAGACTCACGGATCGGTGTATAAAATATATCTATATAAATAATAGTTTTGTAGTATAAGTTGTAAGTGTAAAATGTCATGCGTTTTATGAATAATGACAAATGTATCGACTCATGACATAAGCTCATCACCTGAGTACGCCGTGCCTTTATTAGCCAAAAGGAATTTTAATATAAATTTCTTAACAAATGATATAATTTTGTGTAGGCACCCCTCCTTACCACCTCTCTGATATTATGCCACCGCATTCTTTAGCTATCAGTAAAAGAGCTCATATCAGAATAAAAGAAGAACCTCCAATCTTTTAATTAGAACTTATTGAATTGATCATAAACATTATCTAAAACTAGCGTCGGTTCACAACGTACTATCGCTGGTGAGAAGAGCCGACAAGAAACTCACTAGCAGTACGTCCTATCAATTTAGAAAACACATTTGGAGTGCCTTTGTGTAAAATGAGTTGGAAAGGCCAAAAGACTTGAGTGAACATTTCATCTCAGAGTCACCCTTCCAAAATATCAAATAAATTTGTAATTATGAGGAATATCACCTCAGCGACCTCCCCTGATGCAAGTAGAATATCACAGTGAATTAAAAATAAAATTTAAATAAAGTTTAAGTAGTGATACTCTCTACATCCCATGAAATTCCCTTTCCTAAATTGTTAAAGTAAAAGTTTCAGAATGTCTCTCTATGAATTGTAAGTAAACTTTAAATTAAAATTAGGCGAGAGACACCTTCACTTGTATTATGTATCCCCTTGTCAAAGACAGACTTCTGGTTCCATCGTAAAAGTAAAATTGAAAGTTTAAGTAAAGTGATGGATCCTACACCTGTCTAATGACCCTAACCCTTGAGATGAGAGCATAGCACCGTAAAGTAATGATTTAAGGTTAAATTAGATATGAATTGGTGATACTCAGCATCAAAGATGTCAACATCAGTAACACTGCTCATAAGTAGTTTTTATTAATCATCCTTTCCAATTCAGTCAAGTTTTGCCAGGCCTACCTACTTCTAAGACTCTTGTGAAATCACATATTGTGGAAAGATGTAAATTTTGATACGAATGATCCGCTTGCAATAGCCAGTAGCTGGCCTCCGGGGCCCTCAACTTCGCCTCCAAGCTGATCCGCGATTTAACAGTCTCCAATCCCTCAGTTACTCATTCAGTTAAACTCAATATGTGAAATCAACCTAGTCTCATGAAGGCACATATTATAACCAAAACAAACTAGGTTGCCTAAAAACAGCACGCGAGAAAACCTGGATAATTGACGAAACTATCCTAGGTAGATTAGATTGTCCCAATAAACAAATGGTTTGCGACGTCATTTGTCCAAGGTTACAAAGACCATAAACCGCGTCCCTAATCAAAGTTAATATAGAAACAATCAATATGTGCTTTCACCCCCTTCTCATTATTTTGTAATATTAATTGAATGCCTATTTTATACACATTTAGCAACAGCAGAGTTGTTTGGTTAAGGAAGTATAGTAAACCTGAAGAAAACCTTTAGCAAAATTTGGATTATAATAAGCAACTCCTTTGCGCCAAACAAAGCCAAATGCCAAGGCAAGCTTTCTCAACAGGAAAGTATTTAAAACATAAAAAAATCCAATAAGCCAAATAAACTTTAAATTTTCTAAA
Source organism: Dendrolimus punctatus (assembly GCA_012273795.1). Lineage (NCBI taxonomy): Eukaryota > Metazoa > Arthropoda > Insecta > Lepidoptera > Lasiocampidae > Dendrolimus > Dendrolimus punctatus. The sequence goes on from CM022545.1 coordinate 2,451,962, forward strand.
GTCAGTTAAGCCTTCCCACATATAATGCATGATTGTTGTAGAGTGTGGTGTAATTATGTTGTGTTATAAAATATACTTAAATGTATACACATATATGAATAGACTAAATAGTAGATAATAAATCAAGACCATGACCTCACAGACCTAGGTCAGTAATAACCCTGTCTATGTTCAAAACAATCAAGACTCAATACGACATCTGACTTTAAGCTCACTGCGACAAGAGCAGATAGACATTTACAATCAACACCCCCATCAAGTAAGTGACCGCAGTCAGGTACAACAACATGTATGCAACAACAAGACAAGAACTCCTACAAGTAAATCCCCATTGACATATAATTAATCTCCCTTAACAAATTAATAAATAATTATATTGCCTAAAAGAATCATCAGAACCCCTTAGTAGCTCCCGACTATGAAGTAGTAATATTATTTAATTCAGTTTCTAAAACCAAAGTTATATCTCAGAACCCCTTAAATTAAATTCAATAAATTAGGATTTTTATCCGCAAGACTATGTGTTCATAGCTCCCAAATAATATATTGACACACTCAGGCTTTACAATTAATCCTTAATAATTTAGTTAACTATGAAATTATAACAATGTATAAACAATTCTTATCTTATAATAACGCACAAGTCAATCAAGACTTACATCAAAATTAATTTAATATTGTATAGCTCATTCTCCATATAATATACAAATTAAGGGCAGTAATTAGTTAAGTTCTAAAACAAGAAGGTCAGTAATAGATAGTATACAAGTCTGTCTTTTATTACATATGATCATGTAGGTCTCCACAGTAAATAGTTATGTATGTTAGCATATATGTCCATATAAGTCAAAGGAACGTCTCTATTGAATTAAAAGTCTGTATAGGTGGATCCACGGGTCCTAATATGTCTAAAGACTAACACCAAAGTATACCATAGTCAATGCTAACTAATTAATATATGCTGCTGTAACTAACTACACATCATTAGTTAAGGTTTTGAAGATAATCCCAGGTTTATACATATAGACACTTATTAAATGCAAATATTCCATAATTCCTAAAATTTAAATTATTAACACAATATTATTAGTAACATCTCTGCAAGAAAAGAACATTAGATTTGCCTGCAAAATAATGTAATTAATACACAAGGAAAATATCAACAACACATAATTAGTTATAGAATACATGTTCAACAAACAGATTAGGTTAAAACACATAATTAGATATATCATTAATAACATACAAACGTAAAACAGCCTCTGGATCATCTGAGAACAGAAATAAAAGCAACAAACACAGAATAGATTACTGTTAGTAGATTATTAGTATATAGGTATTAATAGTTATATATTACAACAGTCCAAGAGAACATCTGAAACATAGATAAACACAACAAGCAAGATATCAGACAAATCTACATGATTAGTAAAATTATTAATGTATTAATTGTTGACTTGAAGATGTGAACTAGCCCTTTGGTGAAATCCATAGCACCGAAGACTGTAGCGCACATATCGAAGATATAGTTATTTATTGTTAGTATTGATCATTTTGTCCTCAAATAGTTTTTCTCCAATTGTAATAATATAAAACACAATTTTTTCCGAGAATAATTTTCTCATGTCTTGTTCTGTCAAATATCAATATTCAAGTCCCTTCTCTTCTCTGTCAAATTTTCAAACAAAGAAAAATTCAATTATATCATACAAAGAGAATAATAATAAATACACATATTATGCGAAATAAAGGAGGGAATACATTATATGGAGAACAGCCATTCCTTTATAAATAAATAAACATTAATAAAAGAAAAAAAAATTAAATTCATGATGGTGCGTACCGTCACACCACCCCGAATTTAATTTCGTAGCTTGCGGATAAATTAAATTCTAACCTAAGGTACGATCATCAAATAATAAATTTGATAACACCCTGTATATAGTCCTATAAGTTAATAACATCCTGTACATAAACTTAATCTAAGTTAATAACACCCTGTATATAACCTTAATCTAAGTTAATAACATCCTGTATATAACCTTAACATAAGTATTGTCCATCCCATATACCCCACCAACTATATGTCTCATATCCAAAACAAATTTTAAAATTAGATAAACTCACCCCTTAAAATCTGAAATTCATAGGCGTAATTTAATCACCCCATAGAACATGAAAGCCACAAACGTTTAATATACATAAGTCATAATTCAAAGAAACCTAAAACTTCTTCATTAAAGAAAATTTCAATAACTGTTCCCCTTAAAATCTCGAGAGTCCTTCTCCTTAATATACTTTATCTGGTAGCTAGATTGCTCTAACTATAATATCCATCAAGTTAACTGATTATTGCATAATTCCCAAATCCTTACAAAATCAAAGTTTTATGATCAATCCTAATTACTAGCCTAATAATTATATGACCCGAAAAAGACCCTTAAATGCTCTACCTATCGATCTATCTATCCTCTTAGGTATAGGGAATTTCCGTACGACCCTAATGTTTCCTGATCAACCCTAATACCTGAAGTCGACATGATATGCCCTAGTATCTTAACTTCTTATATATGAATTTACCCCTTCTAGTATTACATGTAAGGCTAGCAACTTGCAATTTCTTTAATATTATACTTAAATGCTCTAAATAATCAGTCAGAGTACCACAAGTTAAAATTGCCAGATCGTCCAAATAATTTACATAACCTGCCTAACCTCTGGGCCCAATATAATGTCTATAGCCCGACTAAAACTGCCACTGAAGTCCTTAAACCTTGTGAGAGTACATTATACATATATGACTTTCCGTTAAAAGTAAACCCAGTGTATTTCCTGCCGTCCTCAGATATAGGTATCTGAAAGTAGGCATTATTCAAATAAACCACACTTATATATGACACCCCATGAAAAGAATTAAGTACATCAATTTACATAAGTGCAGCTTCAGAGTCTGCAACCAAAAACTTATTGATCACCCGCGCATCTAACAGTACACGCAAGGACCCGTCGGGTTTGATCGCAAACGTTAACGGACTACTATATGGAGTGGAACCCCGCGAAATAATGCCCATTTCAACCATCTCTGCCAATTTCTCCTCCATCTTTTGACGGTAAGCATAAGGCACAGGATATGACCATCTTATAAATGGTGTACTATCTGACATTTTAATCTCATGTTCATAACAATTTGCACGACCCAAAACATTAGAAAATATAATACGAAACCTACCCAAAACTTGTTTTAACTGACTTAACTGTACATCCGAAAGCTCTATCCCCGTTTTAATTTCCTTTAACTTTTCTTGGAAATCTGAATCATCAACATCTCGAGTAGATATCTCTGATATTCCACTCTCGAAGATTATCTTCCTAAAAGGCAAAACTACATCTTGTTCATGAATTTTCAAACATAACCCCATTTCAGAACCTTGTAATTTAATCGTGGCTTCAACTAATGATAGCCAATCAAAGCCTAAAATCATAGATTGCAACAAATTTGGTACAATTAAAAAACTAATATCAATAAGGCTATCTCCCAATTAAACTGGTAACAATACCATTTGTTGAATTTTAGTACTTTTCTGACCTACCGGACCCCAAATTTGGACCGGCCTGGTGGGCAATAAATCAATTTTACTACATTCTTTCGATATTAACTCCCAAAAGGTGCTGGAAATACATGTAATGTCACTCCCCGTGTCTACCAAACAATTCACTTCCTTCCCATCATAGATTTTAACAGTAATTATAGATTTCACTAACTCAAATTTATCTGACAAATAAACATTTTCCTTCTCAAACAAGGAAGATACACATCCGTTCGTCATAACTGAATTAGGATCTACATCCTTCAAATGTAATTTTAAAATATCAATAAATGCTCCCACCGAGGTTTCATCAATATAACCTAGCCCTGATTTATCTAATGAGGACTGACCCTTAGCTATAATAGGTGTAAGTATACCAGAATTACTAGTGCCTAAAGACTGTCCAGGTTTCCACCCACTCAACGACATAATTCTTAACCCTATCAACAACTTATCATTCCCTCCTATAGTTGATGGATCGGGCACACACCCACCAACATAGTCTAGTTTAAATTATAATCATATTCTTCATGTGGTATAGTTAAATCTTCTATAATATTAACATTAGTACTGCCTACTGGAGGTACTTGGACTGGCTTCAAAGTTTGTTTCTTGATTTGCCAACTGGTCTTCGCCTTGTTATTACTATTATTATTATTCTGTTCATGTGATGACGCAGGTACCCGCAGTGTAGTATTCAGCACTTCACCTCTGTTAACATTGTCTAGCTTCCTCAGGAACTCCGACGCTTCAATAATCGTTCTGCTCTGACTCGTAGACCACGCATATTGCACATCTTTTGGAAAGTGATGCATGATATCATTTATGAGTTGCGTCTCCTGTATTGGATAGGTGAGCATCTTCGCTTGCCCACATAAAGTGATAAAGTAATTCAGCATACTAGTGCCAGAGCGATTCCATGTGCCATGAACTATTTTCTTACGAAGCTCTCCTTGCTCAGCTTCTCCCCAGTACGTTTCTAGAAAATCTCGTTTAAAATCTTCAAAATTGGTCCAACGCTCTCGGTATACACGAGCCCAACTCCTGGAACCACCATCCAAACATTCAATAATGAGATCAATCTCATTGCTAAACCCTATAGGTATTCGCTTCAAATATGCACATAAATCTTCTATGAAGGCAACTGGATGTTGTTTTTGTGTTGGAAATTTCGGCTTCTCTAAATTATTAACTGGCATTGTAGGATAACATGCCACCGGCATATGCCTCTCAACAGTATCTGTTTGTGAATAACCTGTCTTCATAGTACTCGGTTGTGTAATATTGTTCTCAACTGGTCTAAATCCCGCTGAACCACCTGCCACTGGTTCAATATTCTCCATAACTCCTCGAGGGTTGACTCTCCCAGAAGCCAATGTCATTTCACTATCCATTTGATCTAGTCTCAAGGCCACAGGCCTCTGCGAACTGGTCTCTCCACTATTTGAAGTCAAACTGTTTTCTAACTGGTTAATCTTTGTAAGGACAGGGTTCAATGTCTGGTCCAACATCCTCTTCATAATCCTCAAAAATCTCGGGTTTCCCCTTTGGACAGCAGCCGTAGGTCTGGTACTCTCCGCTCCTCTCGCAGCACTCCTCCTTTCACCCCTTGTAGTCATTCCAGGTTTCTGAACTTCCTTCGGCATTTTTTTTTTTTCACTCAATATATTTCTTCAAATTGTTCAATATTTATTCTCCAAATTTAATGGCAGCAAGATATAAGTAACTCTTCAGCATCAAATGATATGCACTAATCTTCAATTAATATTAATAAAGTGGCTCCTTTGTTCATATGAGAGCGCTTCTGCTCTTTGTTTTGTAGCAATTAGATAATATCTCTTGATTCACTATAATTAGCAGTGAACTAGCACTGTTACATCTCTTGGTTCATCCTGAAATATTAGAATTCCATCCTTCAATTACTTCATTCAAATATTTACACAGCACTAGCAAGCTATAAGTAGTCATAAACTATCTAAGTTATGTATATAATATAATTTAAATTATTAAATATTATTCCTAAGTTCATGCTTCATAACAACATCTGACTCCACCATAGTAAATAATTATTAGCCTAACTCCCATTTATAACACAAGACTGACTAACAGTTAATAAACTTCCTCAACTCTGTTATGAAAAATAAAATTAATAAAGTCCTCATTAAAATTTCATAAAATAATGATTAATATTTCATTTAATTGAAAATATACACCCCATTAAATTTAAATTTGCCTCGCTATATAATTAATTAACAAGACCAAGGAATATCAACAAAGTCATTGTGGCGCCCCCAGCGGTAAAGTGTTGAACTAATTCGAATGCGAGGAATAAAAAATTTCTAAGTCATTTGCAACACCCGTAGTAACAAAAGGATGAACTAATTTGAACGCTAGAATTAAAAATTCAAAGTCACTGCAGCGCCCGTAGTGACAAGGTGACGAACTAATTTGAACGCGAGTATTAAAAATTCCAAAATCACCATGGCGCCCTCTAGCGGCAAGATACTGAATTAATTTGACACATAATTAAAATTTGCAATGCCACTGTGGCGCCCCCTAGCGACAACCTGACGAACTTATCTAGACACGAGATTAATTTTTTTTCCACAATTTCTAAATCATTTACCTATAAAATCAGACTGTTAATTATTACACCAACCACCGATCACCCCCAGTCAACCCCGAAATAAACAACAACCCTCTATAACCTTTGAAACCTTGTTCCGCCTCACAAGCAACAAATTGTGTATCTTTCAGATACACAAGAATAAAATAGCTCAGCCTGACAGCAGAACTTGTTCACTAACATCAATCCAGACACCTTGGATTCAACACCTAATGTAATTTTGGACTCGCGCGCCGAAACTGCGAGATCCAGGATAAGATCCAACTGTCCTAGACCCACTCCACATCATGCCGCAGCAGCCGATTCTTGAATCCTGGGAACGCGCACCGAATTGTAACGTCCACCCCGCCCTCAAATAGCCAAGGAATGACAAACTCAAGCCGAAGCATAGAGTGAGAAATAAAAGAAGTTATAAAGTGAAAATTAATAACATTTACTAAGTAAATAAACTTACTTTGGCCATAAATCGTGATCATCTAGTAATAAGAACCCTCGTCATAATACCGTTAACCCTATGTTCACAAGGTAGGTTATATAGGAGTGTTGATCAAGGAACAGGAAGACTCACGGATCGGTGTATAAAATATATCTATATAAATAATAGTTTTGTAGTATAAGTTGTAAGTGTAAAATGTCATGCGTTTTATGAATAATGACAAATGTATCGACTCATGACATAAGCTCATCACCTGAGTACGCCGTGCCTTTATTAGCCAAAAGGAATTTTAATATAAATTTCTTAACAAATTATATAATTTTGTGTAGGCACCCCTCCTAACCACCTCTCTGATATTATGCCACCGCATTCTTTAGCTATCAGTAAAAGAGCTCATATCAGAATAAAAGAAGAACCTCCAATCTTTTAATTAGAACTTATTGAATTGATCATAAACATTATCTAAAACTAGCGTCGGTTCACAACGTACTATCGCTGGTGAGAAGAGCCGACAAGAAACTCACTAGCAGTACGTCCTATCAATTTAGAAAACACATTTGGAGTGCCTTTGTGTAAAATGAGTTGGAAAGGCCAAAAGACTTGAGTGAACATTTCATCTCAGAGTCACCCTTCCAAAATATCAAATAAATTTGTAATTATGAGGAATATCACCTCAGCGACCTCCCCTGATGCAAGTAGAATATCACAGTGAATTAAAAATAAAATTTAAATAAAGTTTAAGTAGTGATACTCTCTACATCCCATGAAATTCCCTTTCCTAAATTGTTAAAGTAAAAGTTTCAGAATGTCTCTCTATGAATTGTAAGTAAACTTTAAATTAAAATTAGGCGAGAGACACCTTCACTTGTATTATGTATCCCCTTGTCAAAGACAGACTTCTGGTTCCATCGTAAAAGTAAAATTGAAAGTTTAAGTAAAGTGATGGATCCTACACCTGTCTAATGACCCTAACCCTTGAGATGAGAGCATAGCACCGTAAAGTAATGATTTAAGGTTAAATTAGATATGAATTGGTGATACTCAGCATCAAAGATGTCAACATCAGTAACACTGCTCATAAGTAGTTTTTATTAATCATCCTTTCCAATTCAGTCAAGTTTTGCCAGGCCTACCTACTTCTAAGACTCTTGTGAAATCACATATTGTGGAAAGATGTAAATTTTGATACGAATGATCCGCTTGCAATAGCCAGTAGCTGGCCTCCGGGGCCCTCAACTTCGCCTCCAAGCTGATCCGCGATTTAACAGTCTCCAATCCCTCAGTTACTCATTCAGTTAAACTCAATATGTGAAATCAACCTAGTCTCATGAAGGCACATATTATAACCAAAACAAACTAGGTTGCCTAAAAACAGCACGCGAGAAAACCTGGATAATTGACGAAACTATCCTAGGTAGATTAGATTGTCCCAATAAACAAATGGTTTGCGACGTCATTTGTCCAAGGTTACAAAGACCATAAACCGCGTCCCTAATCAAAGTTAATATAGAAACAATCAATATGTGCTTTCACCCCCTTCTCATTATTTTGTAATATTAATTGAATGCCTATTTTATACACATTTAGCAACAGCAGAGTTGTTTGGTTAAGGAAGTATAGTAAACCTGAAGAAAACCTTTAGCAAAATTTGGATTATAATAAGCAACTCCTTTGCGCCAAACAAAGCCAAATGCCAAGGCAAGCTTTCTCAACAGGAAAGTATTTAAAACATAAAAAAATCCAATAAGCCAAATAAACTTTAAATTTTCTAAAGTCAGTTAAGCCTTCCCACATAGAATGCATGATTGTTGTAGAGTGTGGTGTAATTATGTTGTGTTATAAAATATACTTAAATGTATACACATATATGAATAGACTAAATAGTAGATAATAAATCAAGACCATGACCTCACAGACCTAGGTCAGTAATAACCCTGTCTATGTTCAAAACAATCAAGACTCAATACGACATCTGACTTTAAGCTCACTGCGACAAGAGCAGATAGACATTTACAATCAACACCCCCATCAAGTAAGTGACCGCAGTCAGGTACAACAACATGTATGCAACAACAAGACAAGAACTCCTACAAGTAAATCCCCATTGACATATAATTAATCTCCCTTAACAAATTAATAAATAATTATATTGCCTAAAAGAATCATCAGAACCCCTTAGTAGCTCCCGACCAAAGAGTATATTGAATATATGGAGATAGAGTCTTCAGTCGAGAGAATCGTGCAACTAGCACATCTAGCGAATATTAATGGCGCTAACTCGTATATGAACGTACCTAATATATGCATGTGTGTGTGTGTGTGTGTGTATATGTGTGTGTGTGTGTGTGTGTGTGTGTGTGTGTGTGTGTGTGTGTGTGTGTGTGTGTGTGTGTGTGTGTGTGTGTGTGTGTGTGTGTGTGTGTGTACGTATAGCGGGTTTGTGTATACTTTGTCTTATTCATAGACAGAGTAAGTTTGAACGCTCATGGTTTCTAAAGAAGCGTTCATACTTACTCTGTCTATGAATAACACCGATATTCTATATATTGTATGCTTAGGTATGGAGATTTCTTCCACCAGGAATTCCAACTGTATTTAAAATAAAATTTCATATTATAGTATAAATTGTATATAATTTTAATTAATACATATCACTGCACATCAAATCATCATTAAACAGATTCACAGGTCACATAACATAAATCAGTAACTTCGATATCCAAAAGCAGTTTTCCTTAATAGATTCGCCAGAGTCCAAAACTACATATAGATCGTTAATAATAATCCACTTCATAAAACAAACAGAAAACTATCCCAGATGTTAATATATATAAGTTGAAAATATGACGAAAGTCGGCACTTGATTTGAATATGCATGTTTATTTAGAAATATTAAATATTATTATATTTGATTAAATAAAAATGGTTTTCATTTGAGTTTTTTTGATAATGTCATTAATAACAAAATAATGCTAAGCAACGAGCTGCAGTCTATGGCAGGTACAAAGAGTTTATTATCCACCATGTAAATACTGCATAATAGAGAACCCATTTCAGTATCGAATAATCGATAAAATAAATCCTGTCAGATATTTGTAAATTTTAAGAATAATTATAGGCATTGGTATCTTATGACTAACAACAGCTAGACGGAATCTCCCATATTAAAATCTAAAGGAAGGCGATTTTGTAATATGAAACTATATGAAGATTTGCCATCGCAAGGATGAGATGCAGAAGTCTCCGAAGTAGCGGACCCAAGTCCTACGTCCGCTCTTTTCTACAAAACGGCTAATTTCTGCAAAACGGCTTATTAAAATGTAAAGAGGGATATAGCTCATTCGCTCTATAGAACTGTACTACTCCTTTTGCTCAGCAGCGACACGTAATAGAAATAGGGCCGACAACTCTCACTATAGTCCATTCAAGAGCCTATAGAGCTAAAGCGAGTCGTGTTGTGAGACGTAAGTACGACAAAATTCTAGATCAAAATATCACTGGCGTAAACAAAATATTTTTGATCTACTTTGAAAGAATGAAAGATGTAATATTTATTAACGTTACTTGTCAATAAAAAGAATGTCATATACAAATATATGCTTAAGTATGTTAAGCGCGCCACTTTCCTCTGTTCTGAACAGTGTCTAGACTTCTCAGTTTTGACGTTCGTTTACGTGATCCACTCTTATCTTTCTAGTGATACTAACTGGTCGCCCCAAGTATGCTTTCCTCATATTCCAATCCTCCTACATCCGTTCTACGTGACCGAGCTAGCGGAGATATTGAGCCTTTCTCTCTTAAATTATTCTAGGCTCGGCCACGAGGTTTTCTATGTCGGAGTTGGTTCGGACCCTTACTATCTCCTCTGTTTGTTGGATCCAAACAGTAAACTTGCTAATAACTTATTGTTTTAAATTGTGTTTTTATATTTGATTAAGTTCTTAGATTTTCTAAGTAATAATTTAAACTACAGTATAATTTAAAAAAAGTTGCACAGCTTTCAATGTTTAAATTGGTAAGAATATTTGTGCATTATGATTTGTTGTTGTTGTTAAAAAAATCCAATTTATGTCTTAATATAACAAATAGATTATTTTATTGATACATCTTAGTCCATAAAATATAGCACATAAATATGTAATAACGTTGAAATAGTTTGCATTGGGAACATTTGTTACCCATGCAGACGCAACCAATGTGTATATTACATAAGTTAATGCACATATCATTGTAAAGAATACTTTACTCCATTTAAAAACTATTTACGTGGCGTTTGTCGATACATTAATCGTCAAGGTATCGATTAACTCAATTTAATAAGATCATAATAAGCCAACCCTAACTACATTAACAAGTATTGACACTGTCGTAATTTGGCACTTTTTTTTTCAATGACTCCATTTACTTTGGTTAGTTATAAAGAGTCTTAATTAAATGTATTCAAACATATATTAAATATATATTAAAAATATTTATTTCTTATAAATATTTATGTTTTTATAAATGTTTACTTATATATTAATAACTTAGAAAACAAATATATGTGAAGCAAAAACTTAAGGATGCTAGCAGTGCTATCTGTCATGTAAAGTTTTAATCATTCTACGAATAACCTGACTAAATGAAAAGGACCGAAAGATCTAAGCACTAACAGGAAATTGAAAACATTCATAAATCTATAAGTTAATAGCGATTTTTTTAATTTTTTTTTCACCTTCATTTGTTTTAAGTTTATACCCCATGCTCCCGACTATGAAGTAGTAATATTATTTAATTCAGTTTCTAAAACCAAAGTTATATCTCAGAACCCCTTAAATTAAATTCAATAAATTAGGATTTTTATCCGCAAGACTATGTGTTCATAGCTCCCAAATAATATATTGACACACTCAGGCTTTACAATTAATCCTTAATAATTTAGTTAACTATGAAATTATAACAATGTATAAACAATTCTTATCTTATAATAACGCACAAGTCAATCAAGACTTACATCAAAATTAATTTAATATTGTATAGCTCATTCTCCATATAATATACAAATTAAGGGCAGTAATTAGTTAAGTTCTAAAACAAGAAGGTCAGTAATAGATAGTATACAAGTCTGTCTTTTATTACATATGATCATGTAGGTCTCCACAGTAAATAGTTATGTATGTTAGCATATATGTCCATATAAGTCAAAGGAACGTCTCTATTGAATTAAAAGTCTGTATAGGTGGATCCACGGGTCCTAATATGTCTAAAGACTAACACCAAAGTATACCATAGTCAATGCTAACTAATTAATATATGCTGCTGTAACTAACTACACATCATTAGTTAAGGTTTTGAAGATAATCCCAGGTTTATACATATAGACACTTATTAAATGCAAATATTCCATAATTCCTAAAATTTAAATTATTAACACAATATTATTAGTAACATCTCTGCAAGAAAAGAACATTAGATTTGCCTGCAAAATAATGTAATTAATACACAAGGAAAATATCAACAACACATAATTAGTTATAGAATACATGTTCAACAAACAGATTAGGTTAAAACACATAATTAGATATATCATTAATAACATACAAACGTAAAACAGCCTCTGGATCATCTGAGAACAGAAATAAAAGCAACAAACACAGAATAGATTACTGTTAGTAGATTATTAGTATATAGGTATTAATAGTTATATATTACAACAGTCCAAGAGAACATCTGAAACATAGATAAACACAACAAGCAAGATATCAGACAAATCTACATGATTAGTAAAATTATTAATGTATTAATTGTTGACTTGAAGATGTGAACTAGCCCTTTGGTGAAATCCATAGCACCGAAGACTGTAGCGCACATATCGAAGATATAGTTATTTATTGTTAGTATTGATCATTTTGTCCTCAAATAGTTTTTCTCCAATTGTAATAATATAAAACACAATTTTTTCCGAGAATAATTTTCTCATGTCTTGTTCTGTCAAATATCAATATTCAAGTCCCTTCTCTTCTCTGTCAAATTTTCAAACAAAGAAAAATTCAATTATATCATACAAAGAGAATAATAATAAATACACATATTATGCGAAATAAAGGAGGGAATACATTATATGGAGAACAGCCATTCCTTTATAAATAAATAAACATTAATAAAAGAAAAAAAAATTAAATTCATGATGGTGCGTACCGTCACAAGTGGGACTTGTTGGCAACACCAACATTAGATATTTTTATTTTTAAACTTACATCACTGTCTTTGCTTTTTGTTCTCTCTTCCATTTTGGTTGTAGCTGAATTGCACAAGTATTTGCATTTTATAGTGTATAAGTTTCTGTCACTAACAGTGTTTAACTTTTATACCTATAACGACCAGTTGTCGCCCGCACCATCAGCGTAAAATTAATATTATTCATTTATTAACTTACAAAAGTTCTTGCGAGTCTTCAGTCACAGTACAGATAAAATATCAATTTGTTGACAGATCTTGTTCCATGTCCGCCAAGTTGGTCAGGACCAACTTTATAGAATGAAAGAAAAATATTTATTTAGGACAAAATACAGAAAGTCTTACATGATAATATATATTACAATTAATTGTGATGTCCTAAAAAGGCTCTTGCTCAGCATAATGCTAGTTTCACAACTAGCGCTGATCTTCCGCAAGGACCTCCCAGTGATGGCACGGCTTGGCTCCACAGAGCAAATTAAAACAATAATAAACATTCGTTATAAAATTATGCCAAATTATTACTAGTGTATATGAACACTGTTATAATAACAAATAAAAGAAAACAAACAAAAAATAAAATAATAAAAATAACGGACAGCAGTGACGAAGAAACAGAAATGAAATTTTTTTAATGGTTTGTATAGCGTACTTTTTAACAAACGAGTAGGTATTATAATACTATAAAATACTTGTGTCATATTTAAGGCTATTATATTTATAGGCTCTTTTCACCGCGTGGTCTTCCCCCATTCTACGTACATGGCCTCTCGCTTATTATATGAGGGTCATCCTTCAGGTCTTTCCTTTCTTTCTGCATCTTTCTCGGATCCGCCAGTCGCCATCGCTTCCTCGTGTCCCGGACCCAGGATTTTTCTTAGGACCTTTCTTTCAGCCCCCAACAGCTTGTTCTACTCCTTAAGTGTTAGGGTCCAAGCTTCACGTCTCTTCTTTTTATATTATCTTAATAAATTTCGGAATATATTTAATCAATGAAATGTATCTGATATTATAGTAAGTTTAATTTTAAATTTAAAGTGGACAAGCGGAGCAAGGTTCTTAAGTATAGGATCGTTGCTGTCTTCAAGTAGAAGAAGGTTTTTGATGTGAACATCCTTATTAGTTCTAATCCCTGTTGATCTGATGTACGCGACGGGCAATGACAGGATGGGAGCAGCGTCGCGTCGGCTGCGTGCCTCCTATTTAAAAAACTTAATCGGATTACGTGTTCAATTAAACCACCCTCGCTGCAAACGGCTGTTCTCACGGCTCGCTCATGCAGGGCTGCCACTAAGACATTTTTCATAATTATTATAAACAAGAAAATGATGAGAGATGGACTAATCAATGATGAGTGATATGAAGCCGGGAAGGATCCCGGCGAACTGGGAGCGGAGATCCGAGGCGATATACACTATCTTACTGCCGTTTCGAAACGTGTTATGGCTGTGAAAGAAGAAACGGCGAAACAAACTCCCGAGCAACACGCCTAGTCTATCCTGAAGGGGGCTTTGCCTCCTGGAATCCCTCGCAAGGAGATGGAGTGATCGTGATTGTGTCTGTCTGTTTGTGCGTGCCAGCATGCAGTCCTGGCCGCTGGCGGGTTGATCCTGACCAACTCGTTCATAATAACGTCGACGTTAGAACTCTCAACGCTAAAACTATCGTGCGGAATGTGATCAAATTTTACAGTAATATAATTAGTGGGCTAGTCAAACTTTGGCCTGTTCTGAAAATTATAAATCTAGCTTCCGATTGTAGCGCCACCTGCTGGATCCAGTGGATTTAATATATCGAGTTACTCAAAAGACGTCAAAATCTTGGAACCCGATTCCAGCGGCACATACCGAGTCCATTTGTAAATCTAAACCGTTCTCGAATTCACCTAAACACCCTTAAAAAACATGAAATAGAATTTTCTGATTTATTTGCATATGACATGGTGCAGTCACGGAACAAAAATGTTCGTCACTTGAAAATCGACTTTTGCTTGCACGAGTAAAAGAAACAATACTGCCAACACTTTAATAAATTTTACGTTTGAAAAATATAGAAATGTGAGAAAAAAAAATGAAGTGTTGACAATGACAATGGCAACGCGTTGGCAACGTTCCGATGTCGCAAACGTTCATAAGCGACGGTAACTATCTACCATCAAGTGGACCGTCTGTTGGACAGCTTCACAAAAAAATACATAGGCTATATTTTTCAAAGATGTACTAAGCGCATACTACGCGTCATCGCTGACTGTACGAACGGATGGCGGGCTGACGCTGTTGACGGTTATGCGATATTGCAAATTTCAAGACAAACGGAAACAGTCACAGATGGCCACTACTATTAACATATTCGTAGTTAACTTTCTTTGAAATGAATAATATTATGTTTTAACAGATTTTTAGTCTAACGCTTTCGCTGCTGTAAACTGGCCGCTTTTGCAAATTCAAATGTGGTAATAATACAAAATGAAGTAGAATTTAATTCCATGTCTTATACGTCTAGAAATTGGTTGTATATGTAATTAACACAGAATTAAAAACATTTAAGCTTGATTTTAATTTATTATAGTTTTAATTTGAGATTTCCCATCTACACACCTAGCAAACATTTATTACGCTCATTATTTTTTTACTTATATGAATATTTTAATTTTAAGTAATATCTAAACGAATCATTTATTATAATGACCACGTTAAAAATTGTTTCTTTAATTAGCTTTGCTATCAGAGTAAGTCGTAAACTACACTAAATGGTAATGAGAACGAGCACCAGTTTGCTCCCACCCACTACAACATAACCAATCAAATTCAAAAGTTTTTATTCAAATTGAATTCCAGTCAAAATCATTTTTTTTAAAGTCCTACCTCAGACCATATTTTGACGCTCATTTACAGTAAGTATATTTCAACAAAACGGCGCTAATTGAATGCAAAATTCCAAGAGCACGTCGATAATTATAGATTATAGACCACTAATGGTGTCGCAGAGGGCATTAGTTATAAGTGTTGTAACTAGATGGCGCTGTCTAATAATCAAACGTGCTATGGTTTGTAATATAGTTCATGTTATAATTTTTGATATGTTAATAATTGTCAGTCCTACTTGAACGGGATCGCCCCGCTACATGCGCAACCCCCAGACGTGAGAAGAAAGAAAATCTGGCTATCGACCCCACGTGACCTCATCCGCCGGGATTAGGGTGATGTAAGAGGTCGCGATTTATGCCCCTAACGCCACAGATAGGCCACCAGACGCCCGGGAAGGCCATCGGAAGCCATGATAGGCCAACAAACGCCGCAGATGTAGCCAACGCAAAGCCGTGAAGGCCATCATAGCAGCGGGTTGGCCCGCGCGAGCCGCCGACACCACGGCGGATCCCATTCACAGATACCGGAGGGTAGTGGCCCTCCGAGCTGCAGCCGGTGTAAAGAGTTTTACTCGAAGCCCCCTCACCAACACGTCACCACTACAAGTGGCGTAGTTGAAGAAAAGCGACGTAATTGTCAGTTGAATAAATAAGTGCGAAGAATAAAAAAAAGTGTTTATATTTAACAGTGCGAGTATAATTTAGGTCACTTAGGATAAATAAATAGAAAGGCGGAGTCTCGAACCCTCACAGTGTAGTGACTGAAGGAGGCTGCTCTGAGAAAAGGATGCCGAACGCGCCACAGTGCCTGGTGGAATGGTTTCCAATCCAATGAATACATAATACTATTACCCACATAAACGGAAACCACGTGTATAATAAATACATGAGAAGTTTACACACACTAGTTTGTAAGAAACGCTTCATTTTATTTGACGCTTTTGTACACATAGGCTCTGTATATACTTTTATTTCGTCTGATAGTCACACGTAAAGTTTGAAAAAACTAAATCCACGTCCCATTTTACGCCCACTTTTTCGCAACGTGTTAACGCTATTCCAAACATTTTGTTAAGTACATAATTATTATGGCTAGGCGGTTTATCATAAGAGGCGACAAAACAACCCTTAGCCAGTTGGTAGGCTACCAGCCCTGGTCTAGAGTATGCCGCCATAACAAACTTAAACTGTGTTCCGAAATTAGTGACCGGATTCCAGTCTCCCCTAAGAGAGCAGCAGTGCATTTGTACCACCTTTAGTATTGTAAATGTCCACAGGCGATGTTAACCGCTTTCCATCAGGTGCGCCGTCTGTCTATCTGCTGGACTAATAATAAAAAAGGCATTTTTTGTCGGAAACTAAAGAAAAATGTTATTATAGTGATGTGCAGATTTATTTTCAAAAAATATTACTTTAATTTTTATCTAAGACGATAAAAATTAAATTAAAAAAAAATTAAAATTAAGATATTGTTTATATTAAATCATATTTGCAATTGTTTACATTTACATATTAAATTAGCAAGAGTCGTAGGATAGTAATAGTTTTTTAATAGTAATTATGTAGTTTTGCGAAAAACGTGAACTGTGTAGTTAAATGAATTTGAAATGCCCTTTCAAATTGACATAAGAACTTCGTTGATTAGCGTCTGTCGTAGACCTACGATTTGGCTGTGCTATATTGAAGACTTAATACCCAAATCAGACAAGACTGTATGTAGTAGATTGCTTTGCCTACTATTTTAAAAATAGTTATTAAAAAATAAAGTTGGTTATATTTTAAAATTGCGTGCCATCCCTAATTAAGCCGCGCGCGCACGTGCAAGTCATGCACGCTAATGACAATGATACAGAGTGTCAATCCCACTCCCACTGCCCCGTTGCCCACGAGTGGGCAACGCTCAACTTTACCCATTGTTTACTTTATACTATTAAACAACAATAACTCTAAAACTTCATTTACATCCATTGAATATTTTCTCTTTAAGACCTACTCTTAATGTATCAGAAATATAGAAATTAGAATTTCATGCAAAAATGTAAACCCTCGAACCTCTACATCGAACATTTTAGGCTTGATGTAAGGAATTCATCATTTTTAAGGTTTCATAGTTATTTTTGCTAAAATTATCTGCGTTCGTTCGTTTGTCTGTCTCTTTGGCTGTTTTTGTATGTCACCGTCATTTTTATTAACGATATATATCCAAAACTTTTGGATATATAGGGATGAAACACAAGAATGCGGCAATATTGTAAATAACCTTTATAATCAACCTGAAAGACCAAGACCTCCTATACGACTTAACGGGTCGTTGCAGGAATAAATAACCCGTTCATTTGCAAAATATGTAATTTGGTATATAATATTCACTTAGCCGAAAGAAAAAATAACTAATATATAACTGGATTTAAAACGATTAATGGTTTTAAATCCAGTTATAATATATACATTGTTACGAAGGTTTTTTTCTTTTGTAATGACATTACATAACCGTTGTCAATAATAAATTAAAAATCTGGCCTATCAGCCTGTGGGTGAAAAGGTTTCTTTCGCCAAAGACTCTTAAGTAAGGGCTTTATCTATACAAGCATAGCAAGAAGTTTAGATTGGTATGGGGGTGTAATGAATAGAGATATTACATTTAATAATCGGTACACATCGTATATCCTCAAGCTAAGCAAATTATGTTTGTTTTATAGGTAATATACGACGAACCACTCTGGGTCGATCCCTAACACCCAGACCACAGAAAATCACGGAAAGCTCGAATACATAATTCACCCTACCAGGAATCGAACCGGGAACCTCTGCATTCTATTAAATTCATATACACAGGGATAGACGTCATGTGACGAAAAGATTGGTAAACTGAAAGATGAATGGGTATATATATAAAGGCAGACCAAACAAATGGAGGATGACATGATGATTTATGATATGGCAGAAGACGTATGTCACAATAGTAGAGCATGGAAGAAGAAGAGAACTAAATCACCGGGAGAAGGTAAAAGAACAGACAATCTACAAAAATAAAAAAATATAGAAGAGAAACCAATACCTCAAAATAAATTTAACCTTCAATAGAAAAATCAATTATATTTTGTAAATAAAAACGATATATAACTAAAAGATTTTTCAAACACCTAAACATTAAATCAGCATTTGATGTTACAAAAAGTATGAAATGCAATTTTTTACTTCACACCTAATCCATAGACGCGTGAAAATGATTTGATGTACTTTTTGTCGAATCGCGCAATCAAATTAATTGCAAACCCAACGAGGGGCCAATTAATTTGATTGCGCGACTCAGTTTTTTGCTGAACATAAATTAAATCTACCAATAACTGTAAATTCTGTACATCCATTTATAAATATGATACAAAAACACGTTCAAACATTACACTCGTAATAAAATTAACACGCGTGAACTTTAAACGAAGTCTTGTGAATAAGTCAATAAGCAATAGAACTGTTATAGAGTTTGATTGTATTGTATTTAAGTATAAAGTTTTTGTTTATAAATATTTGTTTTTAAAAGACTGTACTGTACGTCTTATGAAAGTTAAAAATAATTGTAACACTTCGGAATAATAACAGTTATTTAAAAATGACAGTAGTTTTCTCAATATGTCTATGTTATACACTAGTTGACTCGTGCCCACTTCGCTGGGCATCAGAAAAATAAAAAATACTGATTTTAATCACCATGAAATATACCCTATTCCACTCAGTAATGTAGCTTACCACTGGTGAAACAAAATTCAAAATCGGTTTAGTAGACCCAGAGATTATCCCCTACAACGTCACAAACTTTACTTCTTTGTAATAAGTAAGATCAGTATAGATGACTATTCAGCTTGCATTCAAATCGATTTATTAGTATGCATTTAATAAAGTTCAGGACCGCAATATTTAGCAATTGTAGCATCAACACACAGACACATACAGAAGCACGAGCAAGCACTCATTCCAGGCGCATGCACTCATTTCACGCGCACGCATTTATTGCACGCACACGCATTCATTTCACGCGCACGCATTCATTGCACGCACACGCAGTCTTTCTATTGTATTAATTAATCTCTTCATACATACGCGGTTATTTAAACTGCTTTTTACTAAATAGTTTTAATTTGATGTAATGAAAAAAAATTAATTTAGTGTACCGAGTACGTCGCGATTCATCGGCATATACTTTAATTATTTTAAAATATCATTTCTGAAATAATAATAATAAATACGCTCTTTGACCCTTTATAGAAATGACATCATAATTTGCGTCACTCGTACAAAATTTAGGTTGTCTTCGGAGTTATGTAAGTTGATAACTTGTCTGTCAACTACCCTATTGTGTCATTTTACCTTCACATATTGTAATAAAATTAGAAGCTCTGAGCCGATGTATTCGCTGTCAACGACCTCAGCTTAAAAGCGGCTCAAATTTGTATAATTCCATATAAAATATCGCCTTTACAACACGAATGACTGTTTATAACTTTAATCGCATATAAATGGTATATCTTCAACCAGTTAATATTAATTTTTATGATTTAGTGTTGTTAAATATTTAGCAATAAATCCGACTTTGACCATTTAATGTTGAGTGAAATTATGTGGAAATGCACTCAATTCGATGTGTTTATTTATGGCTTTATTATAGTGTATAAAATATTCACAATAAGCTGGTGATTTGTTTGCTGTATTTGAAATATAGTGTACTATGTATTGATTTTTAATCTTCTTTATTTTTCATTAATAACCATTATAAATACTTTTTAAAGGTCAACCGGCATGAATTTAGGAAAAAAAATGGCATGCATCATATTGAAAAATGAAAATTAACATAATTTCAATACAATTTTTAGAAATGTATGACCATTTATGAGGGTATTAAATATTTTTGTGGGAAATAATATAAAACGTGTTTTTAAAGTTATACAAAAAACCTAACTAATTATTATTGTATTCCACCCATATTCCTCTATGACTGTAAGTAGAATACTGAACCTATATCACCGTCTTCTATGGGTAAGGATATTAATTAGCCAAAATCTTCCAAAATATTCCAAAGAAACGAGTTTATGTATTAGGCAGTCTATTTTAGTCTAAAGGGCCTATTACATACCCCGTCTTACTCGTCTTAGTTAACGAGTACGGCTGAAAGTTTTTCCCTGTTTCGACTACTTGATTTACAGTAAATTTATTGCTGATTTTATGAAAATAAAAAAGGAATTTGAGCACCGATATAATCGACACCATATCATCATAATATCAGAAGATATGGGAGTGATTGACGGCGCATGCGCAGGCCGCGGGGCGATTAATTGATGGGTAATTGGCCGTGAGTGCGCGGGCGCACACCGCGCATCACAAACATATTGTTATTAGCCGGTTTTAGGCGTCACGCTACCGGCACGGCGCGTAGTCCACTTAAGTTCAGTAATTTAAATTTTAACAAAAATTATTTATGGTTCCGATAAACTCTCAAAAGTACGGACCTTCTATGTATGGCAGAGTTATGGAATGCACTATCAGAGTACGTGTTACCGAAAAGTACAATCCGAGTATCTTTAAGTCTCACGTAAATAGATATTTTTACGCTTACCTAGGTAAGCTTGCTCCTTCTTCGAACCGCATCATCATCCAACATTAGGCGTGGACGTGTCAAACATTAAAAAAATATTATAAACTAAAAATATTATAACTAACTATTTACCATTAAAAAAAAACCTAATCGACTTTTCAGCTGATCAGTATAGCGAACTAACTGGGTATTACCTCGCTCGGACCGAGTGCACTCGGATAGCTACTCATATCGTGGCAACTGGCAATTTTGTTTTTTATTTTATTTTTTATTGCAGGAGTTCAGCAGACAGGCAGACGGCCCACTTGATGGAAAGCGGTTACCATCGCCTATGGACATTTGCAACACCAAAAGTGCTACAAATGCCCTGTTGCTCTCTTAAGGGTGACCGGAACCTGGTCACTAATGCCGGAACATAACTCAAGGTTGTTATGGCGGCATACTCTAGATCAGGGGTGGTAGCCATCGGTCGGGCAAATATCCTACCACCTGGCTGTGGGTTGGTTTGTGGCCTCTTACGACAGGCCGCCCGGCCGCAGGAAATTGTATTCTTTCTCTGTACCTGCTCGTAATGTTATATTTAGTAACGATATGCTTCTTGAACAATTGTTATACTGGGTTTTGATCTCAACGCCTCCCATTTTTGGGTGCGTCTGCCCACAGCCCGGGGCCAGGCCCGTAATAACGTAATGGCCGGTGTGCTGGTGTGCGCCATCATGCCGACAACTCACCACACGGCAACAATTAAGTGCACGGTCATGCGGATAACTTTCCGCATTATGTTTATTGTTATAGTTCAATGACACTAGGCCACTAGGCAGATCGCACCAATACAAAATCTTTATTAGGATTCTATAGCATTTATTACAAAAACGAAACCTTTACAATGCGATTAATTTAATTAACTTTTATGAAACTTTTATTATAAACTAGCTGCAGCCGGCATGCGTTGTAATAAGTATGTAATTTATATAGATTTGCAATATCAACAATTTGGAAGGAAATAAAACTGATCACATTATTAATATTATCAATTTTGGATTTTAGACTAAAACAGTGAAGAATTGAAAGTAAGTAAATGATTAAATGAAGAATAAGAAGTTTATTTTGTTATAATAATATGTTGAACGTTGTACGAATGTGGGCTAAGGAATTATACTTATATTAATAAATGCGGCGTACGAATTCTCAAATTATGCTCTGTGTATAATAGTGTATAAAGAATTTAATTACGTCGCTATTTCTTCAAATAAAGTTTTTCAACTGCACACTCATTCAAATTTTTATATAATACTGTTACAACCTAGGCGCCGACAAAGATAAATTCCACGTACAGTTTTGTAGAAACCCATTTATTACCCGTCGGCATTTGAACTAAATGTGATTCTTTTGTGATCGTCTTCTTTTGTTTACTTATTGATTGGCATACGTTTTTGGGAAATAGCCCATTGTTTTATTGTACTCGCTCATTAGCATCATTAGCCAGGTGTTGCAAGCTGATTCTAGGAAATTCGGTCCACGTTGCCGGGTGGGCACATTGTATTTGTGTAGTATAAAACGATGGCCTCATGAAGAGAGATGGCAGTCGAGCGAGAATCAAGGCGAGACATATACATTCGGGAATCTATTAGTGACGGACTTTGCGCGTTTTATTGAATTACGACCTTCTGCATTACGTTTGGATTTGTTCGGTTATATTCGTACCTGTGTCATACGTGTTTGTATAGTTCTCATAAACTCTATAGTAATTCTAACGGCATTTTAATTGGAGTCCCGCCAAACTTGTAGCAATACTTTTACTAATACTATGTTCGAGATTTGTGTTTATGTTCCTCTCTCTGTAAAATGTATTAAACATTAATCAGGCGCTGCTCCGAGGCCATTAACGACTCAATTAACCGAAGATGCGGCGGATGAGTTATGTGTTATTCCGCGGTTTGATTTATGTCCTAACAGTACATGCAAATAACTTAACAAATAGCAGTTAACAATTTTCAGTGCGCGTGCCTCAGTATACGAGTACCCGAAACAATTTTATTTACGAGCTACTTCGTTCGCGTTGCCTATCAAAACAAGAATTAAATTCGCTTACTTCCTGATCACTGTTATTTCTACGTTATTGTATAAATGTGCGTATGGTTTTGTTGTTTGTTAATTCGTTAACATCTTCAACATTTCCTATGTGAGATAAGGATCCGAAATTTGGTATATCTAATCTAAATGATCTGCAGCAACTGTACATTAAAAAAAAATTTCTGAAAAATTGAATCGTCGCTATTAATATAAGTTTTGATTTAATTTATTTATTTAATGAACCATTATGTGACTTTGAGTGCGGCATATATTGTGTACAGTACGGCTAGCGCACGCGTCTCAAACTGAAAGGGCTCGGGTTCGATCTTGGTCGGAACGCTTGCAGCACTTAGGCAGTTTTCTGGTCTTACGTGCATATTGTTACAATTAAGTGCGGTGGTAAAGGTGAAGGAAAACATCGTGATGCAACCTGCACATCAAGATAATCGATGTGTCAAACCTGCCAAGTCGTCTTGGGCAATCGTGGCGGGTATACTGTCCGTTCCTCCTATAATGTAAGGCTCGAGCCCAGCAGTGAGACTTTATGGCCTGATATTATTATATTGGTAACTCTTTATTGTACACCAAAGCATAGACAAACAGGAGTAGAAGAATACGAAAGAATGTACAACGGGCGGCCTTATCGCTAAAAAGATATCTATTCCCGGCAACCCATGGCAGGGATCAATAGATTTTTTAAACTGAGGGTGGTACAGTCTATTAATATTGATGATAAGTATACAAAATACTGGAAATCCCGTACGCCACGCCCGGTCTACCGCGTATATGCAGCTCGCTCGGTTAGCTGATAAGCGTCTGCTTTTTAGCAATACCTTAGTAAGCATGATGCGACCTTCCGGCATAGTCAAGTACTACGCATATATAATAGTAACGGTCAAGTATATACACAAGGAAGACTAAGGAGACCAGGAAGCATTCGAAAGACTCTACAGCCATTGAATTTTCTGAGTGACTTTAGTGAATCTTGTGGACCACCAGTGTATTGTGATTAGTGCCACTCGTATTGATCGGCGTAATCAATACAATTAGTGCTACCTGTGTTCAGTGGATCATCCGGGTTGTAGTGCTAGCTTGTGTTGATTGACTTGAGCGTGCCGTTTAGTGCCGTAGTCAGGGCCGGATTTAAATTTGTGCCGCCCTGGGGCACTGAAGAAAATGGCGCCCTATGACTTAAATTTTATTTTAATAGTTTTGATATCTTATTTTTTAAGAATTAGAATAACTAATTGATTGCAGGAAATTTATTATGTATTATATATAATACATAATAAATAAATATATATTATATTTATAGTGATATATTATTGGATAATTCTCCAATTATAGAAAAATTCATTAATCAATGAAAGTTTCTGTTATCAAAAAGACATACATAATTTGAAAATATTTTTAATTCTTCAAATAAACTACATAAATTTATCAATTCCAGAAAATAAAAAAACAACTTTAATTTTTTTAAACGTTTATGGAAATAAATAAATTAAACTATTTAAATAGTTTTTACTTAAATTTCCTATATTATAATATACAAAATTTTAATTTGATACATAATACTTAAATTGTATTTCTTGAAAGATAAAATGTTTATTTAAAAGAATTAGTTAATTATATATTGTATAGAATTTTTTTTCACTTTTCAAATTTTGCCTCCCTAGAAAATTTTCCGCCCTGGGCACTAGCCCCGACTGCCCCTAGTGTAAATCCACCACTGGCAGTAGTGCTGATCTTACCTGTTACTGTTGTAGCACCTATAAATAAATACAGTCCATTTGCTAAGAGGTGTTTCATTCAGTGCGAGCCCGCGTCACCACACCCTGAGTAACTAACATTACTATATATACATATGCATATGTATATATGCATACATCCGTATACCCGATATATTTAGTAAGTAGTACCTGCTATCTGTATAATACAATATATTATGTGGGTAGTTGTACCCGTTCGCCGCGATCACGCTTCGTTGTTTATTGCTAATGAAAAGCATCGCAATCGAGTGCCGATTAATTAATGTGACCACAACTGGTCCCACCATCAGTACAAATTGACATAACGGGACTTTTAAGTATTACATCCTCTTCAACTTAACATAATTCCCGGTTGTGTCTCAAATTCTTATTATCTGATTTCTTTAATGAAATAGCCTAAATTACGATTTAAGGAGCTACCGAAACGAAGTTTTCTGTCTTCGATAAAATCACGAAGTTTTCCCAAAGAAACATTTATTTTATATTTTGAAACGATGTTTCTTATCGCACGTTACTCCGCGGATGTGAGCTAGACGAAAAAATGTATTAAACTCAAATTAAAATGCTGAGCGCCGTATATCGCCGCATATCGCCGTATACAATTTTGAATTTTAATGCATTGAAATAATATCGATTAGTGTAATATACGTTGTTATTCGGCCGCATTTGGGCGCTGTCGCCACTCACATGCACATGTTTTATATAATTTATTATTTTGTATCGACTTAAAAAAGAGTTTCTCAATTCAACTGTGTTTTCAATTTTTGGTTTTTACAATATTTATTATATTGTGATACTTTTCGATGGTCTTCAAAGACTTCGATCCAACCAAACACCTCACTATTATTTGCAAGCTTGCTAAACAGGCAGATGCCCCACCTGATGCAAAGTGGTTACCCACCGTCGTCTATAAAGGTTTGCCAAACCAGAGGCGAAGCCAATGCGTTGCAAGGTTTTAGGTTGGAATGGAGGAGATGATAAAGGAGATACGGGTAAGAAAGATAACATAGGTAACGGGAAAAGACCATCAGAACACTCATTCATCGTACTAGGTCGATATTCTGTGTTTGTACAATATGGGGCCCTTCAAAAAGAGCGTTAACGTAAGCAACCTATCGGCGCCCTTAGTGTTGCAGATGACAACGGGCGGCGTTAGCCACTTGCCATCAAGTAGACCTGTTTGTCTACAAGCAAACATAAATAAGGTACTTCTAGATTTGACCAAAAATACTTCAATCAAAGGCCAAAATTGTAATTTATTTCGGGTATTGTCGAAAGGCCTTGATCAAACTTGGATTAACCAGTCATTTCGGGAAGAGACTGCATATCGACCTTTGACTATAACACATGCTTGTCATTTTTAATTTTCCCATGTTATGTTTTTATAGAATAACTTTTATTTGGCGATTGAGGAATCGATACTAAAATTACTAAGTTTACGATAACGGTACAAAATAGGTTTTATGTAGGCACCCATACCCAGTGCCGTAAATAGGCACAGGGCGTAGACTCTGGGACTATTACTTTTTCGGTTTGCCCCTGAAAAATTCTAGCGTATTTTTGTGTTCTAGTTTTAAAAAAATACATTTTTCTTCCAAAATATTAGATAATTGGTCCACCAACACCAAGGTCTTTGTGCGTTATTTTATCATCCTGAAATGAGATAAATTAGGCCTAAGCACTGCTCTAGCTAGGGTCCCTATAATATCTAAAAAACAAGGGCGCAGATATAGAAGCTCGCATAGGGCGCATAAACGGCTATTTACTGCACTGTCCATACCGTCATATTTTAAATAGACTTCAGTAGTACGATCGGATTGTTTTGGATTGGATTCAGATCAGGAGCCAGCATTTCTGGGATATAGATCAATATACAATCTCGATATGTCTGATACTCTACATTACCGCCGTAGGATATCGATGGTTAAAACAATATTTATTCGAAACAAACACTGGTTCACGAGTCCATATCTCGGGCGATACGATCTGGGTAACAGTAAAACGCGCCAGCGAGCATCGAACCTGCAACCCCCATCATTCAACGGGATCACGACTCCTAGGCATCACGCCATAAAAGTGCACGCACACTGGTTCATGTACAGCTAGTATATGGTTTTGATAGTACAATAGAACCTCTTTAAGTCGAAGCTCGATAAGTCGAAAACCTCCCAAACCCGAAAAAAATGTTGTCTTCCCTTCTTTTCAACCCCCAAAATCTCAGTTGCTTGAAAGCTGAACCCTTATAAGTCGAAACAATTAGTGAGTCCCTAGAAGCAAATTCAGTACTTATTTTCCCTCTATAGCTCGAAAAAATAAATTCGACCTCTGTTTCTCGAACATAGTACTATTTGGTTTTACAACCTCTATAGATATAAATAAAATAGACTCGTATATCTTAACTTCTACAAGTCGAATGTTTCCTTGCAAAATTCGCTTAAGTCAAAATTCTCCATAAGTTGAAAGCTTTATAACTCGAATTTTTTGGCGTGTCTCTTCAAGTTCGACTAACAGAGGTTTCACTGTATTATCTGTGCAGGGACGGAGAAAAAAATCGAAATTTTGGATGCTGGGACGGCCAGTCGTAACAGAAGATAAAATTACTACTCGCCTGATGTAACAATATTTGTAAGTTAAGTTTTCACAAAATATCTAATCTTAAGAGAACAGAAATGGATTTAGTGTAAAATAACTTTTCGAAACCACTCGGAACAGGACTTTTTAATGTTATTGATTGGACATTGGTCTCGAGACCTAATATTGTAAAATTGTTATGTTATGTTATGAATGCGAACCTTTAGTGGTTCCAGTGTGAAGGTCCCTTTAGCAGGGCGTTGGTGCGGCGTCAGTCGCCGTGCGCATGCGCAGCTCTCCAACCTATTTATGAGGTGTCTGCAGCGCTGTACTCGCCGAGATATGTGCCCAGTGGAAAGGTTAAGGTCCTGTTCTACGTGAACGACAAACTTGTAGCCGCACCGTAAATTAAGATTTAACAAGTTGAAGCATCATGACATCCTTTAAGTAATGTTCGGATGCCAGTTGGTTTTGCAATAAAGTTCTTATTTCCCAAACTCGAATGATGCTAACAAAAGCTAAAAAAATAAGTAATATTTTATTCGTGTAGAAACAGAGAAATAATATTAAATCCGTAAGCGGCGATTAAGTAACCTATAGCTCGAATACCCGTCTGGATGGCTACCACCCCTGATCTAGAACATGCCGCCAGAACTCCTGGCATTGTGCTTCGGCATTAGTGACCAAGTTCCAGGAGGCCCCTCCAAAGTAGCTCATTGGTATTTCCTTCAGGTCGGCCGTCAGCCTATTTACTTTACTCCAAGAACAATAAAAGATTATCGACTGCTCCGACCACATGATTAAAGGAAGGGTTAAAATATCAAGCACATGATTATGCAATGGTTTCGAAACTGAATAATGTAAACCCGTTGAAACATCAGAATATAAAACATAGCGAAATAAACCTTTTAGTTTAAATTATAACTAGAGATTCTAAGACCAGTGGACTATATTACAATGTAATTTTTACTTAGATGTTATTTAGCTTTTTAATCTTATACTAATATATAAGGCTGAAGTATTTCTTATTTTGTTTGTTTGCTTGCTTGCTTACTTGAACGCGCTAATCTCAAACTACTAGTCTGATTTGAAATTTTCTTTCAGTATTAGATAGCCCATTTATCGAGGAAGGCTACAGACTATATATCATCACGCTAAGACCAATAGGAGCGGTGCACCAAAGAGGAATGTTTCAAAATCAGGTGGTATTTTTTAACTATTCCACGCGGACGAAGTCGCGGTCAGAAGCTAGTAGGAAATAAAATATATGCTATTGGGCACAAAAAATTTAATTATTACAAATAGGTTTTTCCTAAAAAGCAGCCAGTTTACAATATTTGCAATAACGCAGACTGAAATTCATTTGTAAGACGTAGTCGTGCCAATCGAGCGGCACCTTAACAAGGATCGGTGGTTCACCGTGTAATGGCGTTCAGTTATCGTGTTTATTACACTGACGATGCGCAAGCGCATAGCCCGGGTCACTTATGCCCCTCGCTGATATTATGTGAACGGGTTGCCATACAATATAACCTAAACATTATTTCAATACACTTTGAAAACATAGTAAGCATTTTAACGAAACGAGTAAAATATGAATTCAAAAATATTATGTTTCTTTTTTTAAATGTGCACAAAATACTAGCCGAGTCTCTCAAAAATTGGACACTATTGATCAAAAGCAAATATTTTAAAGAATATTGGCATCCTTTGAAAAAGCCGTTTTCTAATGTCATGTAGATATTTTTTTCTTTTAAAATCAGTACACAGAATAGGTGGTACACCGCATTATTAACTTATATGTATATAATCCTCAACGACTATTCTCCAGCAGAACCTATTTCTAATAAAAAAAAAATGAATTTGTTTCTATACCTGAAAACCAAATTTCATTACACTAAATACGCATCGGTATACAGACGAAGCCACGTGGAAACTTATAGCACTCTGTAAGTTTGGAAGAACTTTACATTTGAAGACAGTTTTTACGAGAACTGCAAGTTTTGATGTTACGATTGAAATGAGACGAATATAGTGTTACATGCCGTCAAAGAAATGCGCACACCTGCCTGTTACCTTTCCTCCATTCGGAGTTCTTTTGTTTACTTCCCGTTTAAAAATTGCAATTAATAAAAATATCCTATTTTTAAGGTACTTGTTTTATGGCCGTCATTAGTGTCGAACTAATCCTTGATGTTATCGCATTGCGTCGAAGCTTGCCAGGTGTGCGGATTAACCCAGTGAACGCGGTCCTTTGTTGTATTGTACAGTTTAGTATAAAACAATGCCCGAACGGAGGGGTGGGGCAGTGGAGCGAAGATTACTATACAAGTAAGACGTACATTCGACAAGCGATTTAGTGACGGACTTTGCGCGTGTTATTGAATCGTGCAGTTTTTTACTGGCTGTGTCCAGTCATATTTGTGCCTGTTTTATACGTGTTTGTACAGTTCTAATAAACTCTATAGTAATTCCAGCGGCATTTCAATTCGAGTTCTTTGTAGCTTGTAACAATATATCTACTTTTTAGACATAAACAATTCCTTTATAATTTTTTATATCATATCATACACGAAGGGGAAATTTGGGTAAGAATGTACCAAATATTAACTATTTGGGCATGTTTTTCCCTTTTATATTGTTCAGCCTTTGATATGGGTTGCGCAGTTTTTACTAATTTTGGCAACTTAAAAGTCACTTTTTATTACTTAATTGTTGTTGTTATTGAGAGTGGGTGTAATGCTTTATAGAGTGTATCATTGTATGGAAGACTAGCTAAATAAACCAAAACCAAGTGATTTCGACGCTTAAGGGTGTTTGTCGTTAAATCGAGTGACGTTACACGGAGTTAACAGTGTATTTCAATTATATTTATAATTACATTTTAAGATAACAGTATAATATTTTACGTTTGCTCTTTTATATGAAATCCGTTTAAAAACTGGAATAAATCAGATGCTTCGTCTAGTACCTTGCACAGGCTGTTTAAAGTATTCAAGATGTTTCACAATTAACTGAGTAACAGTGGACTTGTTGAGAGCGGTCGCCTACGCGGCCAGTCAAGTACGCGTCTGTTTGTTCGCTCGTTGATGTAAAATATAGAGCTTGTCTGTTTGCTTGGTTGCCAGTCATCGTGCTCGCCAGAGTGGTTTGTTAACACTTAATGAGTTTAGTGAACCAGTTGTTTATGTAATGTTTGGATGACAATTTTGTCATGGAAAGTTTTTGTCAATGTTTTGGTGTTGGTTTTATTATTGCATGAGTATAACATACAGCCCACCTGATGGAGAGCGGTTAATGACGCCTGCAGTCATTTGCAACATGCTGCGAACGTGCTGCCGAATTCAAAAAAGAGACTGCAACCTGGCAACTGATTCCTGAACATAATGGGCTCTTATAGCGATATACGCCTAGACTAAGAGTGGTAGCTATCCAGATGGGCAAATGTATTGAAGACTTGATGTTACAGAAGAAATCTGCGATAAGTGGTTATTAATGCCTGTGGATATATTACTAAAAGTCGTGCAACGGTTCCTACCAGCTTTTATCTTGCGCTTTCTGTTCCTTTCTTTACGAGGAGAACTCTATTTACAGTGTGCTGCAAGGAAATTAGCAGTGACGGCAGTAAGGGACTCGTCAATCGCCCAATTGCCGGAATACCCAATAAAACTCAGTGTTTCTCCTGTCACGATATGGTGGAACCTGGAAGATTGTGGTCAAAGGTACGACCCACGCTCATAGACATGGGATTGGGAATAATGTGAGCGGAAATCCGAGGCGCCCCCTACTCGACGGCTTAGTGTCTCCGTAAGCCGTCGTTAATTTCGATATCTTATAGGGTTCTTACGATTTGAAGTCCCACGCGAAGGAAGTGGCGCACACACCTATACAATAAACAACAGGACTTCAATGCCCTAATGAATTTGAATGTCCCAAGTAACCGGACACTGCGTCTTAATGGCCCAATGTTAGTGAACAGGGTCCATTATCCGCCATCTCCCGACGAGCCCACAAACGCGTATGACAGAATAACATAATTTAGTGGCGGCGTTATCGACAACACGGCCGTACGTTACACTGGACCGTGCACACAGCAGATACATGACACCCCGACTAATTGTCTTAGACTGTTAGGGCACAGGTACACTCTGACGCAGAACTCAATTTACGCTGTTCGAAATTGTATTAACCTCTTTTTAAATCAACAGTAAAGAAGCTTCGTAGATTTCGTAGTTACTCTTTTTGAAGTGATTAAACCGTTACGTAACGTGTTATGGCGCCAGTCTGTCTGGCTTACCTTTATCTCACGCATGCGACAGCGGTAGGCTCCTTCTCTCTCCCACTCTTACCCCTAGCCGTATTTCTTCTAATGTACATACATATTCAAGAATCGTAACTAAGTATAAAATATATTTTATAATCAATAAAAGATTTTATTAATAAATAGCATTTTCTTACATTATCGTAATAATAAACAAAAAATTTAAGCAATAACCTAAGCTCTTCTCAAGTTGAAAAGTTTCAATATTAAATAGTTTTAGTTCAAGTTATCACTTCAGTCGCGCATCCCGAGACGCACACGTTTTTTTATTAAGAGAATATAAAAACAGGTGTGCTTCTCGTAATTGTAGATAACAAAATTGTGCTTAGGTAATTTTATCGCGGAAATAAAAGAATTTTCGCAAGGCACAGAACTTTAAGCGGGCGAAGTCACGTGGAAATCCTTAGTTTATCACAATTGCAATAGTACGAGTATATAATGCAAAAGGTACTGTATTTTCAAATCTATTTTACTGGTCACTAGCTTTACTCGGGATTTCACCTGCTTGGAATTTTAAAAAAAATAGAAGTTTACGTTACTCTTTATTACATCTGCCACTGAAAGTCCAATCAAAATTGGTCTAGCAGTATCAAAGATCAGCCAGACAGACATCAAAAATAAAAATTGAATATTTGATGTCATATTTAATTATTAAAAAGCTGTTATTTTAACAAAGAAACAGCTATTTCAATTTAATTTTTTCTTATCACATATTTCAGATAATTCTGAAAATCTGTGTCAGTTAATAATTACTTAAAAAATAAAAAGATTTAAATTGTACTTTCTTGGTTGGTATAATAAAATTTAAGCCGTTAGTATCTCAAAAAGTATTTAAAAAAATCAAACAGTTTACATTTTAAACACCCAATGAAATATAGTCAGTCTCTAACTAAACAATTTAAGATTGTAGTACTCGAAAGATTTATTGAATTGTTTCATTAGAGTAGAAAGTTATCATTGTCCCCAGTGATTTGTTAAATTATTTGTTGTTTTTACCACTTACTGATATAATTGGATATTTACTTATCTGACAGATAAACGATGTATGCGTTGGAAGGTTGACTTCTGTGACCTCAGTTCAGAGCTGTTAAGTCAAAAGGATAATATTACACCACGTATACTGTTTGGATTGGATTCTAATTAGGCGTTGTTTGAAGGAGAATGTCCATTGACATGGAGTTTTTGAAGTGAAACTTCTTTAGAATAGTTGTGAGTTGAAACTCGATGGAACGAAAAAGCGACACTAAAAGATAAACAAATAAATCTATAAAACTAAGCCCTCGAGGGAATGAGATATAATACTGTTACGAGTTGTAGGGCTCAAACTAAAATGCCGTTGGAATTACTATAGAATTTATTAGAACTATACAAACATGTATAACACAGGTGAAAATATAACAGAACACAACCAGTACAGACGTAATGCACGATTCAATAACACGCGCAAATGCTGTCACTATATTGATTATGGAATGTACACACGGCTTGTCTCGCTTGTGGTTATCGCTTTTACTGTCTCACCCTTCCGTTAGGGCATTAAAATATAAATATCTTCTGAGCCTGGAATCCACTCTTTGACAGCGACGTAATATTTCTAAATTTCTACCACATTTACATGTCAGGTTGGAACGCGCTACGTATTGCTGTCGCCTGGGGATACCGCATACCGAACAGCAGCATGTTCAATTTATTCAAAATATTCACTTTTGACAACATAACAAACGCTAAAGAGAATTTCAAAAAATTGTCTTTAACAGTATGGTGATAACATTGCCTTGTTATGAGTAGTATTGCTTAAGTTTTATTTACATTCAAGCCTGATTTTAAAGCATTTTTATAACTTATGTTTTGAATGTTTCATATTATTTATTGTCTACGGCATCACTGTCGTGTTTTAATATTTATCAAGCTATAAGGCCGCCCTTGTGATTGGGCCACAAGTTTCGAGTCGCTCAACGGGCTATGGAGCGAGCTATGTTGGGTGTTTCTTTAGAAATGAAATCCGTAAGAGAACCAGGGTAACCAACATAGCTCGCCAAATTAGTACTATAATACCAATGAAACTAAAAGGTTAAATATATAAATCTGTCATTCGACCAGTCATGCTATACGGGTCCGAATGTTGGGCCACTAAAGTGAGAAACCACAAACTTCTGGACTCAGCGGAGATGAGCATGTTGAGATGGATGTGTGCTGTTAGAAGAATGGATAAAGTGATAAATGAGTAAATAAGAGGCTCTTTGAAGATTAAGGTGGTCACGTGACAAAAACAATGAAAAACTACAAGATGAATAAGTAAAAATATAAAGGAAGACTTAAAAAAGGTGGATGGATGCATTGTGTGAAGGATGATATGATGATTTATGGTGTGACAGAAAATGTATGTCAGAATAGAGGAGTGTGGAAGGAAAAGAGATATTGTGCCGACCCCAATTAATTGGGATATGATGAAGGAGAAGAGAGATAATGGCAGTGGACCAGTCACGTTGCCGCAGGATCGATGACCGATAGAGCAGTCGAGTCCTGGAGTGGAAATCGCGTCTCGGTGTACGTAGTGTCGGACGCCCTCCAGCTCGATGGACTGTCGACATGCGTCAGATCGCCGACAGGTGCTGGATGCGAAAGCCAGAGGACAGGGAGACCTACGTCCAGCAATGTACTGCGACTGGCTGACGACGAATTAGCTAGTCTTCAAAAACATAGTTTTAATTTTTGGTTAAGAATAAAATGGGCTAAGTAAAGTAAGTAGTAATGTGGTAATTTTGGGTTGTAGGCTGGCAGAGTAAAACAGGTTTTTTTTGTAATGCACAGTGGATATTTAATTAGTGGTTTTACACTTATTATTGGAAACACTATTTAACATGAACACAGTGAGATAGCGGTAATTACACAACACAGACAAGAAATAGACCGATCATTGACACTGTCATTTACTTTTTATTTATGGCATGGTTGCCAGATTGTATTATTTTTTTATTGTAGGAGTTCAGCAGACAGGCAAACGGCCCACTTAATGGAAAGCGGTTACTATTGCCTATGGACATTTGCAACACCAAAGGTGCTTACAAATGCGCTGCAGCCCTCTTAAAGGAGACTGGAACCTGGTCACTAACGCTGGAACACAAGTCAAGGTTGTTATGGCGGCATACTTTAGACCAGGGGTGGTAGCCATCCAGTCGGGCAAACGCCCTACCACCTGGCTGTGGGTTGTTTTGTCGCCTCTTACGACAGGCCGCCCGGCCGAAGGAAATTGTATTATTGCTCCGTTCCTGCACGGATAGAAATTGTATATAATTAATATCTAACATATTTCATTAATAATTTTTAAACTAAACAATAATATTTTCCAAAGTTAGTTCAAAAGTCTTATTACCGTATATTAAAAGATGTAACTAATTTATTTTCTCCCGAGACGAGATCCAGCCTTCATTACAAGTTTCCGCCCAGAGGGTTACGTTTGATTAACCTCACAGGCTTCAAACTAGGGTTCGATGCCCCTCCGTTCAGTTAATTATCAGATTTTATCTAATAAATTGGCTCCGAGGACTATGTAGGATATCGGAATGGGCGGCCACGACAGACTATTGATCGCTTGCCTACTCGTAATCCAATTATGAGAATGCCAACAAAAACAACACTTATATATTCACTAGACTAGGATATGCCCGTGACTTGCCACGCCACGCTTGACTTGAAATTCCCGCGTGATTCCCGGGACACAAAGTACCGCAGCATTTAAAAAGAATGTAAGTTATCGTTTTATTATTATATATATCTCTATAAATATTATTAACGCAAAAGTTTGTAAGAATGTATGTTTGTTACTCTTTCATGCAAAAACTGCTGAATGAATTTTGATGAAACTTTACCATAATATAGCTTACAAATCAAAATGAAACATAGGCTAATTTATAAAGATGTGAATTATCCAAAATATAACGATTTTTCATCAACACGTGGGTAAAACCGCGGGCACAGCTAGTATTTTCGCAATTTTATAGATTACAGATGTTTTAATAATAAAAAACAAGGCGGAAATCTTTTAGTATTTATTGAACAAATGTTATTAACACTAGATGAACTTACTTAAACAAACCAGCACCGCATATTACAATAAAACAAACAAACAAAAAAGTATTTAAAATGTAGGGCTAATAACAGGTTTTTCTATAAAGTTTAATTTCGAACAAACGAGCGAACTAAATTTGTGTAAAAATCCAATAAATATATACAATATACATATAAGTTAATAAGTGAAAGAAGTATATACTTACATACATTCATAACAACAGATATCTAAATAAATTACATTGATAAATACATGTAAAAATAATATACAATAAAATTTAAATATATTAATATTAATTAAATATATTACTTACTTAGCTGTATCCTGCAGACGCAATCTTGCCCTTAAAAAACATTAATCTAGAAACCGATTGCAGCGCCATCAACCGGGAGCAGTTGTTAATCTAAACCATTCTCGAATCTACTTGAAAAACACAAAAATCATCAATATCGGTCCTACCGTTAAAGAGGTTTTCAGCGGCGCCACCTGCCGGTTCCAATTGTGGATTTAAACCATCCGGGGACCCACTCAAACACACAAAAAAACACCAAAATCGCTCCAGGTGATTAGGAGGATTCTAGAACCCGATCTCAGCGACATCTACCGGTCTAATTGTGAATCTAAACCATCAGGGAACCCACTCAAACACACAAAAACAAAATCGCTCCAGGTGATTAGGACGATTCTAGAGCCCGATCTTAGTGCCACCTACCGGTTCTAACGGGATAAAAAGTATCCTATGTCCCTCTCATAGTACTAAGCTACCTCCCCACCAAGTTTCAGCCAAATCGGTACAGCCGTTCTTGAGTTATAAATAGTGTAACTAACACGACTTTCTTTAATATGTAGGTACTCGTGTACATTATGATATTCCGGACGAAGACAATTCCAAAAGCACAAAAATGATTCCAGCCGTTCTTGAGTTATAAATGGTGTAACTAACATGATTTTGTTGTATGTATATAGATATTATTTTTATATGATCTGGTATCAATTCCAATAATAATAATTGATTTGAATATTAAACCTTTGAATACAGGCTTAGAGTAACGAAACAAGTCAATATCACTAAATTTGGTGTTGTATGACCGAAGAATGGGTCCACTTACACGGTTCTTATTGTCTCTATTAGCGTAGAAGAAGAAGGGACTTTGTTCATAACTGTGTTCTTTATTCTTTATTGTACACAAAAAGTTACATACAAAATTGTAGAACAGTGGTGATGTACAAAGGCGAGTTTAACCCTAAAAGAGTTTTCTTCCAGCAAACCTATGAGTCTAGCGAGAAGGGGAGAAGCAAAAGACAGGGTTGTGTACGCTAAAGATATTTTACAATATAACATATAATATAAACAGATTACCAAAAATAAACTAAATTCAGGACACTCTTAAGATACGACATATAAGGATAATTTAACATAGATAGTGCTCTTTGACTTTATTTACGATAAATAAAAGAAGTTAGAAGATTATATGCAATCGTTGACAAGCGTTTGACCTCTGTGAGACTGTTTATGTTTTATGAAACAACTTAATGCACTCGACACCCCGCGGATCCGGAAGCGATTATACTCCCACACACAGAAGAACATTTTTATGATAATCGATATATATAAAACCACAGTGATAAACATAATATCCGCATTATAATAATATACTGCCGCTTTTAAAATTCAATAGCAGATTTATTACATGTTTACATTCACAAGTCATTCATTCGTTTACAAGTCGTCTTAGCTCATGGCTGGTTCTTATTATTATTATTTTATATATATTAATTCAATAACAAAATAAATGTGTCTAAATATATACACGTAGTAGTAGTACATAAATCTCAAATAATTATTTTAAAAAGTCCATAATCACCATTACATGGAATGTCTAATTTACAATAAGTATTATTCACTTTACAAATATGATGTCAATAAGAAGGCATTTTTATATAATTGTAGAAGGTTCAATGAAACGCCACTGTCACACTGTTAAGACTGAAATGTTCAATGTCATTTTCGTGGTGCGGTGACTAAGGAAGCGAGGTGACCGCAAGAAGGAAGATTAGAACCTCTTGCAGAGAATGGTCGCCAGCGCACCAATTATCCGACGAACCGCGATCCATTGCCTTAATCAAAGTGAATTATAACGTAATCTGTGTTAATATCAAGAGAGATGATTGCTATTTAATCAATAGAATTTTCATAAATATATCCACATACATGATGCCATGCCATGATGAGTTCTTATGAATAAAGCTTTCCTGAGCTTATACGGCAATAGACGTATATAATGATGAAGATGGCGCTGCTTTCGCGTTTCATTGGTGTTGCCATTTCAATTCACTAACAACCATGTTACCATGGCAACATGCATGAAGTTTCTCCGACACTACTGTCTAAATAAAAATAAATGTTTGTCTGTATGTCCTTTATAGAATCGTAAACTATACATTTGATCATGTGATGATGTTTAGCAAAGTTGTTGTGCACGAGCCAGAGAAGGTTTCCGAGTCGGTTCATAATTGGACCCGGTAGGTGGCACTGCTGTCGGCATATCGATTGAAGCTTTCCCGGGCAGGGCGACGTCTGTCGGGACAGCTTTGTAAATAAATGTAATAGTTCAGCTTTCTATTTGTTCACTTTAACAATATCATAATTCTTGTACCTCATACACAAAGCTGTAATTATAGTGGGTAATTTAAACGGGGCTTGCCCAACAGACCACCGGTTCGAGTCTCGGCCGGGTAATAGCCCATTTGATTAGGAGCACGACCCGGTCGCCGGTCGTCGCGTCGGTCGCGCTGATTGGAAAATCGTGCCCCGCATTATGCGCCACACGACAATCTTTACAGTGCTTTCTATTATATTAAATTGGGTTGAATTAATTTTTTATCCAACTTTCAAAAGGAGGAGGTTCTTAAATCGACTGTATATTTGTTTTTTTGAAGTGAAACTTCTTTAGAATCGTTGCGATTTGAAACTTGATGAAGCGAAAAAGCTTTTAAATGTACTTAAACTTTAAAGACCCAATATAATATAGTCAGCCTTTAACTAAACAATTTAAGATTGTAGTACTCGAAAGATTTATTGAATTGTTTCATTAGAGTAGAAAGTTATCATTGTCCCCAGTGATTTGTTAAATTATTTGTTGTTTTTACCACTTACTGATATAATTGGATATTTACTTATCTGACAGATAAACGATGTATGCGTTGGGAGGTTGACTTCTGTGACCTCAGTTCCGAGCTGTTGAATCAAAAGGATAGTATTACACTACGTGTACTGTTTGGATTGGACTGTAATTAGGCGTTGTTGGAAAGAGACATCATGTCCATTGATATGGAGGTTTTCGAAGAGAAACTTCTTTAGAATAGTTGTGAGTTGAAACTCGATGGAACGAAAAAGCGATAAACAAATAAATCTATAGGAATAAGCCCTTGAGAGAATGAGATACAATACATTATATTTAATTTTTTAAACACTATCCTCATACAGATAAAGTCGGAAAGTTTCGTAGTTTTTCGTTAATACTTCATAGCGTAAATGTATTGTTAAGACCGACAAAGACCAATAAACATCTGCAGCTTATTTACCTCTTCGGTATTTGGATTTCTTTTGTTTACTTCGTGTTTAAAATTTTTAATTAGGAAAACAGCATATTGTGTATGGTATATTGTAAACCATAAAGGATATATACAATATATCCTTTATGGTAGGCATTAGCCAGGTGTGATTCTTGGAAATTATTGTTGTGCAGTCGACTATTGTGTTGAAACATATTGTATTTGTACAGGATTAAAGGAATGCCCGAACGGAGGGGTGAGGCAGTCTCGCGATAGTTACAAGCGGGGCAAGACGTTAGTGACAAACTTCGCGCATGTTATTGAATCGTGTATTACGTTTGTACGAGTTGTGTCCAGTTATGTGCCTGTGATATACGTGTTAGTATCTTGTTTGTGTGTTGTTCTAATAAATTCTATAGTAATTCCAACAACATTTTATTTCGAGTCCCGTAACTCGTAACAATATTATAACGATATTAATATATGAAATGTGACGTCACGCAATTGAGAATCCCTCCTACCCTTTGTCACACTTTGTTGCACTTCTACTGCGTGTGAACTGCACACACACACACACAATTTTTATTGAAGTGAAACTTCTTTAGATCGTCGTGATGAGAAACTCGACGAATGAAAAAGCGACATTAAAAAAAGATAAACAAATCATTAATAACGTAACTGCTTATTTAGTGAACAATAAAGTGTTGTCTATTTTATTCTATTCGGTCCCACAAAAATTATATCTTCCGTTGTATTTGATTATCTCGTACTTTAACCACACAATAAACTGAGCCATGTATCAGTTACGAATGATAGCAATTTACTTTATCGATTTCGCGTGATACCCGCATTGAAATCATCAGTTATTTTAACCACAAATGATAGCCTTCTAGTTTATCGGCTGGAATAACCGCAGATCGTTTTAACCACTGAATGTTTAAACTTACTCGGAGTTATTTGCTGGAATAATGATCTTAAGTATCCATAATTGAACCTTTTCATATTATGTTTGCTTATGGAGTTCGTTGTTTGCTGTAAATACGTTAAGGATATTTGTATCAAAAGTATCTTAATCATCCTTGCAAATCATAGTCCCTAAATTGAATGAGTAAATGAATGAGATCGTTTCAATCAAACAAGTAATTTATAGTTTATACAGGCGTTATACAATTGTAGATGCACAGTACATTCTACCACATAGTGGTGTACAAAATGAATGAAATTTAAAATTAAAATAATATAAATATTCTAATATTTTTTTTTTGTAATGTATAAGTAATTAATGTCAAGAAATAACAAATAGATCACTAAGCTTTTCCGTATAGATAATAACGACAAGCACTTCTTAAAGAAATTCATCTACAGTATAGAAACACTCTTTGATCAGCCACTTTTTTAAGACTACAGTGAATTTTCTTGGGGGTGCGTTTATAATATTATTTGACAAAGAGTTATAAATACCAGAAGCCACGTAAACACAGTTCCTTCTGAAGAGATCCAGACCTTCTCTGGATCTCTTCGCAGGCATTTTTAATTTTACTTGTGTCACAAGTCTCTTTTACATTGCAGGAGAACAGGCAGGCAGACGGCCCACTTGATGGAAAGCGGTTACCATCGTCTATGGACATTCGTAACACCAAATGTGCTAGAAATGCGCTAGTGCTCTCTTAAGGGAGACTGGAACCTGGTCACTAATGTCGAAACACAACCTAGGATTGTTATGGCGGCTTACTCTAGACCAGGGGTGGCAGCCGTCCAGACGGGGAAATATACAGGCCGCCCGGCCGCAGGATATGGTATTCTTTCTCGGTTGTGGCTCGGTTTAAACTGACACGCACTTGGCCAATTTTTTGCAAGCAATAAACAGACGCTACAAATTTAGCCGCAAACCACATAAATGTTTAGTTAAAATAATCTCTAAGATAAGACCAAGATCGAAAACATCAGAATGGACCATCATACTCTCACTCGTACTATTGTACTTTTTTAATATATTTCCGCAACAATAGCAACAAAGAGATATTAGACTTTACCTTTTTAATTCTTATCGGTCTGATCAACCGCCTTCAACAACGGAGTGTACTGTGTTTGGGCCCAACGTAATTACCCCTGAGTCGGTATTGACAACAATGGTCAATAATAACACGAACGACCCGAGTAAATGGTGGGTCTACGTGGTAAGAGGTAGCGGGAGCGAGCATACCTACTATCTTCTTATAAAAATAGAAAAAATACAGGATTAATACTCGTGGAAATATACAGGTACAATAAAGCAGGGGTACAAAACCTCTATCTGGGATAATATTATTATTAGTGACTGTGATTAAATGAATCTTGTTTATAGCATTTTAAATAACGCCGTTAATGATAAACTATATTAGGGTTTTTTTTTTTTATTGCAGGAGGTCAGCAGACAGGCAGACGGCCCACTCGATGGAGAGCGGTTACCATCGCCTATGGACATTTGCAACACCAAAGATGCTACAAATGCGCTGCTGCCCTCTTAAAGGAGACTGGAACCTGGTCACTAATGCCGGAACGCAACACAAGGTTGTTATGGCGACATACTTTAGACCAGGGGTGGTAGCCATCCAGTCGGGCAAATGCCCTACCACCTGGCTGTAGGTTGTTTTGTCGCCTCTTACGACAGGCCGCCCGGCCGCAGGAAATTGTATTCTTTCTCCGTTCCTGCACGGAGAGAAAGGGTACATACATTGTCTATCAATATTTGACGTCATTTACAATTAATAATAATATCGCATCACAAATAACGCATTGAACTCATCGCTACATCTACGTATCATAACAAAAATCTGAAACATTATAAAAGATTATTTTTTACACTGAATTACAAACACCAAGACATCTCTATATCGCTGACATCTATCTCCAAATCGCTGTCCACCGTTGTCAGGTCTCGAGCAGTAATTAGTCTTCAAGAATACGCTGCTCCTCGTCTGGGAATGTTTCAGGGTTCAGACTACTTCAGACTGACTGCTTGCCTTAGAATACACGCTTCCTACCTAAGCACAGCGTATTTAAGGTCCTTACAGCGCTCCAAAATGATAGTATCCCGTAATGCTTTGGTGCTATTTTAGTTCACTTTCTTCATAGTCTATTTCTGAATTTTCTCCATTCGTCTTAGCTCCTGTTTTCTCAATTTCTGATATCTGTTCCGTTCTTAATGACTCTACAGTCACATCAGGTTACTTATTAATAGAAGACTCCATATCCTGGTTTTGCTCACAATAATTTAATATAATTCCGAGATATAAATATCAAGAATTTTTCTTTCGTTTTTTATGGCCTTGAAAAGGAAACAATATAATTACAGTGTCAATATTGGAGATGAACATGGAATTATTTTTATCCCATATAATGAGACAGTTTTCATGAGTTCCCAAGTTCAGAGAAATTAAGCCGTGAAGTATCGTCATATTTTTTCAATATTGACCTCAATTAAATTAAATAGACATTTTGTGTAATGTTCGTATAATTGTTATTTTTTTGCTTTTGTAATTAATTGTTTGAGCCAATTTTTGTATCTTAAATGATTTTTAGTGGAAACTCGATTGATATGTGTATTAAGTTTGTGTTTTATATTTAAAAATATTAATTATTGTATGTTTCCCAAACAAATTAATTAATGAAATGAAAGTAATAATTATGAGTTGACTAATGTCCAAACCGCTGTCAGCCTATGACTATGCGCCGAGCTTTGCCCGCTCACGAGATAGCATCGCAGCAACAGCGTTGGCCGCTTTCACGTCGCGGCCGCGCGCCGGTCTGTTTGCCAGCCAGTCTGGTGCCGCTCAAATATTGACACGGACTCATAACATCAATACACTAAAAATACATCGACAAACAAACCTACGGCCAAACGACCAAACGACTTCTTATGCACATTATATTAAAATAACAACGTGTTGTTTTGAGAAGGAAAGAGAGTACTCTGCTATGCAGCTCCATTCCAGCGAGGAGAGCCTTCCACATAAATCAACAGCCATTACGATGTTTAACTTGATTTTATTGATTTTTGAAAGCTGAAAAAACATGCGACACATTGCTTGAAAAATTTGATGTGGAAACTACGACAGACTGTTTTTACTTGTCTAGACTAATCTACCTACATTATGTATTATAGATATCAAAAAAGTAACATTTCATGTAAACTATGTATCGGAAGCCATTTTTGTCTAAAACAAATATTAGTAACAGATATAAAATAAGCATAGAATGAATAAATACAGATAATAAAAAAATCAAATATAAATCATGTAGAGACGAGAGGGTATTATAAACAGCAATAATAACAAGTAAATAGTTCAGCAGATAATTTTTGAGCTGTAAATGATGAAAAAAGAAATTAAAATACCCTAATATTTTCTTAAGTTTTCGCGACTTGTATATGTTACGGCTAATATCCGAATTGCGGCTTCACCTAGTTCTAGCCGGCTAAAACTAGGTGTAAACTACGGTTTTTAACCTAGGTGTAAAAGATTTGTTCACGGCTAATATTAGGTGTAGCCGTTGTATCCGTGCAGGAACGGAGAAAGAATACAAATTCCTGCGGCCGGGCGGCCTGTCGTAAGAGCCGACAAAACAACCCACAGCCAGGTGGTAGGGCATTTGCCCGACTGGATGGCTACCACCCCCGGTCTAAAGTATGTCGCCATAACAACCCTTAGTTGTGTTCCGGCATTAGTGACCAGGCTCCAGTCTCTTTCAAGAGAGCACCAGCGCATTAGTAGTACCTTTGGTGTTACAAATGTCCATAGGCGATGGTAACCGCTATCCATCAAGTGGGCCGTCTGCCTGTCTGCTGAACTCCTGCAATAAAAAATTTAAAAAAATCCGAGTTCATTTGGTTAAAACTAGGTATAGCCTTCTTTACGCTGGCTACAACTAGATGTAGCCAATCCTACGTGGAGTCTGTTGGTCTGTAGTGACTTGTTTTCATTTTTAATATAGGTTAGAAGTTATTTTTTTTATAACCATCCAAAAATAATTTTCCGAAACATACACGATTAGTCCCTATGTGTACTGGCAGTATTTGCGTACTGCTCTTGTATGGATTGGAAGAACTTCGTAAAAAACTAATTTCCAATCTATACGTGATTAGTTTCATACCCTTGCGTTCTGGCCTTGTACAGAATGGAAAGACGCCTCGGCTACACCTAATATTGCCATGAACAAATCTGTTACACCTAGGTTTAAAAACCGACGTGCGGCTACACCTAGTTTTAGCCGGCTAGAACTAGGTGTAACCGCACTTCGGGTATTAGCCGTAACATATACATAATAAAATAAG
This sequence comes from Dendrolimus punctatus, assembly GCA_012273795.1. Lineage (NCBI taxonomy): Eukaryota > Metazoa > Arthropoda > Insecta > Lepidoptera > Lasiocampidae > Dendrolimus > Dendrolimus punctatus. Next base: position 2,496,949 of record CM022545.1, read on the forward strand.
TAAGTACCACCTATTTAGGATCCGATCATTAAAACTATTAAAACCCAAACCCAGCAAAAACCAACTGCCAGACCTCAAGACACTGTGAGCTCTTTCTGCGTGAAACGGAACACAAACCAACTTGACTAAAATAATGTCTTTTATTTTTCATTCCACTCATTTTAATATTATATATTTTTATAGAGCTAGGCATGTTTGCTGAAGAGTTTCTTGCGCCGCTTCTTCTCCTCAAGCCGCCACAACATGTTGTGAAGCGGTGGTAAATTAGATTAGGCTCCCATAGAGTAAGTAATAACCATAAACAAAATTAAAACGAAATAAATAAAATGAATAAGTTGGCGGTTGGCTAAATAAAACATTAACAATAGTAATTCTCATCTTTGTCGTTTGTGACCACGGCCACTGAAAAGCGGTCGAAAAGTCGGAATAACCAAAATAAATTACCGCGTTTAAAACCGTTAAAACATAGTTTAATAAAATAATACCCTGATAGGTATTGTTTGTCAGAAGGAAGAGCATACAAAATATAAAAAAATCTATGTATAGTATAATAAATCTTTCGAAGAGTCGAGTTCTTTCTTAGTCGACTTCGATTCGTACTGCACTTGTTACTTGTTTAAAGACTATATAAATTAAACTCTCTTGAGTTAGACAAAAAATCGTTAGTAAAAAGTAGAAAATCGACATTTATTTAAACTTTGACTAAGATTTTATATCAGAGCTGTGGTTTGACTAGTCAAAGCTAAGAGCGCCAAAGCTTCGACGTTTGACTTCGAGATAACATATAATAATAATAATAATCGGCAGACAGACACACACACACTGCATATCCCCAAATTAAGCAAGTTACGCTTGTGTTATGGGTAATATACAACGGACCACTCTGGGCCCGATCCCAGACACCCATACCATGGTAAATAACGGAGAAAATGCGTTTCCGAAATTTACTATACCGGGAATCGAACCCGGAACCTCTGGGTTGCAGTGAGGTAGGCCGTCAAAGGCTTAGCCCGCTCAACCACAGAGGCCGTACAATATACATAACTAACTGTAAATTCCTCCTCACTTACAGTCCATAATATATACCATTTCTAGAATAAAGAGAGTAGGATACATTAACGGAAAGAAAGGATAGACTCCAAACAGTTTATAACATAAGAAACGAGTAATGACTTTGGTAAAGACAGACGGACGGAAATAAAGATTTCATAAAAGTATTGTTCGCTCAGCTATTTAAAAGGATTTTCACAGGATCTCAGCTCTCGCTCGGAAGGCCGTGTACAATTAAGTACGTGAGCCGAGCGAGGTTTTGTGCTGATGGAGAGATGCGATGCGCCTGCGCACCACCGGCGCATACTAACTACCGCTAATGCTCTCGCGCATGCAACGGCCCAATGTACCCGATCACGAAATCTGCCAGAGGTTTGTGCCCTTCGAAATATTTCCAGATACAAAATGGTGCTAACATTGGCAAATCTAGGATGATAATTCAAATTCAAAAGATTATACATATAAGTTAAAATTTAGTTTTACTTCCTAGTCTATGTACACCGCTTCGCAACGTGTTGTTGATGTTAACGAGAAGAAGCGGCAACAAACTCCCCAGCAACAAGTCTAGCTAAAAATTGATTTATTCAAACTTTTTCAAAATAAATTTTATACAGAAATATGTTACAAAATTACTTTTCGAGGATTTAATGGAGTTGTAGTAAACAATGCATACTTAGTAAGAAAAAGACAATAAAAGGAAAGAAAAATATTATTTTAGTTATAATTATGCCATGACGTGCTAAAATTTTGTGCTGCAACATATCTCTAGTGCATCACTTTTAAATTGTCTTTTTTGCCGACGGATTTTTTTAAATTATTTATTTTTTAATAATGTATGTATGTAATTCGACCGTATGTTTTCGGATAGTTATGAATAGTTAGATAGAATAAATTTACAAGCATTTACAAACGGACGCGGATATAAACCAGTAGATAACAAACGAATGACCAATCACACTTACACAACCAAAATCAGACCATACAATGAAGACGCACCCAAAACAGACATTGTCGTATGCAAATTTGGACCCCCTATTAACCCTACATTAAAATAATAAAAATAAATAAAACAATTTATTTGATTCCTTTTAAACATGATTAGGCTATGGGATATGAGGTCCGACAACAACATGGCCCATTTTTACGCTATCAAATTTTTTTAAACCAATTTATAATCATAATAATAGGTTTGGTTGTACAAAGTAAGTACAATATAGTCTGCGTTTTACAAATAAACAACTGCGGCCTAAAAATGCTTAACAACACATTTATATCATATTTATATTGGTATATTTTAGTAATAAAATCAGTGTCATTACAGCGCTCGTTGAGTTTGGTATTTGTTACATTTTACTCTTCCCTCCTATACTTAAACTGTATACACACTACAGTTATAATTAACGTATTACTATTTCACGCCAACAATCCACCATTTTGTTTTTTTTTTTACAAACACCTATCCACGGACACTTGGGTTTTTAAGACAAAAATAGAAGGCGCTGCCCTCGCGATTTATTTTTGGTGCCACCGTTATATATTACTAATAAACATGTTTGGCAACGCGAACTTAGGTTGGCTGGCACATGTTACTTTAAAAAAATAAATAGGATACTTTAAGAGGTTGACCTCTCTTTGAAAACTTTCATGTTAAAATTTGCATTTCCAACTACGTATGAACCATCCACGGCCAGTTCCAAGCATTAATCGTGCACAGATGATAGCAATCACATGAAGCCATGCCTCAAATTCATGTGCCCCTTGACTCATTTTGTTTTAAATACGCTTTGTGAATTTGTAATTTTCTTTACAGAAGACACGACGTTGCAGAGTGTAGCAACTTAGGTATGATCATAAGAAATCTTGCCAAATTTCATATTTACACACTTTTCTTCTTGATTCAAACAAAAATAGAAAGAAAGAAATATATTTATTTGTAATAGCCACATTAGATTTTTGAAAAATCAGTTACTTTTGTTAGAAATCGGATCTGCTGATTTAAAAAAAATTAAAACAGCTTGACAAGCGTGGCGGGTATACTGTCCGTTCCCCTATAATGGGAAGCCCGAGCCCAGCAGTGGGACAGTTTTAGACTGATATTATATTATACATAAGATATAGCGGTAGACCGACATAAAGGAATACACACGATGATAGTATAAGAGGTTTCATTTTACTAAAATGGCTAAGACACAGACTGACGACCTACAGAGGTTCTACCGATGTGCTGCCGGCCTCCAAGGGAAGACTGAAACCTGGTCAATTCCAGAATACAACTCAAGACTTCTATGGCAACATAGTCTACATTAAGAATACTATCAAGAAAAACATTGCATTAGATGTCGCAATTCGTGTTATCTATCCTAACGCCCAGCTTCACTCCCATGACCAAGAAATCTTACGAAACCAAACCCAACTTACAATCTCAGATCAAATTAGATCAACCCGTAATACTCCCAGGATAATAACAAATGATCACATAATTGCTTTAAGATAGTTACAGCTAGCATTGCCAGGTATCCCGATTTCTGCGAGATGACCTTGTACAAAGTATGTACAATAGTCAGCGTTTTGCAAATAAACAACTGCGGCCTAACGATTCACAACACATTTATATTAACATATTTACAGTAATTAAATCAGTGTCATTACAGCGCTCGTTGGGTTTGGTATTTCGTACATTTTACCCTTCCCTCCTATACTAAAACTGTATACACACTACAGTTTTTTGGTCCTTCGAGCCTCGAACTATTACAGTTTTTTGGTCCTTGAGTTTATAACAGTTTTTTTTTTGATCCTCGATCTGTAAGCCTAGCGTGCGGTTTGGCTTCTTACAGGGTCATCGCGCGTGAACTATCGATCACATTATGGACATTTTTTATTTATTTCACAAACAGTGAATAAAATAGAGTCAGTGACAAGACAGTTGCGGCTTTATACAACTAACATTACAGCACAGTGTTAAATAAATTTAAACATTTTTATTTTTCACATTTTTAACTAACATATATATTAAATAGAGTCAGTGACAAGACAGTTGCGGCTTTAGACAACAAACATTTACAGCACAGTGTTAAATAAATTTATACATTTTTATTTTTCACTTTTTTTAACTAACATAAATATTAAATAGAGTCAGTGACAAGACAGTTGCTACTTTTAATATCAGTGTGTAACAAACCTACTTCTGTGCGTCATCGTCGCCCCAGAGGGAGACGGAGAGCAACATTCCCAGCGGTCTTCAGCTACATCAAATAAGTATCCAGATATCAAGTAAGGTCTTTTATATTTACAATTAAAACAATGGAGAAGCTCCTTCAGAAACAAGTGGAGACCCTGGAGGCCATCAAACAAATGGATCGTAACTTCGGTAAGGACTCGTCTAGCCGCAAGACACGGCAATACCTAGAAGAACGCATCGATAAGCTAGATAGGCTCTGGGCGGAATTTTCATCTGGTAACGAAAAATTATCTCCATATGTGAACTCTGACGTTCAGTATTTTGCTGAAAGTCAATATGAGAAGACGCACAAGTACTTCTTATCAGTAAGACAAAAATTAACATCGTTACGTCCAATAACACCGACAGACATAGACGAAGGATTCGCTCTACCAGGTCCTTCCTTTAAGACAACAACACGTCCATCAACACCAGCTCCGGAGCCACCGACTTCTACGCCAAAGCAAGCAATCGAATTATTACATCTTCAACGCACGAACTTTAGAGCCTTCAGACGGTTAACAAGGAGCATAGAGGTAGATGACATTAATACTAAGTGGGAGCTGGAAGACGAACTTCGAAACATACAGAACCGTTGGAACGATATAGACTCCTTGCATTTAAAAATCGATAACATCTTGCAAGGGTCTAACTCGGAATACGAGGAGGAGTTTACCTATTACGAGTGTTCCTATAAAGCACTTAAAAGAAGCTTAAACGAGAAGTTAGCGTCTACAGCGCACATCCAACATGCTACACCGCAGCTTGACGTGCCTACATTCACAGGCAGATACACACAATGGCCTACATTTTGCGATCTCTACTCCCAGAGTATCCACAACAATAATTTACTAACAAAATGCCAAAAAATGCAACATTTGAAGGGAAAGCTGAAGGGCGAAGCAGAGCGTCTCATTCAGCACCTATACATTTCAAACGAAAACTATGACACAGCATGGGAGCTGCTTACTCATAGATACAATAATCCCATACTACTTTTCACAAACCACATTGAGAATTTCTTAAACCAGCCTAACATTCACAAACAAACAGCAAGCGAAATAAAACGTCTCTATGACATAACTGGAGAAAGCATTCATGGCATTCAAAACCTGGGCATAGATACGTCTACATGGCATACCATACTTGTTCATCTCATATGTAAAAAGTTGGATCAGGCGACATATGAAGATTATAAGGCAGCTCGAAAATCACCACGAGAGTTACCTACTCTGGCCGAATTAATGGACTTTTTAGAGAGTAAATTTATCGCACTCGAACCATTACGGCAAAGAGAAAGATCATATTCGTCACCACCAAACAAACACAACAACATTTACCAACAACCAAAGGGTTCTTACACGCCCACCTATCAAAAATATCAGCCAAAAGAAAATCATCCGAGACGAGAGTTTCAATCATCCGCAACAGGGTACGTGTGTGATTGCCCTTATTGCAACAACAAACATGTTTTGTATAAATGTGGAAAATTTTTGAAATTGACACCAGAAGCGAAACTGCGATCAATTTCGCAATTGCAAGTATGTCATAATTGTCTTTATAAACACATAGACAATAAATGCAATTCGACAAAAACATGTAAAATATGCCACTGCAAACATAGCACATTACTTCATGACGCATTTAGCACGAGCGGCGAGTTACCCGACTCCTCAAGAAGCTCTGCGTCACGTGTTCCTGGCCCAAGCCGTGATGCCACATTGTCAGCACGGGAACATAATGTTAACCATGTCGCCAGCGAAGATGAAGAGATTCTATTAACAACCCTCTTAGTCAGAGCGAAGGCGGCTGATGGTACATATATCACATTAAGAGCTTTGCTGGACCAAGGCTCTCAAATTTCACTTGTCTCAGAGAACGCGGTACAACAGTTAGGACTACCCCGGGAACGTTACCACGCTTCGGTGTTTGGGGTAGGCCATGGATCGAAACCAAGTAGAGGCATAGTCACCTTGGAACTTCAGTCTATTTACGACGACTATAAACTCAACACACAAGCATTAGTACTTCCACGAGTAATAAACAATTTACCTAACATTTCATTTAAAAAACAATCCTGGGAGCACTTACAACATTTACAATTAGCTGATCCAGAATACAACATTTCAAGATCTATTGATCTATTATTAGATGCCAGTGTTTACTCAGATATACTTATGAGTGGCCTTATTAAGGGACCTACCCTGGCTCCTATGGCGCAACAAACAAAATTGGGCTGGATCATATCTGGGAACGTACGGACCTTTAATTGTCACGTCGTTCTTAACAACACTAAAGATCTTTCGCAATATTGGGAAATGGAAGAGATAAGCGACACAACATCAGCACTCACACCAGACGAACAGTACTGCGAGGACTTATACCAGTCGTCTACAAGAAAATTGGAAAATGGGAGATATGAAGTAGCACTCCCCATGAAACCACAATTTAAACAAAATCTCGGATTATCCAAAACAAAAGCTATTGCACAATTTCATAGCATTGAAAATAAATTTAAACAAAATAAGATTTTTGCTGACAGTTACAAACAGTTCATGTTAGACTATGAAATACTAGGTCACATGAAACGCATTGAAAACAACAGTAATGTGTCCTACTATTTACCACATCATGGTGTATTGAAGCCTGACTCCTCAACAACACAATTACGGACAGTTTTTAATGCCTCATCAAAAACATCGAGCGGTTACAGCTTGAACGATTTGATGGAGCGGGGTCCCAACCTACAAAAGGACTTACAAAGCCTTTTACTCACCTGGCGCCAGCATAAATACGTCATCTCAGCAGACATTGAGAAGATGTATCGTCAGATATTAATAAGAGAAAGGGATCAAGATCTTCAGCGTATCATCTGGAGAGCATCAGCACATGAACCATTAAGCGAATACAAGCTTACAACAATCACTTATGGGACAAAGGCAGCACCATACCTTGCCATGCGAACACTGAAACAGTTAGCACTAGACAATGAAAAGGCACAGCGGTACCCATTGGCCACAAAGGCCTTAAAAAACTCATTTTATATGGATGACCTTTTGGAAGGTGGAGATAGCTTAGAACAAACTAGAACGTTACAGTACGAGCTAATAGAAATTCTAAAAGAAGCAGGAATGAATATAAGAAAGTGGTCGAGCAACTCCCAGGATCTGGTAAAGGATCTCCCTACACATAGTCTTGCCGTTCCACTTCACTTTAAAAACATTGAGTCCAGAAAAACACTTGGACTAAGCTGGAAACCTGATTCGGATACATTTACTTTTCAAAACAGATTCGAACAATTAGAAGAAGACACACAGCTGACAAAACGACAACTTCTATCATATATTTCAAAGGTATATGACCCCCTAGGATGGCTCTCTCCACTAACAATTAGAGCAAAACTCCTATTTCAAAATACATGGTTGAATAACTCGATTACATGGGATGGACAACTTTCAGATGAAACGAAGGAAGCCTGGAAACAATTAAGACATGACTTTCAACATTTAAATAAATTTGAAATACCTAGATATTTAGGACAAAAACAAACATACACTTTACATGCATTTTGCGATGCTTCAGAAAAAGTATACGCTTGTGCAATTTATATTGTATCAACTAACAGTAAAGGTGAGTGCACATCGAGACTGGTAACTGCAAAAACAAAGTTAGCACCAGTAAAAAACAAACTACCGTTACCTAGATTGGAATTATGCGGAGCAGTTCTTCTTACAAAACTGCTAAAAAAAGTGATGGAGACATTAACAAATGATAACGTCGAAATCTTCGCATGGACCGACTCCATGATTGTGCTCGGCTGGATACACGGGGGGGTGAATAGATGGAAACAATTTGTCTCAAACAGAGTTCAGTCCATCGTTACAGTAGTTCCCCCATCACACTGGTACCACGTGTCCTCCGCAGAGAACGCTGCAGATTGCGCTACAAGAGGCTTGTGCGCAAATCAATTACAAGATCACTCTTTGTGGTGGGAAGGCCCAGAGTGGCTGAAGAATTTTAATAAAGATCAGATTGGTAAAATAACATGTCCAATTCCTGAAATTGAAACAAAGAAACTCGGTGTACACACAGCCTTATGTGAAAATAAAAAAATTATAATTAAATTATTAAATGATATGCATTCTATACGGCGCGTGGCGACAACAATTGGATGGCTATCACGTTACATTGAATGGTTGCGCAACAAACAAAACATACCTATACAAGGATACCCCACGAATACGGAAATTAGTCATTCTTACAACTTGATCATAAAAACAGTGCAATTAGTGAAGTTTCAAGAAGAGATGGCAGACCTACCAGTGCCTCCATTAACACATTCACGCCCGTTTACAGGACACTTTGAAATAAAAGCCAACAAAGGACGGGAAGTGAGGACACAAAAGGGGTATGAAACAACCAGTCTCGAACAGGGCGATCAAACTAGTCGACCTAGAGTTTCGAATGGGAGGAAAGTTTATCATTACATAGCAATAGCACTCCTTCTTATGGCTGTAATTACACCCGTAAAATGTACTTACAGCATCTCACCATTTAAAAAAACCAGAGCATTTATTTTGATAAAATTAATAATTAAGATGAATGGAAATTAATTATATATTAAAACATGTCAACTTATTGGAGTGGCTTACACAATATTGACAATTACATCACACACTTGGACAATTATTTACGGAAAAATGGTCTGGCTTCTCAATACAAAAGTATCGTGTACCAACTGGAACATGAGATTGCAGAAATAGAACATTATAACAACATTCTACAGAACCGAATTAGCAAGAGGCAGAAAAGAGGATTAATAAATGGTGTTGGTTATTTGGCAAATAGTTTGTTTGGTGTGTTAGACGACTCTTTCGCCCAAAAGTATGAAAGGGATATACAACAAATTACAGAAAATCATAACCATTTACAACAGTCTAATAATCATTTATAATGCATGACATACATATTTATGCAGTTCCATACACTGTTCATTGTTGCTCTGGGTGGGATGACCTACTGGGTAAGAAGATGTTGCAAGAACAGACGACGAGCGGTGGCACCAGAACCGTTTTCGGTGGTGTTTCGGGCAGCCCAGAAGGTGGCCGAAGTAAACCAACTACAACAGCCAACAACATCGAACAACGCAAAAACAATTACACTCGACATTCCCTCTACCACGAGCCATGGGACAGTGAAAAAACAGTGAACAACAGGAAAATAGACTTTATTTACAAACATTTTTATCTTTTACATTTAATTTACATTATGTTATTTCTCATTATTTTACAATTATTGATTATTTCTTAAATTTTACATTAATTATTTACTTTTTGATACATTTATAACTTTATTTTTGTCATTTCTTCTCCGAGGCGCAGGATGTACAAAGTATGTACAATAGTCAGCGTTTTGCAAATAAACAACTGCGGCCTAACGATTCACAACACATTTATATTAACATATTTACAGTAATTAAATCAGTGTCATTACAGCGCTCGTTGGGTTTGGTATTTCGTACATTTTACCCTTCCCTCCTATACTAAAACTGTACACATATTACAGACCTGATTTTTAGAAATTTGAGGACGCGTCCCGATATGCAACTTATCAGGACATTAAATGTCCCGATAAATCAATAAATTTATTATAAAGCACTATGATTAGACAATTGAGATTTTTTTTAATAGCCGGAGTACAGCAGACAGGCTGATGGCCCACCTGATGGAAAGCGGTTACCATCGCCTATGGACATTTATAATAGAGAAGGTGCTACCAATATATCTACTGCCACTCTCAAGAGGGAGATTCAACTAATGTCGGTTTACAATTCAACGTTGTTAAGGCGGCATGCTCTAAGACCAGGGATAGTCGCGATCAAAACAGGCATATACCCTCCCACCTGGATGTGGTTTGTTTTGTAGCGTCTTACGACAAGCTGGCCGGCTGCAGGAATTAATGTTCCTTCTTCGTGCCTGCAAGGTTATCTTCAGCATCGATTTAAAACAAATTAGATCTGGCAACACTAGTCACAGCCCACGCTACATCGAACGCTGCGCTTGCGCAACTCGGCTTGAATTAATTCGCGCAGTTCCAGTTTGCTTGAGAAACAAAAACTAGCAGAGCACTTAATGATTCCGTAAAACTACTTCTTGCAGAGATTGTTAGTAATGAGTAGAAAATGTTGCAAAAAGTATTACACATTGAATGGGGTAATTATTATTTATGATTTATAGAATTCATGGCTGCTGTTTATATTTGTTTTAATGGCGGATGTATTGATTTCTAGTTCTAGCGTTATGGAATAACGAGTTCTAGGGCATGTATTAAATTGACTGTGAGTAAGAAGAATGAAGAAATTTATACATAATCTAATACAATAAAAGAAAACTTATTTTTATTGTATCCTACCCATAGTCCCTCAATACTATAAGTAGAATACTGAGGCTAGATCGCCGTCTTCTATGGGTATGGTGCCCAGAAGGCTGGTTACGTTTCCTCGCTGGATCGCCATACTGATCCGTTGGCCGAGGTAGGCACCAGCCTTCTGATCACCTGAAGAGTCAATTAGTCGTTGTGATAAATGTTGATAGAGGCTCATGGCCTCAGGACCCCACTGTCCAAGCGTCTTGACAACAAACGGCATAAACATATAACTCTCACTGAGGGTTGCATATTTGCGCCGCTTGTGTGATTCAGTTAGAGTCATTCCGTCAGGACGCCTACCATCGTTACGTGAAATACCGTTCGCCTCCAATAAAGCCGGCACGTTAGCGGTGGCTTTATTGGAGAATTAATATAGTTTTATTATAATATAATAAATACGAATTAAAAATCCCTTATTGTCATCTTTGTCCACTCCTGGATATAGGCCTCCCCAAGTATGCGCCACATATCCCGGTCTCCCTTCGTCCTCATCCATCCCCTGTAACCACCAGGCTAGCGGGCGCTCTACGCTACATTTGCCGAGACGTGGTCTCCTCTCCAGGACTCTTCTGCTCCATCGGCCGTCGGTCCTACGACAGACTTGACCGGGCCGGTCAACTTCCACGGCCACTTCAACTTGCTAATTTTGCAAGCAATGTCGGTCTGTTTGGATATCTGGAATCGGCCTCAGAGTAGTCCGTTGTATATTATCCATAACACAAGCGCAACTTGCTAATTTTGAGGGTATACGATATGTGTGTTTATCTGCCGATAATAAAAAAAAAACAGTTTTTATGGATGATAGGTAGATACGTTATGTTCTTTTTATATCTATGTATACCAACATAACTATGCAAAATTTCATGACGATTGGTTTAATAGTTAAAGCATGAAACATAACTAACAAACAAACTCACGTCCACATTGATGTTAGTAAGTATAACTGCTCTATAGTAAGGCAAAGTAAAGTTCAACTGCTCCACATATATAACAAACAACACAATAGGAGCTGAAATACATCAGTGTTTTATGTTTCTACTTTGTGCCCATTGTTATATTTGAAACGTTTAAATTGGAGACTGAAATTCGAGGTCCAATTGCCGGCCAAAACTCGAGTCCCCTTCACTCGATCCCAGCTTCCATCTTCAATTACGCTCAAGTTCCACCCTATTGTTTACGCGAGGCCTGGCCTCCGGCGGCTAATGAGCGTGCGCAGGCGCCTTTCTTCGTCCCCACCAATGGGACGGCAGCACGGAGCCACGCCCCCCGCCAAACGCCCAAACGTCACGACTGCAGTGACAAAATCTGGACCAAGATCACGGAAGTGATTACGGCCAAGTTGTAATACTTTGTCAGATTTAAATCATCTATTGATTTCAATATAACACAACAAAGCCTTGGTAGCTTAGTGATTGACGCTCGCGTTCCGAATACAAAGGGAACAGGCTCGAATCCTGGTCGGAAAGCGTATACCACTTAGACAGTTTTGTGACTTAATGTGCATATTGTTGTAATTACAGCGAGTTAACGGTGAAAACATCACAATTAAACCTAGTAACCTCGACTTACGCAACCCCCAGTTCGCGTTTATCGCTCAGTCATACATATGACGTAAGTTCGGGGTAGTTACTGTGTCCTTTCGATAAGGGGATAAACATAGAATACCTTTTTCCCAAAATACGACAAATTAAGGCAATTCCATGGGATACTGTATCGAAACTAAAAATAATGAAATTTAAACACAAACTTGGCTGAACTACAGCCGTGCGTCCACCTAACGGCAGTAATACGGCTGAGTGCCTAACCTCATCCCTCCTCCCCCCTTCTCTGGCCCCACAATGAGTCGCCTCAAACCTCAAACCGTCAAGAAACGGAGCTCGCAACTATAAAATAAGTAAGCCATTACTTACTGAGATCTACGACGCGATACATCTCGCTTTGGCATCGGTTAACTGTCTTATTACATTAACTGCATATAAAATATGTGTTTAAGAAGGTTTACTTTAATGGGAAGCATAATAATGAACATGCCCTTTTAGGGTTGCATAGCAATTTTGACAAAACCACAATGGGCAAGATCGCAATTTTTGTCCCTCTGGACCCCAAGTCTGTGACTTTCACAAAAAACCCATACCAGTGCGAATCCAGTCGACTGACAGATGATCAAATATCCATAGTCTCTAAAATTCACATGAAATCAGTCTCAGTCAAATCAAGTTTGTTTCAATATTGAGCCGGTATGGTTTTTCAGACTTTGCCAAAACCGTTCAGAGTTACGACTCGGGACCCTGTTCGTCTACCTATGTCCATACCTATACAGCCATTTTGTTCAAACAGTTTGGTTCTATATTGTACTTGGTTTTACCCTCGCATTAATTTTGTAGACAGAGTTGAGGACCGGTCGTAGAGAACCCCAAACGCCCTCAGGTAACCTCCAGCCTAGTTAGAGATGCATAAATATGTTTCCCCAGTGTTACAAAAAAAGTATATGTATGTCAAAAAGTGGACATGTTCCAATTTTTAGAAATGTTAAGCTTCATTTTTGAATCGAAATACCTATTGGTAATAACCCTAGACGCCATCTAGAGATAGTGGTATTAACTAAAAGAGCAATACATTACAATAGGTGCGTTTTCATATTGGTTTCCATGTTGGTGTATTTGTTAGTGAATTTTCGGCTGTATTCGCCTATCCCCTGGGAACAATACTTTTTTCAAGATGTAAGGTATCCTGTGTCTAGAATTTAGAATTTAATTTTCGTTTCAAACTTTATAATCATAGATATCACACATCGCCAAATTAGTTAAGAATTTTAAGCTAGGTTGCCTGGAAGATTTATCCGTGCAGGAACGGAGAAAGAATACTGATGCCTGCGTTGGAGCGGCCTGTTCTAAGAGGCCACAAAACAATCCACAGCCAGGTGGTAGGGTATTTGCCCGACTGCATGGTTACCACTCCTGCTCTGGAGTAGGCTGCCATAAGAACCTTGATTTATGTTCCGGCATTAGTGACCAGGTCCAGTCTCCCTTAAGAGAGCAGCAGTGCATGTGTAGCACACTTTATGTTACAAGACCGTTTATTTTATTGCCAGGAAGTAGTATGGTGAGGAATAAAGTCATTTCTAATCTAAAGTATATTTTGCAAGGTTATTAGTAATGAGCAAGGGTCTTGCATACGCCTGTAATTATAATAATAATTTCTGTCAATTACGACGCTTAATAAACTATAAGTAGTAGCTCTTCCTTCTCGTTACTTCTCTGACGTGTTGAGGAAAGAACAAAGAACAATCAAACACCTTCTGGGACATCACGCAACGTCGGTACAACTCATGGTTGTTGAGGGCCCTTTTAATTGTTCGATTGATTAGGTGGTGTAAGAAGTAATTAAATACTGGATTTGACAGAAATTACACTGTACTCTTTTTCCATACATAATACTCTTTTACAGTGCAGGCTGTCAAACTTTCAAATACGCTGCCTCTTACTGTCAGAGAGGCCAAAAAAAGAGAAAGAAGATAACGAAAAAGATTCATAAAGTAATTTAAGTATGTGTATTTAATTTATAAAATATAATAATTATTTGCACCACGTACTACATCGCCAGATTAGGTTAAATTATTCCTTAATATTAGATTGCCTGGAAGAAATTGCTTTAAGCGATAAGGCCTATTGTTTTTGCCATGACAATATAGTTAACATTTTTTTTTCTTAATTGTATAGTTGGTGAGCAGTAAAGGATTATCTATCTATCTATCTCCGTATTGCCAGGTATTGCACCCAAAATAGCCGACCAAAGTGTTGTCAATACCCAAAAATTCATAGTTGCGTTCAAAGAACGCCACAATCTCAACACGCTTACATTAACAAACATGGTTAAATTTAATATGAATTAAAGTTAATCATTTTTTAAATTGTCTAGATGCGGCAGTTAATGTCTGTCCACGAAACACGACTTAACAATCTGTTGTTACAATTTGCTATCAATAAAGTATACAGCACTCAACAATCTGTAGTTTCTCATCAAATAATTTATTTCCCCGCAACAAGTGGTATTTGTCTAGAGTGCGATTGTATCTGAAGGGGTACAAGGGCTGCGGCCCAACTGCAGGCCGTTCATTAGCCACCTCTCCTCGTGTTTATCGGATCATCTCTGACAGACAACAGTGATATTGGTACAGGGGTCTCTAAGGGGATTTATAAATTCGATCCAATTCGAAACCCTTTTACTAAAACTCGATAACCAAATGGAATATATTTAATAGTAAATGATTTGTTTTTTATAGGGACTTGATTTTATGCTGCGAGTCCGGAGATTTCGCAACTTTACCAGGGTACTTGGAGCGAGCTTTTCGCAAAGCAGGTGGTTACAAGCCCGAAGAATTTACCGTTGTTTTGCAACATGTTCTGGCTGTGAGAGAAGAAACGGCGCAAGAAATTCCCCTAGTCTATTCTGTGTCTCCTGGAATCTCTCGCAAAAACATGGGCCCTGTCCATAAGATCGATTTTGAAAATATCCATTGTCAGCCAATCACAGTCCGCGGCTGGACGTAGGCCTCCCCAAGTTGGTGTCACTTATCCCGGTCCTCCGCCTTCCTCATCCAGCGGCAACCGGCGACCTTACTGAGGTCCTCAGTCCATCGAGCTAGAGGGCGTCCGACACTACATTTACCGAGACGCGATCTACGCGGCCTCTTTTCCAGCACTCGTCTGCGCCATTGTCCATCGGTCTTGCGACTGTTAAAACTATTATTGTAAATTTTCAAGTTTATGACATAGACAAAGATGTTTTGGTTGGTCCAGAATAAAGGAAAGAGACGGAGAGAGGAAAAGTGGGAAGAAACTTACCTCGCCACCAATGTATGCGTCCATATTTCCCGAAGGTTCTCACATTCTCACATTAATATTATAGTTTATAATTTTCAATACAATATAGAAGCGTATTTTGTATATCGATAATACTAATTAATAATTTTCTTGGTGCAATCAATATATAATAGTTCAAAATGGATATATGTATTGAAGAAGGTTGACTTATAAAGTTAGCCAACTTAAATTGATAATTTCATTTCACTTTTAAATATGCTCTTAATCCTGTAGTAGTTTATTACATGCTAAATGCAGTATCTAGCATCAATCGATGTTGGACGTCACTTCTGGCGTCGGATTCGCAATATACCGGTAGTCAGTCAGTTTTTACTTGCTGCGCTCAATTCGTGAGGTACCCACCTTTCAAGCTTTTTCAGCTTCCCAATTTGCTTCAAGTGGGTTGAAACAATTTTACTACTTACACCGCAGCCTGCAGCTATCTCGGACGTGGTTTGCGATGGATCCGCTTCCACAATAGCCTTCAATTCTGCATTATCAACTTTGGTTTCCGGCCGTCCACGGGGCTTGTTCTGCAGCTTGAAATTTCCAAAACGAAAACGTTGGAATCAAAAACGTACTGTGTTTTTTTTTTGCAACACCGCCGCCATACCTACGGCAGCACTGATGCCACGATGGAACTCGTATACTCATAAATAATGCGATATTTCAAATTTTCCATTTTGTAAACTGAGTGACGCAAAGAAAAAACCAAAAGAGTAAAAGACAAATGAATTACGGTTTTCCAAACATAAAAGCATAAGTAAATAGCTGTATATATTTGAAATTGGAATTCCTAACCAAAGAGGAGAGATATTTGAGATCAAAGTGGCCAGTACGACAAAAGCCAACTTCATATGTAAAGACCTAATATTTCGGTAATCATTTGACTGTTGCATATATTTTTTTCGCCACGTCAAGCCGCCAAGTTCACATTGAGAAGAAATTTAATAAATGCTATCCCTGCCTTTTTTTATTAATGATGTATTAGCGAATACAATGTCAATGTACCTACCTGATTGCTCCGCCTTAACTGGTTCGCAGTTTTAAAAACCCGGTATATTGAAGGAAGAATAGTTTTGAAATTGCACCGGGCCCGCGATTCGTGACTGTTGCATCGCAATTACACGTCACGCGCGCCCGCAAATGGCCGAGCACCAGTCGCAGCAGTAATTTATGGCCACCGAACAGTGCAACCGAGACCGATCCAGGGATCAACCGACAAAGGAACCTTCTGGGATTCTTGTTGCTCTAAAGAAAAATCACTAATAATTATGAGTCTAAAATTAGCTGTATAAATAAAAAGGATAAGCACCAAGGCAGTTTCAGACGTGGAATTCAAAACCTAGCAAATAACTTTGTTTTTATAACAGTTTGTAACATAAATTCAAGTACGATAATGAAATTGGGCCTTCCACTTGCACTATGCGTGCGTGTCAAGTTAAATAAATAAATGTAGAGGTTGTAAACTTGGGGTTAGTTAATAAAAATATTACTCTCATTGTCCTTCGCGACACTAAACGATACCACCGGGTTAACTAACCTGACATTGTTTATTTAATTTCGTGTTAGCAGTTAACTCCGAGTTAGTTGAGGTAACCCAGGAACATGTAAGCGGGCCTTGTAGTCTTGGAATCAAGGTTTAACATTTCAATGTAACAACCACTTAAAATGAATACCAATAATATCTTCATTGTTGTTGTTAAATTAAGTACAAATATAGACTTGTTAAGTACGTGTGGAATGCTTAGCAAATATACAAATTGAAAAAGAAATTAATGACCCTGTTTAAATGCAATAGGTACTTTACCTTACCTATCTAAATTTAAACAGTTCAGATTTACTCTGAGACTAAAGTCGAATTAGTCTACTCCTTGTTTAGTCCACGTTTATTAATACTGATATTGGCTACTACCGAGATAATACTAGAAGTAAAGCTGATCTAGATTTACTCCATGTTTATTAATAAGACGGTAAATGTATTAATATAAATCTGAATTACCAAAGTAACATAATTGAAGACAACATAAGCTTTTAAATAAAGATTTAAAAACAGCTTGCCTCCTGTGAGGTTTGAACTCACGACCCCTGGTTTACGAGACCAGTGCTCTACCACTGAGCTAAAGAGGCGATGCTTATTGGTAGTCGTAAACTTGATGTATTTCATCGCAATTTCAAGTCGTTTACTAGTAGTGGGCTATACTTTAAAAGCGTCAAATTAATATGAGAAATTTATTTCTACTTTCAATAAATTGGTAGAGGAGTCGAATATATGTAACGATAAAAAAAATTAAAAACATCAAGGAGCTAATTCGGACCAGCAAATAAAAAATTTAGGTTTTTGTCTATTTGTTAGAGCATCGCTTGAAAACTACTAAACGCATTTAAATGAAACTGAACTCAGTGTTAGTTAGTTTATATCCCGGACCAATACTTGGACACTTTTATCCCCATAAATCACGTCGTTTCCATGAAACAGGCGTTTTTTTTGGGGCAGCTGCTGAAGCAACTAAAAGCCCGCCACACTTGTCCAAGGCGACTTAGCAGATTTGACACATCGTTTACCTCTATGTGCACATTTCATCACGTGGTAATTACAACAACAATAGCAATATGTACTATTTTCTTAAGTTTTTCTTCCACCTTCCACCTATTTTAATATTATATAAAAATTTTAGAACTAGGCATGTTTGCTGAAGAGTTTCTTGCGCCGCTTCTTCTCTTCAAGCCACAACATGTTGTGAAGCGGTGGTAAATTAGATTAGGCTCCCATAGAGTAAATAATATCCATAAACAAAATTAAAACTAAATAATGAAAATGAACAAGTTGGCGGTAGGCCGAATAAAAACTTTGATAATACACGTTAGACAAATGTCATCTTTGTCTTCCGTGACCACTTTTCAGTGGCCGAAACGTCGGATAAACCAAAATCAAATAAATTTCTGCGCTTAAAACCGTTAAAACGTAGTTTTATTATAGCAATATGTACATTAGGTTAGAAACCAATATAAGTGCTGCATGCGTTCCGGCCAAGATTCGAACCGACACCCTTTGAGATTGGGACGCGTGCGGTAGCCATTACGCTACCCCGACTTCAGTGACTTCAGAGTATGAATAAATATGTTTACTAACTGTGCCGTTACCTGCAAAAGTCACAGCATCGACTTCCTTATGGCCTGGGTAATGGTCCGTAATTAGTCCCGGGCAAGCGGCCCGTGTCGGCCCATCCGGGGCTTATCTCCCGGTGTATCGACCTGACACCTAACGGGATGCACGGACGCTATACCGCCTCTGCTCAAGTTTAAATGTTTAACTTAGGTGACCACATACTAAGTCATACAACTTATACGTCCTGATTTCAAAGGTAGAGTCTGGCTAATTAAGTAGGAACTGAGAAGTCGCGATTTAAAAAATATATCAGTACGGCAGCTCCAAATTATCACAGAGTAATATACAAGTAAGTTGAGCTTCTTTCTTATGTAGTTTTTTCTCGCATTTGGAAATTATGTAAAACAATAACTTTGTTTTTATTGCATGAGTTCAGCAGATATCTCACCTGGTGGAAATGTTTTACCATTTTGCAATTTTGTTGTTGTATATCATCATTATATTAGTCGTGAAGCAGAAAATTGTAACTCTTTTTACGAAAATTGCACAATTATTTTTATAGAAAGAGTTTAGAATGCTAATATTTTATTTAAATTATGCATAAAAAATACATTAAAACAATAAAAACATTACACACACTACCATGTATTTGACATACATACGCATATTTACTCTTTTGTTTATTGTTCAAGTGGAGTCTTGGCGAAATCTGTGATTATAGAAGCATAGTCTTTGACAACAGAACTTTAATAATGTTCAAACTTATAATTTAAATTGATTATGGTCGAATTTCGACCACTGGGCGAGCACAAGTTATGATTTATTAAACACCGACTTCAAGATATTGATAAAATAAGTATTTATTTTTTTGCTTTTTAGTTTAAAGTAAGCTTTGTTTGTTTTTATTAAAAAAATATTTTCTACATTCTAGTTGCAGAAATATACGAGTAGCTAAAATTTATACTACTGGCACGCGTATACGATTTTGCCTTTCGGTGGATAGACGCGCTCTTTAACAAGAATTGCTCTCTATGGTCCACCCATTAGATCCTGACCTGATGATAATAGCATCTCAACTCTGCTCTTTCGAAAAAAAAGGAACGTCAGTCTACAATTAACGGAGCAATCCTGTAATAATCATACAAAAAAATATACTGCTGTATTACAAGCCTCTTCCTTTTGGTACTCGGTGAAAAAGGCATCCGTTGCTTTTGATTGTGATCAACCCTATGGCTAATAAGAAAGCCGATGAAACGTGGAATCGTTGACCAGAGCAATAGTCAGACTCGATCACGCCGATCTTTCCTAAGTTTAATTAAAGCAGGACAGTAACAAGAGCCGACATGCTGCGTGCGTGCTTCCTACAACACGTACCTTAAGACCCTACTGTTTACTACAAAGTATAAAATACAGAGGGACGTAGTGGGTACAAGACGATTACTTTGAGTCTTTGAAATTTATAGAAGTGATGCAGCGCAGTCTGGTGTATTCCACACATAATCCATATGTATACTTTTAGAGCTGTCTGTTTTGTCCGGCCAAAAAATTAGTTAATCCTTATTATGCAATTAATAATTACCCGTTAATCAACGTATGCCAATCTGTGCTTTTCTAGCCTATCCTCATTCACATATTTCACCCTCATTTCCTTGCTTGTTGCTTCGTCGCTCAACTACACAAAAAGACCCTAAGTCTCCTATTACAACACTGTTGAAATGGTCGTTCACTGGTGTCATATTGGCACCAAAATGGTAGCTTTGTTCTGTTGTCTAGAAAGTGTATGCCTTGACAACGATATCAAGTGTATGTCCTGTCGAGATATTCTCTCTTACGACGTGGGGTTATTTAAGAAGGAAGTTATAAAATTTCTTCGACGCTGGCTAAACCTTAGCAATGTCCTTGGTGATGCAAACATCCATACGGGACGATAGTTACTTGCCAACAAGTGGTCAGTCTGTCTATTTACTTCCTTCAGAAGTAAAAAAACATGTCTTCAATTTATAATTAGACCCAACATTTCTTTTATTGCCTGAACGAGAATAAAGCGTAGTGTTCATTTATCCACGAAAACCTGTAGGTAGTGTCATTAGCTAGTGCGGGGCATGGAAGGACCCCCGATCCTCCCCGGAGAGCAGTGCCGGGTCCACGTCCGGTCACCAACTGGCACGACAATGCTACCCAAGATTATGCGCCAGTTGGTGGGTAGCAGCAGCTTCCATGGGACCAGTTAGTCCGGGTTCGGAACCCCTAGTACCTGGCGGGCGGCCAGCGAGTTACTGTTTCACCGGGTCTTTCTGACCTCACCTCAACACGCCTACAGGGATGAAGAGGATTTTACACCGATCCTGATCCAAATTTTGCTGGAAACTACCCACTTCGGGAAAGAGGGAAATTAGAATCTGGTCACTAATGCCAAAACACAACACGAAGTTGTTATGGCGACCGGGTCTAAGCCAGGGGTGGTGGTAGCTGGGGGTTGTTTAGTCGCCTCTTACGACAGGCCGCCTAGCCGCAGGAAGTACTCTTTCTTCGTCCCTGCACGAATGAACTAGATCACAAGTACCAACCATCGATTTCTTTACTTTGTAGTAATTAAAGTAAAGTAAATACAATTAGCTATCAAGAATTGACAAAGAATCAACCCTTCTGAACTTTCATCTTTGACTTCCGAACCCCTTAGGTCACGATCTTCGTTAGGCCGCACATTTGACTTTTTGATCGAAGTGCAGCCACTTGGGCGTGAAACGAGAAATAATGAGAGGTCGCGCCGTGACAACTGTAACAGATGTAGTCGATGTATCGATTCCGTT
Source organism: Dendrolimus punctatus (assembly GCA_012273795.1). NCBI lineage: Eukaryota > Metazoa > Arthropoda > Insecta > Lepidoptera > Lasiocampidae > Dendrolimus > Dendrolimus punctatus. Next base: position 2,518,423 of record CM022545.1, read on the forward strand.
TCATGTCTCACGCGACGCAGGTAGCTGCCCTAATGTTTACTTGCACGACACTTGTTCCTAATGATCTTGATTTAATAGTGTTTGTTAGCGAAATTTGCTTCATTATAAAGGTAAACGAGAAGGTTTATTTAAAGACCTTTTCGAAATGAATCTATATATAAAATAATGTATTGTAATCCACAATTCCTTTTATTTTCTTTACCATAATACGTAACAAAACAATAAATATTAGTGCTACAAATGCACTGCAGCTCTCTTAAGGGAGACTGGAAACTGGTCACTAATGCCGGCACACAACTCAAGGTTGTTAAGTCAACTTACTCTAGACCAGGGGTGATAGCCTTCCAGTCGGGCAAATGCCCTAGGTACCAACCACCTGGCTGTGGGTTGTTTTGTCGCCTATTACGACAGGCCGTCCCAACGCAGGAAATTGTACTCTTTCTCCGTTCCTGAACGGATAAGTCATTTGTCAGAGACTTAAAAACATCAAAAATATTGAGTAGCCCGCAGGCAGTCGTAACATTATTCAGCGAGTGTAATTCAAAGATTTATACTTAATGTAAATTAAATTTCTATAAACTCAATCAAATAGCCGCATAATAACCTAGTACCGTATTCTCACAAAATGCTTTGAGCAATAAAAAGTGCGTATTATTTATGGCTTACAGTAGTCATCATTCAAATTGCCCAATTCGACACGATTAACCGGATCCGACGTTCTATAACGGTAGCGGTAACCATCGTTTACGATAATCGACTAAACATCAACTATCGATTTCATAATAGCACGTTAATCGGTTAGATTTCACGCGCGGGAGAGCGTCCAACAATTGATTTAATGAATAAAAATGGCAAGGGAATTGGGCGCTTAGAAAATGTTAGAAGTATATATATCGAAATTATTAAAACACTTCGGTGATGGTTCCGTATTTTATTTTTTAGATGTTTAAAGATCGATTATAAATCTAGTAAGATACCTAGATTGTACACTTAATTAATAAAACTACATCTTAACCGTTTTAAGCGCGGTAATTTATTTGATTCTTATTATTCCGACGTTTCGGCCACTTTTCTGTAGCCATGATCACGGAAGACAAAAATGTCAATGAACATTGCTAAAGCTTTATTTAGCCTACCGAAAACTTGTTTATTTTAATTATTTATTTTTAATTTTGTTAAAGGTTATTATTGAAGTGCTAACTTCTTATGGGAGGGTATACCGCTTCGTTATGTAACACGTTACGGCGCCAGTCTGTCTGGCTTCCCTTTCTCTCACGCAAGTTATCACTTCTGTCGGGCGTTTTTTACTCTATGGGAGTCTAATCTAATTTACCACCGCCTCGCAACATGTAGCTTGAAGAGAAGAAACGGCGCAAGAAACTTTTCAGCAAACATGCTTAGCTTTAATAATTTTATGTATTATTACAATGGGTGGGTGGAAAAAAAAAGAAATTATCAATCAAGTTGGTGTGTGTTCCGGTGCACGCAGAAGGAGCTCACAGTGTTTTGAGGTCTGGCAGTTGGTTTTTGCTGGGTTTGGGTCTTAATAGTTTTGATGATCGAATCACATACAAGTGTTACTTGCCAACCATCTTCTCTATTGAAATTTGGGTGTTTTTTTGATTTCAATAGCCTCACGCATCATTCTAGGTATGAAACAATTATCTAAATACACGCTGGTCAAACCCAACCACTAGATCAGATTCGATAAACCACAAATGCTCGCGAAAGAGAAACGTTGGTTACTTCAAGTTATAAGTAAGAATACTTTAAAAAGAGAATAATCTATATCGCATAAAGTTTATGGTCTCTTTGTTATCTAGAAATCGCTACATATATAACAGGTAAATGGTTATCAGTTTGTCACTAACAGAGACACCATGCATTTAGGCATATACTTAATAGATACTAATTCTTGTGGTTCCACGATCGAAAGTAATTTTTGGCTTCCATTGTCTTTTGTCAAATCTCGTGCGGGATAGCCCTTTACTTCTAACTGGACAGTCTTGTCAATTAATCAAATAATCTCGTTTCGTGTAATTTTTTATATGTTTAACCTTAACTTTTTTCTGAACCAGCTTTGATCATTTTCTGCGTCGGATTCAGTAGATTCCTCTATATACTACGTTTAATTTTTGTTTCATAACTTATCAGTATCTACTTTCTAGATTTGTTTGTACTTGCCGTTCGCTGTAATTTCACTTCCGTAAGAAAGTTGCAAGTGAAAATTTACTCGTTTTCTAATAAAATTATAGGTCCACCTAAGAGTTTCAAACAGATTTAAAAAAGTCGGTTAGCTCATTCTTATGAAAAGGAAGCATACTTTATAATTATAATAAAGGTTTAGTTAGTTATTTAGTAATAATAATGCATACATTTAAATATTCAATAATGATATAAATATGGTTGTTTGCTGAACCCTAAGACCACATCAACAAATATATTAAAACGAGAGTATAATCGCATTTTTGTCATATCGCAGACAAAAGAGCACTTGGCCAGCTGACACTACAAAAGCCCCAAAAAACAAACCCTCCACGTTTTATTGTAAACGACCCCCGAAAGCCGCGAGAATACAATGAGCTTTTTATATGCGTTTGAAAATAATGACTTACTATCGCAACAAGTGGCCGAATTGTAGCTTTAATGGCGACAAATGTTATAAAATTAATTATCAAGCACTTTACGCCATCTGGAACATCAGTTTTGTGGGAAAGTTTCGTGCTTGAATATTGTTTTGTCAGAAAACTGACTAAAGCCTTGGTTATTGTTCTAGGGTTCCTGTTCCAGCCCACGTCATGGTGCGATTATTGTGACACCGGCGATGAGGATACGGCGCTGCGTATACTCCAGGTCTGTCCTGCTTGGACAGAGCAGCGCCGTGACTTCACGCCGTTACCTTCACTCCGTGGTTCGTACCATAGTCGGGAGTCACATCAGATGGGACACCGTCTCCTCCTTCTGTGAGCACGTTATGCTTGAAAAGCCGGAGCGTGAGACGCGTCACTGTTCCGCTCCCGCCAAAGGAGAACGCTTCAACGGCAGAGCGCCAGTATGGAGCTAAAGCCGATTCCGGTTGTGGTTCTCATTCACCTGCATATGCCGTCGAGATGGAGGCGCGTTGTGTTCCGCGGGCGCTCACCTTTTATCCTATGGGGCGAATTATAAACCGCCCTACGCTGGAGTAGACATGGAAGATGCCAGGGGACAAAAATAGTTCCCCGGCAGTGGAATTGACCTTGCGAGGCCCACGCCTGCGAGGGCTACCGGGGAGGTTATGTCATATACTCGTAGTCCTGGCAGAAGGCGCATGAGGGAACACCAGGCTTGTAGTGTGTATCCCTTACTGGGGAGCGGCAATAACATGGCACCAGTTCTGACTCTGCATGCTAGTGCCACCCCCGACCTAGCGAATCCCACAACGGGGATTCGTAGTCGGATAGTTAGCGGGTCGCTAACTATCCACGACTACTACACAGATTCCGCGCCAAACTTTAGTGTTTTTTAATTTGAAGAAGCCTGCGAAATGCATGATTTTGTATAATAAAGCGTCTATTGCGCAGCCACCCGGCTAATCAAGAACGGCTATAAATATGACCCGGTCTATATTTTTCTGGTTTATGAAATGGGTGATGTTTTGGGGAAATAAGCAAACACATGTTTAATCTATTTTCATTGATTTAATAGACATGTAGGATTACATATACATATTTATCTCATTCATAAAACTATATTATATTATGCAGTAATTTATTCAGCTAAATGTGTCCTAATAGTGATCAGTGAACGAACAACAAATAGTATTATTACGCGGCTTCACGGCCCCTGTTGCCTTTGCTTTGCGGACTTAAAACTTTGACATCACTGGCTAAATACACAAACCATGTTAAGCCAAAATTTAATAGAAGAGCTTTCACCTCTTTCCCGCCATTGATAAAGCACTCGAGGCCCAATGCCTTAATAATCTAGCATTCGTAATTCAAACTTGACGTTTCGTTGACAATTATTTGGAAAATGATTTGTCGAATCCGTCAAAACAAAGGCAATTGCCGCATCGCCATAATCCAACAGATCTCATATTATTTCTGTGTTAGCTACAATTAATTAACACAAACTATTTAACACATACTACTTCCGTATGATGAGGTATGTTACGACTATAAGACATTTATTCAAATGATTTTAAAATGTATTAAAGATGTGCGAAATTTGTCGCGAAATATGCAAAAAATTGTTAGTTTAAATCCGTACATTGAACCAAAATTAAATATTGTACAATTTACTACAACGTCAGCTAAGCAAAATAGTAATTGGATAAAACGAAACAGAATTAAATTCGAACTCACTTTAAAATTATAACTTATAATTTGGCTTAAACAAATTTATTGATAATCAAAAATAATTAAACAGAGAACAAACAAATTAAAATTGAGAAAAAAATTATAAAAATATACTTTATGGAAAAGAGCTATAAACTCCTTACTTCTGTTTTTACATTCCATTTTTTTAAATGACAGTTCTGTAAATTTTTTTTAAATTAAACATCTAATACACAAACATCATTATACAAAAAAGCGACCTAAGGAGTTCATAGCTTAACAACACACGGCTACACAGTAGTAGATTTTCACACACAATCATATACTGCGTAGACGTCCGCAGCTAAACACTTGAGGCCATGATGTTGGGCGCGATTAGTTAGCACTGATTAAAAATTGCAACATACCTCACAATACTAAAACTGTCAATCATACAAAACATGTTTTATTTTCCAACTTTTTTTTTCAATATTTTATTTTATAAAAAACCGTATATTTAATCTATACCGAGATAATAACCAGTGGCAAGACGAATATAATAAAGTGTTATGTAACTAATAGACAACAAAAATTAGGCTTTAAGCCGCTTTGTACATTATTATTTGTAATCTTTGGCTATTTCAACACCTCTGGGAGGGAAGCGTTATATTCTATATGCATACTATGTTTTACATAAATAACTAAATTCATAATAATGCGATTTTTATAGATAAATTACTGTGCAATAAAAATCCAAAGAGATCCAAATTTGTTGGATGGATATTTTGATTTTTGTTAAACTAACTCAGAACAATATTTAAATTTAATAATACAAAGGAACAACTATAAATACTTCTGTGTTTTTAACGAATACAAGGATCATTAATCTTTGAAAGTAACCTGAATAAATAACATATCCGATGAAGACATGTATATATAATACAGTTAGCGCAGCAAATCTTAGCCTCCTTATAATCTTGTGGCTGTCACAATAAAAATATATGGTGTTAACTTTAGTTACTATTTTTTTAACTCTTTAAAATAACGCACCAATTAATAGCCACGTTGGGTCCGATTCATTTTTAGTTCTTTAATCTTTCTGAACGCGTTAGTAAAAACTAAACCTTAAATATTGGAGGTCCTGACCTGTCGGTCTACGAGTCAAAACTAAATATCTATATATTAACGGTATATTTCCCAGCTTTCAAAGATAAAAAGGCATTAAGTAGTGATAACAAATTCAAAATACAGTTATACAGAGATTTTAAATGTTTTTTAACACTCATTTATTAAAAATTGTTTTGCGAAACCTATAATACTTGATATTGGAAAACAGGCTTTAAGAAGTTGAGCGAAGTAACAGATATATTTGTTGTGCCTTATTTAATTTTTTTTAAGTATATTTTACAATTTCGTTGTGGCCTAGAATTGTGGCGCTAACTGTAAACAACTTGATTGTTGTGTAATCATTTAATTCTTATAAGACCAGGTAATTTTAAATATGCTTTGCGTTTTAATTTGGACTAAAAACAATGCACCAAATCAATGATCTATGTTTGACACAGAACATTCTGATGTTGTTAAAATAATGAAATAGGAAATTTTATGTAAAAAATTCGATTAAAGTAGTATGACGAGATGTTTAAAGATGGTCAGAAAAATCTCATGTCACATCAAAACACAATCAATCGTACCTATATGGGGTTTGGAATCTCTCCCGTGTTACCACATGTTTAAAGATGTATGACTGACCGATTAGGGTTTCGGCAAATGACGAGTTCAGGTAAAGAAAGGGGGGTTTACTTTAACACCTTTTCGGCCAATCTCGGGTTTTTTTCGATAGCGTGTTTCTATGCCAAGTTATACATATCGAGGGCTGCATAACATATAAGCGTATATGCAAAAATACCATGCTTTTGTTGTTTACTTAAAATGCATGTTACAATTTAGAAAGTTACTGGTATCCAAGTGGACCTAAAAAGAAGCTTATTCCAAATTTCAGCCTTATACAATCAACTCGTTTTGTTTTATTCACAATTTTGTCCCTTGTGCTCTTTGCACTTTGTGTGCACTTTTGTCTGCACGCTCATTTGTTATGAAGCTCTCGTATGAAGGTCTTTTTCATTCCCATGCGTTTTGGCAAAGATTATTTCAAAACAGTGACTTACTCGTATTACTATTCCAGTGAACTTATTAAGTTTTTATTTTAAATTGATCGATTAATAAATTAGTTTGTTTTAATTGAACGGTGAATCTTTGGTACGTTTCATTAACAATATTCAACTGACCAATCGTTAATATAATTAATATTATTTAACACAAAAAGAATAAGATTATTCAAGCAATTTTTAAATTTTAGGCCTTTTTCATATAAAAATATTAAATGTGTTGACTTTCTTTTATATAAATGAGCACGCCGTTTTTCAGTATGGTTCTTTGACCTTAAAAGTTCGATCAGTCTTTCACAAGTGTTTTCGAAGTGTGAAATATAGGCTCATTGTTGAGGTTTTTGTAATACAGATTCATCGTAATTTTGCCAATGTATATCTCTAACAAAATGTGGTAATGCGCAGACGAGATTGCGTACTCCATATTAAGTACCTCCTTATGGTATATAAGATATATAAACGTATATACAGTCAAACCTGGATAAGCGAGAGTTCAAGGGATCACAATCTCATTCTCGCTTATAGAGGTTTCTCACTAATCCGAGTTTCTCGCTAATGTAAGGTACATGGGTAACGTTTCTCTCTTTAGAGGTACGCAGCAATAACAAGTCACAGCAAGTACGAATGTAGTAAATATGTAATATGATAAAACATATAAGTACCTACTTTATAAGGGTAGGTATCAAGATGCTTACAAAAACAAGACAAAACAATGGTAGGAAGTTCCACGAAAGTTAAGAATGAGTCATAAAATAGCAAATGTTAAATTTGTAATTTGTTTTGTCATTTGTTACTGTATGTATGTATTTTTATTGTAGCAATAGTTCCTCCTAAATAATATAAATAAATAAAGCTCGACTGTCGCTTATAGAGGTATAGATAAGTAGCAGTCTCACTTACGGAGGTCTATGAGGGAGAAACGACTCTCTCTTACAGAGGTTTCTGTTTCTCGCTAATAGAGGTTTTGGGAGCTTAAATGACGGGTCCTAGCTATTAATCTCACTTATAGAGTTTTCTCACTTATCCAGTTCTCACTTACCCAGGTTTGACTGTATTAAGTTCTCGAGTAAAAATATTGCAATGATTTTAAAACATAATTAATGTTTATTAATCAAAAATGTACTTACTAAAATTATGCTCAAAAGTAGCTCAAGTGTTCATTAAAGCGTGTGCTTAAAACTTACTGATGCAGTAAATATTGTTGATATCTTGAAAACGATTGCCAAGTTTAGTCTTACACTATATGCCGAAATAGGTTTTTTAACAATTTTTTATATTGTATCTATCATATCATATATGAATTCTAGGATTTCAAGATATTTGTTTGATTTGACAATTGAAATTTTCCTATAACCATCTCAACACCACTTACTCCCAGACTATATAAAAATCCAAATTAGACAATAAACAGGTTGTGATATGTAAAGATTACAGTTAGCGTAACCGCTTAACACATTTAATGGCGTCAAGTGCATTTAATAAAATACACTTCTAATTCATTGTCTCGAATGGACTTTAGAGCGAAATCGCATCGACTGGTTTTGCCCGGTGATGCTTAACATAAACAGTATAATACAACTGTTTCTTCACTTTATTCAGTAAAATAAAATCGATAGAACAGTTCGAGATTAACATGTAGCCTAATTTAATATCTGTCCAAAGGTGATCGCACATTTAGGCGCAACTTGCTAACCGTACAATGGGACTGTATGTATCGTTGCGTATTTGTGCGTAGCGCACACTTTCAAGCATTGTCCTACGTAAATAACAAACACGATAAAGCGACGCGACGCAATGCGAAAATATCGAACCATTATGGCACCTCTACTTTACTCTTTGGGATCCGGCTCGAAGGACCAATGTTTGGGACACCACTTGGTGGGAATATAAACACGATTATTTTTGGTTACGTATTTATTTCACTTTAAGATGTTAGATGGTAAATGAGAGCGCGTTGTGTTCACACTCACGCACACAAGTCGCAGCAAGTCGATTCCCGCGAGGATGCTAAGAAAACGCCACATCAGCATAATGTGTTCGCGATATGCATCGTACAATAAACATACTCAACCTTTATTTACTGAGGGTGCAGCAGCCCGCAATATTATTTTATTCAAATTCAAATTCAAAAGTTTTTATTCAAAATAAGTTCCACTGGAGAACACTTTTTGAAGGTCATACATATAGGTTAAAATTTAATTTTACTTCCTAGTCTATGTACACCGCTTCGCAACGTGTAATTGCTGTTAAGGAGAAGAAGCGGCAAGAAACTCCCCAGCAACACGTCTAGCTAAAAATTGTTTTTCTTTATATTTGTTGTTCTATTTTTTACATTTAAGTACTTTTTTTTAAAAAGATTTTATACAGAATTATGTTACAGAATAACTTTTGAAGAATTAATGGAGTTGTAGCAAACAGTGCATATTCAATAAGACAAAAGCGCAATAAAAGGATAGAAAATAATTATAGTTATTTTGATATTTTCATACCACTACAATATTTTATTTACATATCTTTATACCAGTAGAGTACACAGCAGATAGGCTGACAGTGCACTTTGACGTGTCTTTAGACATTTAAAACATCAGAGGTGTTACCAATGTCATTCCATTATATGCAAGTATAATAGTGGCAACGCATTGCGAATTTGTTTTACGCGCGACGCGGTGCGTTTGTATATCATAGTGATCTTTAAACAATGCTGAATTATTCCTTAGTGTTGAACTCTCCAAATTTATTTCATTCTAAATATATGATATTTCGGGTTCTTCTATACAAGATTTTTGTAAACCCAAATATTAAACACATTCCTTGTTTAGTAACAGCTTACAGTACAATATACTTGCTCATGGTTACAATAGAAAGGAACTGAGATCGCGCCAAACAGGATAAACATCGCATAGAACTATATTAAAATATCATCGACGTCAAAGAAGACGTTGTATCTAATTTTTTTGGTGATATTATTTTTGCTAAAAAAATTAAACTTGAGAAAATCTTAGGTTATTACTTAAATTCTATGTATATAGCGCGTGGGTTAGTGTGAGAGAGGAGGAGCCTCCCTACCGCTGCCGTATGCGTGAGAGATAGGGGAGGTCAGACAGACTGGCGCCGTAACGCGTTACGTAACGAAACGGTTTACCCTCCCATAATAAGTTATCACTTCAAAAGAAATGTCACCAAAAAATTTAGTTTCGAATCGCGTCGCGTCGCATTCAGTCACACACCTGGGGCAAGGAATAAACGCGCCTAAATGTGCGCCGACCTTTAGGAAAACACGACCTATACAGAAACTACCCACCAAGCAATAATTAATATAGCAGATCTATAAGCGCTTTTCATATTCATCTTTGGGTTACGCGTATCACAAACCTAATCGTATATTACGTGAATATAATGCGTTATGAATCTGATAAATATTTTGGCGCAGATTGTGATAGGTGGTTAAAATAACTATTTAAACACTATAGATTTAATCTGAAGCTTCTAAAGCATACATTTGGTATGAGTATAGTAATATTTTAAATGTACGATGCAATGGTTATCTATAAGGGGCCTCTTGGTCGGCACTATGTGCAACGTGCATTGTAAAAGTAACTAATTTGCACTGGTTTTTAATTAACATTGAATAAATGCACCAAGAACAGTTAAAACAAATTAGATAAACAAAAATATCACTCAAAATATAAATAAAATAATAAGCATATGCAATACATATTTATCTATCTTGTGTTTTCCTTTTGATGTCGGCAATGAGAACGCTAGTGCCTTTTAACCGTTATTTCATACATTTCTTATTGAATGGTAATTTTATGAGAAGACTTATATCATTCGCAAAATAATAACAGCTAACATAAGGCCGATGGTGGAGTGGCAACCAGACTAATCCATGTCTAAGTTGTCAGTCTGTAGACGCCCTTAAGGGCAGGCAGGGCATATTCCGGCGCAATCAATGTGTGTGCTAAAACATTTTATACAATCTTATTAACCGAACAAAGATTCTCAATCATTTGAAACTGCCATAACTTTTAAATAATAACAATAATCGGCAGACAAACAAATTGTATATCCAGAAATTAAGCAATTTACGCTTGTGTTATGGTTAATATACAACGGACTATTCTGGGGCTGATCCCAGACGCCCAGACCATAGTAAATAACGGAGAAAATACGTTTCCGAAATTTTTAAACCAGAAATCGAACCTGGAACCTCTGCGTTGCAGTGAGATATGCCGGCAAAGGCTTAGCCCGCTCAACTTCAGAGTAAGGGGTGGAGTAAGCTAATATATCAATAGACAGTATTTATTTACGACCAACTTCTATTTCTTTTTTTTATTGCAGGAGTTCAGCAGACAGGCAGACGGCCCACCTGATGAAAAGCGGTTACCATCGCCTATGGACATTTGTAACACCAAAGGTGCAAAAGGTGCAGGATGAATTGAAAGTCTTAGGAGCAAAAAATATTTTAACACCACATATTTATAATTGCGTAGTTAAACAGCGCCCTGCCTACCGTTAATACGGTGAACGTATAACACTTACCTCTGTTATTGCTACTGGACAAGCTACCGTCATTTATTTTTTGTGTTTTTTTTTAGATGTTCCTTAACACGTTTACTGCGAAACGGGGTCTAAGTCGCCCTGAACGTGCTTTACTTGCGGTGCGGCCAAGAAAAACATACGTCTTCTTTATGGTGAAATGGGCGTAACTTCAACTTTGTTCAGTGTAGAAGAAAGCTTAATAGATATCTAAAATCTGCTATTAAACCAGAGTACCGGGGTATACCTACCTGATACGAGGTTACCTTGACCTAGTAATGCAAAACACAAAACAAAAATCCACAAATGTTTTATGTGAAGTTAAGAGATCTTAGTTTTTAAAACAATCATGGCTCAATAAGTCCCATGACGCAACGATGATAGTTTTCATACAAGGTCGAAAACGCCCCGTAAAGATCGAAAACGCCCCGTAAAGGTCTAAAACACCCCGTACCACACGGATGATAAGTACAGATAAATGAGTGTCACCGTGTTATATTTACATTAGACCTCGAGAGTGTCGCAAGTGGTCCTTGGAGACGACACAAAAATAAGCAGCAGTAAGTCCAGTGATAACAAAAGTGGTCAGTGACGTGTATCGAGTACCGGGTCGTGTTGCGCGACGTCTGGCGGGCCCGTGTGTCGCGTCATCACTAACAGTGCGCATTCATGATAATAAATCATTTCTTTATAACAAATGGTGTTAACCACTTGAAAATTCCACATCATCGGACCATTATTCGAAATGCATTTTGCACCCTCTCTATACTCAGAAGGTGCGAAATACAACCCGCAATCAAACGAGGTAATAATTTTAAATAATGTTACATTTGAGTTAATACATATTTTAAGCATTTTGAAATATATGGAAGTTCTTTTTTTAAACAAATGATTGCAGACATATTTCAATTTCATTCCGGTATAACTTTTACCCATTTTTCTGTCCACGGCCATTTTATACTGAAGTATTTTTTATACTATGCAATTATGCATAGATAACCCTTAACAAAAATGTTTATAAATATAAATATAACATTAAAAAACGGAAATATTTCAAATTTTAGACAAACACTATTTATGTCCGGTGCACGATTATAGTCCAAAAAAAACAAACTCATTTGAAAAACAAAAACGATTTCCTATCACAAATGCACAACTCAACAAAATCGGTAAAGGCACGCCAAAGATGGCGCACACGACCCATTTTACACGCGCGCGCGTGCAAAAACGCTCGCGAGGCGTGGAACGACGGACACGCGGCCACACAAACTAATCAATGTTAGCATCGGACAAACAGACAGCATTTCACGGGGCCCGGTGACGTCATCGAAACTGCACTACACGTAACGGACCGGACGCAAACCGTTACGTTACACAACTAGTATTTCCCCCTTCTATGCCCTATACATAATATATATATATATATTTATTCATTAATCATTTGGTATTAGTATGGTTTTTTATTTCACATCAAAAATTAATTTCGCACATACATTTAACTTACGGCTAGGTAACTGATGAACATATACACAGTGAATCTTAGGTGAAGTACCCAACTTTATATAAATCACAATGCAGAGTTTTATATACACCAATCGCTTTGCTATTTTTATCGTGGAAGGTGAATACTACAGAATGATAATTGTTCAGTAAAACGCGCCCTCCGATCACAGATGGCGCCACCAGTCCCGTCTTGTTTATATACTTTCAATTTAAAACACATTTCCTTCAACTTTGGGCCGATTTTTCAATTACTGGATAAAAGTTATTCATAGTAATAAAATATAACTTGAAAAATTCAAAATATCAGTTGCGTGAATAAAACTGTTTTTAATTTGTGTGATGAGTTATTTGTATCATTTTAGTATAATTGTTATATTTCACTAATTTATGTTTGTTATATCATACACGTATATATTCAAATAAAATGTGGTCTTAATTGTTTTATGCGAGGCATTTTATATGTGTGTTTTTTCGATGTATCGGCTACTATTCAGTAGCTGCGATTGTGGACGACATAAATGTCAACTGTCTTCAAACCGTTGAAACGTTTTTTTAGTTTACTCGCGAAAACTTAAATTGAGAAAATAATATGTATTCATTTATTATATGATATACTAAATCGGTAAAATGAGTATAATGCCAGATATGCTTATCAAACTCTCCATACAAATGTTGTCTGGGAGAAATCGCTAATAACGATAAAACCGCCTATTATATTATAATGTTTATATATCTTTTAACAGACAGAAAAGAACACAACAAAGAACAAACACGAATTTACTAAATTGAACAAAAGCCCAGAAGTTAGAATTTATAATTAAACTAAATATGTTTGTTTTGAATAAGAACAGCCTAATCGAAAGTTTTATTTGAGATTTTCTACAAATACAAGACTGGTGGTGGACTGGTCGCGCCATCTGTGATTGGAGGTGTGTTATTCTTCTTCCGTATATAATATGAATTGTGTTAGTCAAATAATTGCTTAATTTCAACAGAAATAAAACGGATTCGCAGAGCCATCGTAAACTCTGCACAGTCACTTACAACAAGATTATCGTGGAAATCGTTTCTCTCTTATACATTATACACTACAAGTGCATTTCACTAATAACGATTTAAATCATAGCAGAGCGTTTTTCCTCGATTTCCACAATAGTATTAACAAAAAACGCAAACATATATAAACAACATTTTGAAATAAATCTCATCTTGAACAGTGCTGTGTTTAGAGACTAATCGTCTATTTCATATTGATTTACAGTAAGTTTGTAAACTTCCTTAGGGATCTTAAAGAAGCCTAAAAACTTAGTTTAACTCATTATGAAAAGGCCATAAAACTATACCAATTTATAACGTGAAATTGATGCAAGTCTCCGAGTACATGCCACAATTCATTGTTAGTTCAACGTAGCAAATTATATATACATAGTGTCCCAGAAACTGTATTATGTTATTTTTTACCATTTATAAATAAATATACAGTTTCTGATACACCTGTATAACATAAAAAAAACAACAATTTACTAAAAGACAATTAAACAACACTAATATGGGAACACGTACAGAGATTTTTTTTAATCATAATTTAATAATAATATTTCATTATAATATATTCTGTATTTGTCAATAATTATAATATTTATTTATAGACTAACAACTACATAAAGCCTTACGTTTGTGCATTGATCTCTTCTCCGGCACAAAGGCGACGCCCGCGGACCCCCACCACCCCCCGTGCACTTGGGGCCAATCGGAAAAAATCCTACTCAAACATTATATTCTTCGGAAAAAAATGTTTTCACTGGGAAATCATTTCGGCTTCTCAAGGACAGCACACAGAAATAGATTTACCGGTAATATGGTGTGCGCATTAGATGCAGCAGACAAGAATATGGCGTCCGATTGTTTACAAATACAACGAATAATTATGACTGGTAAAAAATATTATCTTGGAAAAAGTCCCAAAATCATTCTTAGAGAGCATCAAGACTTTCTTCTGTTAGGTCGCGATATATCAACTTTCAACTAATATTATGGTCGAGGTTTGTAAAAAATAGCATGTACATTTGCATCATTATTCATTATTTTTACTGTGGATTATGTTTTAATGCATTCGGTTGTAGCCGGAAGAAGCAGAATATTGCCAGTCATACAAATCGTTGAAATCATTATAAATACTGAACACATTTCTATTCATTCCTCATAGAACAACTTTCTAAAATAAATCAGTCAAAACTTGATTTCAATAAAATTGGAAAACAAACTTATTGTGGTGTGAAATTTTTCATTGGATTTCATTTTGGAATGAGATGGTCTAAAATATTTTTAAGTTTATGGCACGGCAACTGAGCTTTAAGCCAGTTTGGTGATGTTTTAGTACATTAAAACATAAGAGATAATCTATCGCCCTCTAGAATATGAGATTTAGGAGGGAAATCAGAAATATATTTTTTACACCAGGATTCCTCATTCTTTCATGCGAACACTAATAACGTAAATAGTGATGAGAGTCCACGCGCGTCGTTTCATAACGTTTGTCAACTATAAAATAACGTTCCATACATCTAATTACATGTAAAATATGTAAGATAAAAATGAATAAAAATATAAACTTAACACCTTTGGTTTTTTACATTCAACTAAGTTTCGTTTAAAAACAAAAATAATACTTAACCAGAATACTGTCAGAGACGTGACAGGGTGAAGCGATGTGATGCATGCAGAGATATATTATGCACAAGCATTATTTAATAATAATAATAATAACGTTGACTTCAACACTGTACTTATAGTACTATTATAAAAACAAAACTAAAAAATGAATCTCAAAGTAACATTACATAAGGGTGCGTTTCCACTATGCATTAAGTTGTACGACGATAAGCAATCAACAGCACATCATGATCAAGTTCTTGGAAATGATGGCATGCGGTCATACTTTTAAAACTTGTATCAAAACCTATTAAAACAAAAATTGTGAAAATACTATTTAAGGTAAACTATATCATCGTTGCCAACCCTCAGCGAATAGCACACTATGAATTTATTCCAAATATTAAGAAATATTTATTGTTATTCTGTAGCCATACAATGATAATAACAATATTATTATATGTCTATAAAATAAAAATATAAAGATATTTAAATATTTTTAATTAACTGACAGCGTGCCAACCACTAGTCGGTGCCAATAATCGTATAGTTCACCCCAATTTCACATAGACGTTTCTATTATGTATATGTGTAATATTATATTTACCTACATCACACGTATAGTGAAAACGCCACTTTATTAGCATACACTTAAATATACATACTTGATAAGTATAGCAGCTGTAAAAGGAATCGATTTAAATCATTCGAATGCAACTTCACGTTTAACCAACCTGACAACTCAAAATCCTTACCAAACCAGACGAATTTCTTTCATATCCGCCCGAATTTACTTCATTCTACATCTTACTATCAAGCGTTTCACCTGGCAATCGCTTAAAAATTGACATCACTTGTATGGAGTTTATTGTCAAGGTTTAAACAGTTGTAAGGCAAACCTACGTACCATCCGCCATTTTGACGCGTATTACAAAATGGCGTCGAAAATCAACCCGACGCCATTTTGACACGTATTTCAAAATGGCGTCAAAATTCCACTCGATGCGTTCATGCTCGATATTTGAAAGTAGATTTTGAAATATTTTTGTTTATAAATGCGACAATTATTTATTTAGTATACCAAAATTAGTGTAAAAGTTCAAATATTCCTTCTATCCATCCTGTAACATGTGTATTAAGACAATTTTGTATCTAAATGAAGACTTATTAACCAAACACACGTTAATAACTATATCTATCCTCATATACGATATCAGATATAAGGATAGATATGCTGTAGCTATCTTAACTGCTCTTAGGCTACGTGTCAAATGATTTAAATCGATCCCAATGTCAGTTAGCTTTGCGCGCTGATTCATAATCGCTCGAATGAGTATTGGAAGAAATGCATTGCATCAAATGCATGTAACACAACAAAGGACTAGAAGCGAGATGTAATAATTTCATTTAATTATAATTTGTATTTAAATTTAGGAACCTATTTAAGACCCGCGACGCGTAACACTGGTTTGATATTCAATCCCCACTTCTGGTGGGGAGTCGTCGAGTGGAAAGTTACTTTATTTCTCAAATTATAACTTGTAAACTAATAATGCCCAAAAGCAAATGCCCCTAACGTTATAAACTATTTCTCTAATCTTACAGTACATTTAAGTAGGCATCAATTCTATCTTCATATGCCAATTTTCATATGTCTAGAATGAATAGTTCCCGAGATACACAGCTGTGACATACAGACAGTCACCGGAACCTCTATGTATTAGAATCCAAAAAGCACTAACTTCTCAATTTGTTAATAGTAATTAGATACATAAGTACATACAAAACTAGACTATAATAAGGCTCTGCTGGGCTCGTGCTTTCCGATTATTAGTAGAACGGACAGTATACGCGCCACGCTTGTACAAAGCGGCTCGGCGGGTTCCACACATCGGTTATCTCGATTAGCAGGTTCCATCACCACGTTCACCCTAACCGCCAGCACGTTGTAATTATAACAAAGGCACGAGCTTTTTTGGTCAGGATTCGTACCCGTGTTATTTGAGTTTGAGAACCCGAGTGTTTTAACCATTAACCTGTAAGATGGAACCACCACAAACTGTCACAAACGGCTCGTTGGGAAGTCTCACAAATTTGTGGTCAAATACAGATAATTGAAATGAACTTTGAAACTGATGCTTTCTCCCTCCAACTACATGGAATTTGTATTAGAATAAAAGAGACGATATAATTCTCTTGGTTTTGGCGCGGCAATTTTCATGGCAGCTATTAGATTTGGCTTTAACCATTAAGATACCACGACTTTTATTAGAAAAGAGGCCCGATCTAAGCCAGTGTTACCGACGCACAAGTCCGAACATGACAAGTACACTCGATACGAGAACGACGCAAGGTAGTGCGCATACAAACCATCGAACCCTATAAAATAGTTTCAAATATACAATAAGCACCTTTCCGAACCGAAAAACTTCATGGGAAAATAATCGCAGCGATCTGACCTTAATGCATGTTACAGATGCAAGCGAACGAACACGAGCGTCAACGAATTCGTTGGCGAATGACACGAACTTACAAAAAGTTGTTGTGCTATTAAAAAAACTCACTGCCACTACTAAGCTGTTGTGATTATTATGATAAGAAAAAAACTTACAATTTATTATAAAAACGTAGAGCAGTCGAGACACAAAATTACAATACAAAGCAAATAATGTAACAAGTGCCGTTAAGCTTATGTTATGTTTAGAGTCAAAATTCAAATGAAAAAAAAACTTTCAAAGTAGTAAGGAATTAATACGTCATTGACCTTAATAATTATTTCATATTGCATCAGTTTTGTAAAAGCAGTTGATATATCTTTTTTTTTTAATTCGCTTGTATGTCAACACATTCGTTCTCGTTCGCTCGTTAGTCTGTACTGTGCAAAATTTAATTCCTTCAAGTTGCCGGCGCACATACACGCATGCACGCAAACACGCACGCAAAAAACACGCCTCCTACTGCGAATGGGGTTTACATGAATACCTCCCGGCACACGCGCGCAGCAGTGTTGCCAGGGCAACGAACCAACAACGCAATTTCTTTTCCCCGCTGGCAACACTGGCCGCGCCCATTTTAAGACTTACCTCCAATTATGATTTCTTTCTACACTGCACTGAATATTTACAACAATTTGTTTGCTCTAACTTTTTTTGTGTACATTACACGATTCGTCAAATAGGTAACTTTTATTTAATATTCTAGTCAACTTTTAACATAAAAGAAGCTAAGTGGAGTTTCTATGTCAAAAATCGCCAATCACTTAACAGACTGTTATAATTATATATATATCTTAATAAAAAAGCGTTATATTCTATGTTTACAATATAAATTCTTCTGTGCTAAATTAAATATAACAATATATAAATATTAAAATCTGGCTAGTGTTATAAACGTGGACAGAACATCATAAGAAAACAATTTGACGCGTTTTCAATGTTTGAAAATGCGTATATAAAAAATTAAAATATTCGACTAAATTTGGCAACACCGGATTGTTGTGGAGGTAACATTGAATCTTTTAATGTGCTATTGGATCGATTTATTGACATCTTTTTTCAACACATATAAAGAGCGAGAGTTTCTAAGAGAGAGAAACTTTTCGCCGCGATGTATGAAAGTCGCTTTTGTAAACTATTTTCATACTAATGATAAATCGGATGCATTTTTTACAGACAGACAGACAGAACAAACATATATGTGGGAGTTTAGCATTGTTGGCGCCTCACAAAATAATTAGCACCTAGTCAATTTATTCTCGATTGTAAAGGATATAACAATTGTTATTATCGTTGTGTAATAATAATATAACAATAAAGCCTTTATTTTCAAAATCTTTTTACAAAAACAGATTTCATGTTCGTAAATATAGCTTGTTAGTGGTTTGTTAGATGTTAGTTGTGAAGATAGTGTGTTAGGTATTCAAGTTAGTATTGTTAATAATTTTTGGTTAGTTTTGATTTTGGACCCCTCTTCGGGTGAAGGAATCCTCCCATCTTCTCCCAGATTTGCTTGTTTTTGCTTAGGATCGTTCAATCCTTGCCTGCTGTTTCCGATATGTCATCGGCCCACTTTGCCTTTTCCCATTGGACCTTTCCATAATCCTTGTATAGCCATAAAAATAATAATAACATTTTTAATGTTTTGAATATAATAATAGGATGCCAATTATTGTGCTGGTTTGCCAATAATGGCATAGTATTTCTTATATAATTTACAAGATCGATGTATTCACCTATTATGTAATTTCCGATAATTTCGGAATTTTTTTATTCGGAATGTCAAATACGACATCGTGCTTTATAATAACGTTTTCTTTATACAATAATTACAATGACTTATTGATGAAATTTTATATAATAAGTCATAAGTTTAGTTTAGATTTGATTGATGTCAATAAATTACTCCAATATAAAATAATGAACATAGTACAACTAATTATATAAATGCAGATATTTTTCCACAATATAACACCCGTTTCATACATCACATTCATTGAAACTATGCAAAAGATTATTGGTAAATTATATAGATGAAGTCAATAGTGGGGAATTTCATACTGTTTTTCTTACTTCAAAGATCATATTTGAAACGACCTAATAATACATTAAACATCATCTTTTTGACTAATATTCAAAACGATGAAACGGGCGTTATACTGTTTCAAAATTATTTCCTACCTTAAAATTCTGACGCGGTACCTATATTGAAATGATTAAATCAATAAATATTCAACATCTCTACGTAAAGAAAAACAATGAGATTTTCAAGTTTACGTGTTTGTATGCAATTTTGGTAACACTTTTGTACTGTGGTAACATAAATGCCAGACATAAGCGTTAAGTACAAAGCCTATTCGAGTATAAAATACCAAGATTGCATACACACAACACGATGGAGATTTTTGCATTTCAGACCTGCCGATATATACTTCGATAACTATAACTCGCACTACGTTAAAGAATTCAGCGTTACTACTTAACCCTATAAACGTACACTAGAAAGAGACATACATTCGAAAACGTACATAAAATTAAATATAAATACGAAACTAAAAAAAAATGTGGGTATATCATTAAAAAGTAATACCTAAAAACAACGGCGACAAAGTCGATGGTTTAAAAAAATAAAATTCAAAAATGGAACGCGCGTTCCCACGTTTCTTTATGACTAGAGAGACATTGGCATTGCACTTAATAAAAATAGAGAAATAATAATAATAATAATAATAGAACGTGTCGCCCGAGAGGGATGGCACTGCGCCGGGCGCGTGTCGCGACATACTTGCGCTCGGTTGTGGCGCGGGCGCGCGGTTGCGGCGCGGCTGTGGCGCGAGGGGGGCGCGGTTATGGCGCGGCGGGGGCGCGCCGCGCGCTCACCCCACCGGGGTCTTGTCGTGCGCGGGCTGCGGGTTGAAGTCCTTGTTCACGAATGAGAATCCTCTGAACTCCTCCTGCAAATGCATGCGCCACGGATAATGTCAGCACATATTTGTACCGCTGCTGGGACAACAGTCATTCCAGTAATTTTCGAAGTGATAACTTCTTATGGGAGGGTAAACCGCTTCGTTACGTAACGTGTTACGTCGCCAGTCTATCTGGCTCCTGCTCTCTCACTCTAACCCACGAACTATATACATAAAATTTAATAAGTTTTTCTCAAGTTAATCAATTTCAATATTAAATAGTTCAACTTAGATTAGTTTGAGTTATCATTTCTTTCGGACGTCCCGAAACGCACTGTTTGTTTTTATTTATGGCCTTTTTTGTGGTAAACAAAATACATGCATATATAAAAAAATTAATGAATAAGACGTTTAGACATCAAACTTTTTAAAAATGTGATAAATCATTCCAGTTGCCCCTGAGAGCAATAAACGTAACAAACATGTGAAGCAAAAACTTTGTACCCCTTTTAGGAGAATTGCGCGGACGGAGGAGTATGAAATTTCGCACACTTGTAGTTTATATAAAGAAGGAGTGCCTAATGCTAATATTTCTTTTTTTAATTATGCATGAAAAATACATTAAGTCAATAAAAAAAAAAACATGACACACACTACCATGTATTTGATACACACACACGCATATATACTCTAGTTTTCTGTTAAAGTCAAATTATCAGTGTAGCATTGCCGAAATCTGTGACTGTAGAAGTGTTGTCTTTGACAACGGAACCTTAATAGTGTTGTAACTAATAATTTAAATTAATTATTTTGGTCGAATTTCGACCACGGGCGACCACCACTAGTTAATATAATTGAACAAGCTGGTCAACAGAATATGTTAAATATGTGAAATGGAGAACTCTTGATACATTAAAATAAATAAAAGACTGAATTGGAGTGCACTTGTACCTGGTTGATGGCCCTGACGACGTCGGGCGGCACCGGCGTCAGCACCGGCTCCTCCTTCGTGAACTCCGCGTCGAAATTGGCCGCCTCGCGCTTGCTCTTCTGCCGACCGCACGCACACGCGTCAACACACACACAATGCCGCTCGCGCGATATCGCGTGATACAAGAGTTACTGATTCACGCGATGTCGCGTGGTACGCACACTGTCGCGAATGCAACTATAGCTTTAAACATCAATCTTCAACGTGAGACAAGAAGGAATTTATATACATTTTTAAAAACTGCACCTTTGAATACCGACTTTAACCGGCGGCTTGTAATCTTTCAATAAATAGATTCGTTTTTCTCAAGAATTTAGCGCCTATGAATTTCTACTGCGAACTCTAGAAGCTCAAACACACACTACTCTGTTTTTTATGCAATGTCGCGTGGTGTGGCTACATATGGTGTCTTTCACGCGATAACGCGTGACGTGAGCCGCAGAAAATTATCGTTCACGCGATATCGTTACTCAATTACATTATGTATGTATGTTTTATAAATTATATTTACGTTTTGATGTCTTGTGTTCAATTATAACTTAAAATTCTTTTCAGTCCAGGAAGTTTGGATGTGCACCAATCTCTGGTCTAGATCATGCCACCATCGGGCGGGCCGTCCGGCTGTCTGCCGAGCGCGAGTTGAATAAAATGAAATATATATTGAAGGTGGGGTGTTACCACTTTGGGCCTGAAGGGCGGGCGCAGGCGGCGCTGCGCGAGCGCCTCCCAGTCCACGTCGCGGAAGAAGGCGTGCGCGCGGATGCCGGCCGCGCCGCCCGCCACGCCCAGCCGCCGCGCCGGGCTCTTCGTCATGAAACCTGCAAGCACCTCATATTACTCTAATTTTGCTCCTACGCCACCTTAGTTTGATAATAACACTACCGGGCTCGGCAAACGTTGCAGGACCACTTTCCAGCGCCACCAAACGGATCTAATTGTGTATCTAAACAATAACGGGACCCACTCGTACACGCACACCAGAATTTTCATCAAGATCGGTCCAAGGGATTTAGGAGGAGTTCAGTGACAAAGAAATCACTTTAGAATTTTATATATATAAAGATAGGTCCATATTTGGCCATGATCTCGCCTAATACTAGGCGACCATATGGTCTTAGGTAGAGCATGCTTACCTAGAAGGTACCTATTCACACAGACTTGAAAACACCCAGATTGCAGGTATAAGGGAAATCACACTCCAGTAATAAGTTCTTTTGCGGTTGCACATAATGAAGGTGAATGTAAAGCGCATTATTTGTATAGTACAAGTGGTTGTTACAAGTCAGTGCCAACCATATTAGTGTTAGTGACAGTGGCCAAATGCGTATTATTTACAGCATTAAACAATAATGCCGGTAATGACTAGCTACATTATCTGTTAATAACAACAACACAGTCACATTTCAATTAACGCATTAAAATCTTGGCCACACCTGCACGACACAGCCACTGACAATAATATTAACCTAAATGTCGTAAGAGCATTCGGTACTAACCAAATTAATGAATGAACGAATGTGTCCCTGAAGTTTGTACACGTCAGGATTAACGAGGTGGTGCGTATACTCGCATTGCATC